>CM024628.1:7620246-8198894 GCA_014182585.1 Eucalyptus coolabah | reverse complement strand
TATGTCGGACAGATATAAGATTAGCCCACTCACACGGGTAATCGCCTCTATTTCTTGTGTGATAAATAGAGATGAGACAGTATTTAAGCTTATTATTTAGGTGATAATCGAGAGCTCAAGCTCAAAATACGCATGTCGCCTTAACTAAGTGTTAAGATGAGGACATAATACTTGTGATGTCCGAAAGTAAAATACCCCACACATTTTACTTTATCCGTCTATGATGCCGATGTGAGTTCGATGAATTTTGTGAATAAGTAGATAGGTGAACTCAAGTTAGACATTGGGTATGTCCGAACTATCATCTGTACGGTATTGAAATGTGTAGACATACGCTCCATGGGAAAGGAGTTAATACCGTAATACGTATTTCATACTATGTATGCATGAGACGACCAATAAGAGTGGCAAAAGTTTGATCTCAACTTTTATGTCGTGTGAGACTCTTGAGGATGAGAGTTCCTCAATTTCTTAGTCCCCTCGGGACTCTTACTTATTCTCAAGATTTCTATTTAGTGTTTGCTATCTTAGTGTGTTGCCAATGGTCATGAGATGATTCGATCTAATGGGGCATTTCTAGAAAAGCAAGCTGGACTGAAATTGAGAGTTTGAAGGAAAGAGGAAGATCGATTTTGGAGAATCACATTGTAATTTTGTATTCACCGGTTAACCAATTATGACTGTCTTTGTGATAATCATAATTGTGAATACAATAAATATATCATTGTTTAAAAGAGATCAAGAGAGATATAAATGTGATCGATCGATCTAGGTACTGCATACTAAATCTACTCGGAGTGTGATGCCTATTATGAGCTGCTATATATTCCTAACAGATGTATGGCAACGAGCTCTCAAAGTATGCTGGTCGCACGGATTATTCACCGGTATGAATGTTGAAGAGAGGAAAAGAGGATTATGTTCGGCCCACCATGTTTAGTGAGAGTCTATGATGGATTTTTCTGTTGGGGCTGAGTAAGGCCTGTCCGCCCATGTTGTTTTTTTGCACCACCATGTGCGAGTGGGAGATGATGGATTTATGAGATGGGCTTAAGGCCCATCCGCTCAAGTTGGGCCCAAAAGGCCCGGCCCACGGGAAAAGGGCCCGTGGAAGGGGAGAGGTATAAAAGGGAGGAGAGAGAGAGAGAGAGAAGACAACGTTTTTGACAATTCAACGTACGTCTTCTCCCGCGCGTTCTCTCTTCCTCCAAAAGGAACAGTAAGTTCAAGGCACTGTTTTCTCCCTTTCAAGTCGTCATCGGATCGAACGGGGCCAGAATTTCTTCCTCTTCTTCAGCGTTGGTATTTAATCTGTGGCTAACAAGGTACGCTCGAATCTCCGTGGTGTGCTTTACGATCGGTGATGCGTGTTTTCCCGGGCTTCGTCTTCCGCATTGATTTAGGGGTTCGATTTAGTGTCGAATCCAGTTTTCGGGGATCCGTTATTCCCAACAATCTTGATCGGGAGATGAGAGTGCTCAAAACTCAAAAAATTCGTATAACCACTTCCATTGTTTGGGCATTCATATCTAAAATATGGAAAATCTTATGTGGTAATGCCGCATAGATCTCTTCAAACTCCATGGAAGCTCAATCCTTTACCTCTTTAGATTAAACTCCAACGATGCATTCATACATCCTTTGATCTGGAAGGAAAATGATTTCCTTGATAAACTCCGATGGTTGTTATGGTACTTAACTAATAGGTATTTAATAGTTATTAAGATTCCAACCATAAGTTTTATTACCAACCTAACAAAGATATTCGGGCTCGGCCAAAACATTGAAAAAGAAAGTGACAGCAACCTCCTGGCTATTCTCAACTAGTTCTATTCTCCCACTTATTAGAAGCACCTCTTATAACAAGAGCTGAGAACTGTTCGATTAGACGCGGAAATCCACACTGTTGTCTTTCTTCGACGTTCATGGGCTTTTGTACGAAATAATGGCACCATTGCTAGTGCACCACAAAGTATAGGAACCACATCTTATAAACCTCAGCCACATCTTACGGAAGCCCGTATTTACAAGTCCTTCCCTGCTCGTGTTGGTTGTTGCGAGCATTAGTATCGAAAACTTTAAAGTCTTATGCCAAGAAAACATGACCATCCTTGAAGATGTGTGAAATTACATTGTGCTGATCGCATGGGATCATCATAGTTTTGCACTAGAAGCCAAAGAAGCACTCAGAAAATTTGAGCAAGAAATGATCCCTCTAGAACAAGAAATGGCAGACATGGATGATCATGCACAATGATCTCAAGACCCGTATGCCCAATAGGGGCCCTCTCTCTCGAGACCCTTATGGCCAAGGACCTTTGTCCTTATCTCTCAGAATGGACACATCTTACTGTGCTTAACCATCAAATTGGCCTCAACCAAGCTTGCCTGTCGACACTCCAAGACCCTCTAGGACTTATGAAGAAGCATCCTCATCAGGTGATGCAAATACGACAGCACAAGTCACTTGAAGTCCTTATGATATCAAACTTGCAGAGTTAGAACATAAATATGAAGAATATCTTTGTGCAAAAACATATAATTTTGATGATTCAGACTACAACTATAATGCCCTGAAGAGATTACTGAGTCAGAAGACAATGCCAGTGACCAATAGGCCTGTAGCTAGGTCACTATAGCAAAGTCAATATAGTAGGTTACTGTAGTAATAGATTGGGGAAATCACTATTTACAGTCACTGTTCATATTACCTAAAATAATTCCAAACTGAATTTTCCGAAGCTTCCGTCTATTTTTTAGACCCGTGAGCTTGGTCCTTGTTTATTTATGACCTCTTAATGCCTATAAAAGGCAAAGATGATGTAATGTGTTGGGTAGAGTCCCCTGAAGTAAAATGAGTGTTTTGTGAAAAATTCTCAAATGTTTCCCAAACACCTTTTTTCTCCAACCTGGTAGGATCTCGAGAAATGCAGCTCGGATAGTTGGAAATGTTACCATCTTGGCACCCTTGATTGTCTCTATGCTTTGAACTAAAATTTTGAGAATTTTGTTGCTAAAATGCTGTCCTTGAAGGGTTTAAACAAGATGTTAGCCTATTATAGGAAAGCAAGCCTCGTAGAAAACCGACTCCATTTTCCTTGGTTCTAAACATAGGTTCATTCAATGATATTAGAATTGAGAAGATCTTTTCTACACCATGATTGACCTCGAGATACTAAAAGCTCTAGTTACTCTTACTTCATCCCCATCTTCCTCATCTCTTTCAAATTTTTGTGTGTAAAATGCTTCTAAGATTGACTATCTTTATGAAGTCTCTCTTAGTGATGAAACCAAGATCTTTGAAACTCAACTCTCTCTTATGAACTCATATTATGCTTTGCTAAACATGCCTTAACGTTTTCTCCCATCCACTCTATTCGACAACTTATTTGTCAAATTCCCAAAGAAGTGAAATAGTACATACGGTCCTCCAAGTTCAATCAAAACCCCATTCCAGCCATTGAAAAGGGAGTATTTCATTATTCTTCAAATTTCGTTAGAATTTCCCAAACAGTGGACCCAGCAAGGATACTCCCATGTTCATTATGAAGTTGTTCGTCTTGCCCTCATCTTTCATGGCCGTAAAGGCCTGCTAGTTGTGGCCATAATGGCCCTATTGGAAACTAGGTTCCTAGAATGCTAGCATGCTTGTATTGGTACTATTCAAACCACTCCAAATGCTGTAAAAGTCTTTGTAACATTATATCCAAATTTCAATGTTGCTCTTTTAGATCCTCGTTACTTTCCTTCTTGAAAGTCTAGATTTGGCTCATTGGAGTACCTGGACTACTAACTTTATTGTAGCAACACCACATTACCAGATGGTTTATTGAGTGCAGAACCATACTCTTGATCTCAACTTTCAAAATGAAAATGAAGATGCTCTATTCATATGTAGAATGACCGGGCATCCCGTATTCATGTTCCCAAATAGATTCCAAAGGAAAAGTTGGTCAAGCTCCTTTTAGAGACCCGGATTACCAACTATGAAAAGCTACATCGTAACAACAAGCCTCTTTAGTTCTTAGACTACGAATTTGTAAGGAAAATGGATGGCACTATTGCCATCAAATGTAGCAAGGAAAAAGAAGAAAATCCTTCCATCTTCCAAACCTTATTCATGATTGAATCATGTGTTTCAGAATCAATATTTGAGCCGAGATCCGAAAAGACTTGTCCAATACTTCTAGAGTAATGGAAATCTTGTCAATTATTACAAATATCGATATGGTCATTATTTTTGGAACCCTTTTTGTCGTGTTCTTATTGTACAAACTCCCTGACAGAATAGATTCGAATGTGAGACCTAGGCGAAAATCCAAGAAGCCGAGAGGATGCTATGTACTAGAGGTACTTGAACAGAGACCCCTTCATTGATACCTTTGGTGAATGTGATAAATTTCAATTCATGGTTTCTTATGCTCTTGCTCCACCTCCAAAATTCGCTTCGTCACCTCTCATCTCACCGGCCTCACCACCAACATCACCCCCTCCTCATAAAAAACCAGTTGTTTCCCCATTCTACAAACCTATCTTAAAGTGGGCAAAGAAGCATTCATACCCACTTGAAGCTTCAAGAGAAACTTCATCTAGTCAGAAAGTCTCACCTAGCTCTTCCATTTCTATGTTCCAAGAAACATATTTCCCTCCTCTTGCTTGAGAAAGTTCAAGACTTTCTTTCCCTGCTCCTAATGAGTCCATTGACCTGCAAGGGAGATACCGTCATGTTCCAAAAATACCTGTTGCTGAAGCTGTGCTGAACTGTCAATCAAAGACTCCTCTAGCACATAACAATACTTTCAAATCAATTGATTCTAAATTTGTGGATGTGCACAGAGATCTTAAAAGATATGATGAAACCATCAAAAAGATACTTTCGGACTTCCAGAAAAAGGCTTTATGCCTTGGAATCCGGACAACATTTGAGATATCATCATCTCGAAAGCCCAAAGGCGGAAATAGAGAAGCTCAAGAGGCAAATTCAGCTTCTTCAAGAAGGAAAATTTAAGCATTTCGATCCATTTCTAACAATGCTACGAATTGACTATTCGCTTCCACCACCACCTCAGACTACATCAATCTTTGCCACTCTTATAGAAGCCCCTGCCAGATGAGACAATATTGACTTGATAGAAATGCAAAGCCATCTTAAAGATCTGAATCGATTGAGGAAAGAAAAAGAAAAGAAAAGATGCCCAAAGAATCTTCCATTTTTATACGAGAAAAGCCAAACCAAATGATGTTATCCAACTCGTTAGAATCATTTTTGAGAGATATGGGCAACCAAGAGGAACGGCCTGATCTTGCTATAAAGGAGCAGGCCCGACTTCCATCGATCCGGTTTTCTTGATCAATTCTAATTCAAAATCAGATTCGGTATCTTTTTCATTTTCTTCCTCATTTTCAATTCCCGCCATTGAGTCTTTTCCTATTATACCAGCCACTTCGTCAATATTTATGGTTGATCCCCCGAATCAAGAGATGGAATCCAACCCTTTTGATATAGGGGTTGTTCAACCAAACAATCTATCCCAGAATCTAACTCCTTCTTCTAAACAACTTTTTACTATTGACAATGTTCCCTACTCCAAATGGCTAGAAAGATTCGAAAAATTCCATACATGGCTAAGTGCCCAAGCTCTCACAAATCAGGATAAGTATGATGTCCTTTTGAGTTTGTCACAAGATTTCTTGGAAGCCTCAAACGTTGGTGGCAATCGTGTGAGAATAAAACCAACTTTAATTTTTGCTTTCACCAGACTTTGATTAAGCCATTGCCCTCCTCTACCATTTTTTGATTGGTAAACCTTATGACCTTCATGAGCTCAAAAGAAGAGACTTTTTAGAAAGAAAATGCTGTTTTCTCCAAAAAGACATCTCGATAAACATTATCGAGAAATGCTCAAACTCTTTTATGGCATTGGAACCGATCCAAACCTTAAACAAGTCTTTTTAACCTCTATTCCCAAAGAGTTATCTCAGTAAGTTGAGAGATCCTTTCTCAATAGACAAAGGAAAATTGTGGACATTCCTTTGGGAGAAATACAACAAGAGATTCATTTGTGCCTTAATGATTTGTGCTTAAAGCGTCAAATGGTGAAAACCTATCTCACAGACAACAAAGAACTTGATGGAGCCTGTTCATGCCAAAAGCTGAAGATGAAATGTTCCAAAAAAGATTATGATGGTTCCTGTGGGAAGTCTTCTAGAAAAACAAGCATTTCAAGAAGTTTTAGGTAAAAAAAAATCCAAGCATGGATCTAAACACTTCTGGAGAAAGAAGAAATGGCGTTCCTATGTAAAATGAAAGATCGCTCAAACCGCAAGGAATCAACTCGATACTTTATCTGCAACCACAAGGGCCACTTTGCCAAAAATTTTTCAAACCACTTGATACATCATATAAAGATTGAAACTGGTGTTTCACTCGAAAATGATAACATCGAATCATTGTTCTTTATGGATGAAGAACCATCAAAACATACTCTTTGTGTCATTCTTTGTTATTAGACTCCTAGTGAAACTGATTATGACTTAGATTTTGAAGATCTTTTCCATATATCTTTCATTTCTTTAGAACCAAACATATTTTCAGGCCAAATTCATTGTCCTCATTTTCCTGTAAAAATCTTTACCTCGAAATTTGCCAAACCCATCACAAGTCATTGCTCTCATAGATACTAGTGTTAGTTCTTCAATGTTAGATACTAAAATTTTTCTTGAAAAATATTGGATCTCCTATGTTTGATATTTTAATTTTGCTTTAGGAGATACTTTTTCTATAAATGTACAAATTACTCCTGTAATTGTTCAGCTTTCCCCTCAATGCTCCATAACCACTAAGATTTTCGGATCCCTGTCTCCCCAACAAAGATTTAATCATTGATTGGGATATCATGACTCAAATTTCTCAACTCCGTATCATTCCTGTAAAAGGCCTTAAGTATAAGGACCAATTCTCTAAATTCATTAATATTAAAAGATTTTTTTTTCCATCTAGATGAATCTGTTAGATCCGATTATGTAAAAGCTGTTAGAATCCTATTTGGAATCCTGTTTTGAATTTTCCCAAAAATGTTCTCATCCTTTGTGAAAAAATTCAGATTTCTTTGTTCGCCTCCCTTTTTAAAAAAAATGACGACATAAACTCGACTAAGGCGAGTTACATGGGAATGAATCCATAACATCTTGCTTCTACTTAGAAGGAAATTTATTGAAATTTCAGATTCTCAATAGGCTTGCGAGGCTTTTTATGTCAACAAGCGAGCTAAGAAAAAACAGAGGGAAAGCGCGACTAGTAATAAACTATCGGCCTCTCAATCTTTTTCTTCAAGATGACAAATTCCTTCTATCCTCAAAAATTTCCTTTTTGCTAGATTATCCAAAACCCACATCTATTCCAAATTCGATCTTAAAGCTGGATTTTGACAATTGGGCATTCATCCTAAAGATAGACCTAAGATAGGGTTCTGCATTCCAAACCAGCATTTTCAATGGAAAGTCCTTCCTTTTGGCCTTAAAGTAGCCTCATCCTTATTCCAAAAGGCCATGTGTTGAATTTTTAGGCAACGCTGTCAAGTGTTGCGGTATACGTTGATAATATCCTGCTCTATAGCCTTGATGAAGAATCCCACTACCAACTTCTTGGGCAGTTTGTAGACATTATAAAGAAGTATGGGATTATGCTTTCTCAAAGAAAGATTAATATTGTCTAGACAAAAATTGAATTTCTTGGTATGTATCTTAACAAAGGAACATACTATTCAAGGCCACACATTACTCAAGAATTACTAAAGTTTCTAGAAGAAAACTTCACAACAAAGCAAGTTTAGCAATTTCTTTTGGATGATTAATTATCTTAGAATGTTGCAAATGTTGAAGAAAACAAGTTCAACATTTGTTCCAAGTGTTGCAAAACTACCAATCCTATTGCAATCAATGCTAAAGAAAAATCCTCCACCTTAGGGAAAATCCTAAACTAAAGCAATCGTCGAATTTAAGGAGATCATGTGGACTTTTCCCCCATTGCAAATTCCATCCACAGGAAAAAAAAAAAAAAATCCTCCAAATAGATGCTAGTAACGAATATTGGGCAGCAATCTGTTCGAAGAAATTGATGGTATGCTTACAAAAGTGGAAAATTTTCATAAGCTGAAATATATTATCATTCCACTTTCAAAGGAATCTTGGTAGTAAAAAATGGAATAAAAAAGTTTGAATTCTATCTTATTGGCCATCACTTCCTAGTGGAGCTAGACATGGCATATTTCCTCTAGATGACCAAGTTAAAATAAAAGCAGATTCCGAATTCTCAACTACTTCAATGTGCTGAATGGTTTTCAAACCAAACACATTGCTGGAAAAAGAAATGTGCTCGTAGATTTTCTGTCTAGACCAAAAGTATCTGCGAAAGTCAACATGTACATCATGAGACGTGCATTCCATACTTTTCATCACAATGAAAAGTATAAGATCAAGATGATACAAGACTAGCTAAGCTTGGAATACCTCTGAGAGATTATTGAATAGATCCAGAATGATAGTCTCATGGAAAATCTGGAAAATCTTATGTGGCAATGCCACACAGATCTCTTCAGACTCCATGAAGGTTCAATCCTTTACCCCTTTGGATTAACCTCTAGCTATCCATTCATACATCATTTGATCTGGAAGGAAGATGATTTCCTTGATAAGCTCCGATGGTTGCTATGGTACTTAATCGATAGGTATTTAATAGTTATTGAGATTTCGACCAGAAGGTTTATTGCCAACCTCATAAAGATATTTGGGCTCGGTCGAAACATTGAAAAAGAAAGTGACAGGAACCTCCTAATTGTTCAACTAGTTCTATCCTCACACTTATTGGAAGCACATTTTATAATAAGAACTGAGAACTATTCAACCAAACCCGAAAATCCACACCATTGTATTTCTTCAACATCCATAGGCTTTTGTACGAAATAATGGCACAATTACCAATACACCACAAAGTATAGAAACCACATCCTATAAACCTCAGCCACATCTTATGGAAGCCTGTATTTACAAGTCCTTTCCCAGTCGTGTTGGTTGTTGTGAGCATTAGTGTCGAAAACTTTAAAGAGTCTTATGCAAGGAAAAGAAGACCATCCCTGAAGACGTATGGAATTACATTGTGCCGACTGCATGGGATCATCATAGCCTTACACCAGAAGCCAAATAAGCACTCGGAAAATTTGAGCAAGAAATGACACCTCCAGAACAATAATTGGTAGACACAGATGATCTTGCACGGTCATCTTAAGACCCCTATGCCCAATGGAGGCCCTCTTTCTCAAGACCCCTATGACCAAGTATCTTTGTCCTTATCTCTCGGAATGGACACATCTTACTATGCTCAACCATCAAATTGGCCTTAGCCAAGCTTGCCCGCTGACGCTTCAAGACCCTCTAGGACTCATGAAGAAGCATGCTCATCAGGCGACGCAAATACGACATCACAAGTCCCCCAAAGCCCTTGCAGGGCTTGAACAAAAATACCAAGGACATCTTCTTACAGAAACACATAGTTCTAATGATTCTAACTTTGACTATAATGCCTATGATGGAAGAGACTAGTAGGCTGTAGCTAGGTCACTATAGCAAAGTCACTATAGTAGGTTACTGTAGAAATAGGCTAGGGAAATCATTGTTCATATCTCCTAGAATAATTTCCAACCAGATTTTCCAAAGTCTCTATCTGTTTTTAGACCCATGAGCTTGGTCCTTAGTTGTTTGTGACCTTTTAATGCTTATAAAAGGCAAAGAGAATGTAATGTGTCAGGTAGAGTCCCCTGAAGTAAAGTGAGTATTTTGTGAAAAATTCTCAAATGTCTCCTTAAACACCTCTCCGTGTCTAGCCTGGTAGGATCATCCGAGAAATGCAGCTCCGATAGTTAGAAATGTTACGATCTAGGCACCCCGAGTACCTCTATGCTTTGAACTAAAATTCTAAGTAGTTTACTACTAAAAAGCTGTCCTTAAAGGGTTTGAACAAGAGTGGGAAAACAAATTTGTAGAAAATTGACTTTGTTTTCCTTGGTTTTAAGCATAGGTCCATTCATTGACATCGGAGCCAAGTTTAGGTGGATTCGGGTGCATGCTAAAGGGATCTTAGCTATCCCACATCGCTTGGGAGAAGCTCTCGATCTGCTTGATAATCGCTACATCTCCCCTCATCTCACAAGAAGTCTTTTGAGGCTAAGTCCCCCAAATAAGGTCCAACATGTATTGTTGATTCATTCCATAGAACTCAACCCTACACCTACAATGATGACCTAAGTAGCATCGATAAGCGACACGACAAAATATGCCAACACATCATTTCTTAAAAATAGATAATTCGACACATTGGGATACGTTGTATATTAAATGAATATTTTTATTTTTTTATTTATTTGATTCAAATTTATAATTAAATAAATAATAGAAAATAGAAAATAATGAATTTATACTAATAATGTTAATAAATCTATTTACAAGAAATTCTAAAGACATATTCTTAGTTAATGCATATTTATGTTTGGGGACATGTTTCTAACTCTAACAAAAATTATTGATGAAAGTAATGACTAACTAGAAATTAGAATTGACTTATTTAAATAAATCTATGATCTTTTACAGTGACCAAAATTTATCATTATTCAACATTTAGTACTTTTATTTTTGTGATTTTGGAATCAATCGTCTTAAAGGCTTTGTTGTGTGCTAAAAGGTTTTTGATTGCCAATTCAGAATAGTCTTGGCAACAAGAGTTCTCTGTTTGCCTTCCATGTTCGTTCATATTAGTGGCAACAAGGATTTTTGAGACATGGCGATATCTCCCTTGAGAATCAATGAATTTATCAGTAGCAAGAAAAGAAAGCTTAGAGCTTTCTCTCACAAGAGGAGGAAAATCTATGTCTTGGAATATGGAATTGAAGGGTTAGCCCTTTTCGAGTTTCTTGGATAGGTGATGCTTCACCCGGAAGTTCAAGTGGGTATGAATTCTTTTTGCCATTTAAGCATTGGTTTGTAGAATGGGGAAATGACTGATTTTTTATGAGGTGATGAAAAAGCAGGCGAAGGTGGTAAAGTTGAAGATGACAATGGTGATGTTGTATAAGAAGGTGGTGGTGATGGGGCATAAGAAATCATGAACTAGAACTTATCACATTCACCAAGGATATCAACGAAGGATCTCCGTTCAAATACCTCTAGTACAGGCCATCTTTGGCCTTTCGAGTTTTTTGCTTGGGCCTTGTAGCCGGGTCTACTTCATTAGGAGAATTTGTGCAATAGGATTACTAACAAAAAGGATCCTAAAACAATGACCATGATGGTCTTTATAGTAATGAACATGATTTCCATTACTCCGGAAGTATTTGATAAGTTTTTTTGGATTTGGCTTAGAGATCGATTCTAGGACACAAGGTTCAATCATGAACAATGTTTGGAAGATGGAATGACTCTCTTCCTTTTCTTTACCAAACTTGATGGCAATAATGCCATCATTTTTCTTTACGAATTTAGAATCCGAGGATTGAAGAGACTTGCTATTTTGGCGTAACTTTTCCTATTTGGTGATCTAAGTCTTTGGAAGTAGCTTGGCCAACTTTTCTTTGGGACAAGAAGCCTAGTCATTTTGCATAGAGATGAACTGGGCATCTTCATTTCCATTTTGGAAATTAAGATCCAAAGCATAGTTATGTATTCAACAAACCATTTGGTAATGGAGTTTAGTTGCAATAGAATTGGCAATCTAAGGTGCTCCAGTGAGTTGAATCTGGACCTTCAAAAAAGGAGAGCAATTGAGGATTTGAAAGGGCAACATTAAAATTTGGGTATAGGGTTACAAAGACTGTCCCAACATTTAGAGTAGTTTGGACAACGCCAATACGAGCGTGCTGGTATTCTAAGAATTGAGTATCTAGTAGAGCCATTCTAGATACAACCGGCAAGTCTTTTCGGCCATAAAAGGTGAGTGTAAGGTTAACGGCTCTATAATGGATGTGAAAATATCTTTGTTGAGTCCACTACTTTGGAAATTGGGGAATTTGAAGAGTAACAAAGTACTCATTTTCACCGATTGGAATAGGGTGCTGGTCAAACTTAGAGGATTGTACATACTCTTCCATCTCTTTAGGAGTTTGGCGAATGAGATATACGGGTTCATAAGAGGAAGCTAGGTTTTAGAAATCTTTGTATCATCACTAAGATAGACTTTACAGAGATAGTCACTTTTGGAAGCATTTGACACATGAAATTCTAAAAAAGAGAGAATGAAGATGGGGAAGCAGTAAAAGTAACGGGAGCATCGAGGGTTTCGGGTTCAAACATGGTATGGAAAGAGTCTTCTTAACATTGGATTCACCTTCTAAGCACATGGAATGTATCAAGTTACAAATGAAACCATGACTATGATACCAACGAGAGGACTTATGCTTAGAACCAGAGAAAACTAAGTAAGTTGCTAACAATGGGCGAACCTCTTGTTGAAGCCCTTCAAAGATAGCGTTTTAGCAACAAATATCTAACAAGTATTTGCCTACAACGATCCTAATTAAAATTCCATATCGTTAAGACATTAGCACTACTAGTACTAGTAATATGCCTCAGTATCATTTGAATCCCATTTACTCTACGTGCGACAAACAACTTTTGCTTCTTATATAAATTGTGGGGATACTTGTTGCACTTTGTCTAGTGCTTCGACATAGCAGAAGTTCCGTTATTAACATTGTGATTATATTAGGCCCCACAATAAATACAAAAAACATCAATTTTCCCATTCTCGGTTTGTCCTTTATGAAAATGAAGCCATACTACTAATTTTTGTTTATCAGAAGGAAAATGATTAGGTACCTTGCTCATCCCAGGTGCCCCTTCAAAGTCTTCTCGACCTTCATAATCTAGTGAGTCTTTTATCAGATTCATAGCATCACTAGATTTGTCCATGTCCACTTCCATTAACATTTGAATTTTGAATAAATCACCTAAATTGAGCAAAACAAAAATTGGAGCCTTCAAATTTAGCCTTTCTTCAAGCTGAAGCTTAGCTAAAAGCCTAAAACATGCACAATTTTTTGAGTTTGATAAAAACAAGAACAACAAATAAAAACACAATATAGGTCTGAGCTTCTCATGAGTCGCTTGAGCTCAATTCATAGACTATTTGAGGTCAGCTTGATTCTTTTGAAATTCGAGTATACTAGACACAGTTACCAAAAGAACAAAATATGTTAGAATCCAATTAGCTTGAGAGCATAGCTGGCAGAAAATTTTCCCATATTCTAATTGTAATTGAACATTTTTCAATACCAAAATGAAAAATAAAATCTTGTTCAGCTCGAACTTGAACAAAAATCTTGTCTATATTCTGGACCACTGTCCTTCAGCTGACTTGAATCGATTTGGCGAGGCTAGCCTCAATGTTGCTCACACTTGAATTTCTATCGATAATCAAGCGCACATTAATAAAAATGAAGAAATGGTAAAAATAACGAAAAAATAAGAATACAAATAATGAGCCCAAAAAATCAAAGCCTTAGTGCATTTTGCTAATCAGTTCAGCCTTAAAAGCTACGGTCTACACACGCCTTGCTCAGGTCCATTAGTTGCAGCCCATCAAACTCAGATTCACAACCTCGCCCATTAGAGAACCCAGAAAATTCGTGGGTTCGTTTGTTTCGCATAAAACATTTTCCGAAATTGTTTTATCATTTTCCAATGTTTGGTTCGCTTAGAAAAATAAGTCAATGAAAAATGTTTTCCTAATCAATATAAATATTTTCCTACCAAAACTAAAATTCAGAAAAATGATTTCATTTCTAAAGAATTGGAAAACGTTTTTAAAATATGACTTAGTATCAATGCTTGAACCTGAAACTCATGGAAATGCCAATGTTGATTCTTGGGTGTTGACGTTTGGGACTAGATCTCCCAGCGGCCAGGCTTGGGTCCATTGAGGCTAAGCTTGGGATCTCGGTGGTCTAGCTTGGGCCCTCGGCGCCCATGCTGGGGTTCATTGAGGCCAAGCCCAAACCCATGGTAAGTGTACCCAATGCTCCGGCACCTGAACTTGAGTTACCAGAAAAAGGAAAATTAATCACTTTCCGGAAAAATGATTTCTCGGAAGGTATATTCCCCTGTGATGAAGTTTTCCCTCCAAATAGACGCACCTTTTGTTTCAAACTCATTTGTTTGGCCCAATTGGCCCATCACAACCTCGGTCCAACTCGTCTTCAGCCCGGCTTAATTCGCATGGCCTATAGCCAAACTCATTGTTTCGGCCTATAGAGCCTGAAATAATCGAGCCCTTTAACAAAGGAACGAGAACCCTCTACTAAGAATTCGTCCATTAAAGTCCTCGACGAAGCTTTTCCCTCGTCGCCATCACCAACGCCATCTTCATCGTCCGTCCGAGTTATCACGGACTCCGGGTTTCCTCTGCATTTCTTACGTCTGGAGCTGATTCAATGAAAACTTCCCAAGTGACATTCTAGAGCTACACGAATTCGAGAGTTTAGCACAGCGGCCTGCGTTCTTTTCCGAAGAATTGAAGTGATGAGTCTTCGTGGTCAGCGATTCGTCGATTGAAGCCCTGAGTTGTTCCAACGACGATAGATTGCAGTTCACGGCATCTTGGCATGATTAAAATCCGTCAACTGGGAGCCATGCATTCCAGTACGGAGTCAACTTTGTCCTGAGGTTGTTCGATGAAATGACGAAGCTAGATTCTGTTGAGCCCTGTTCCTGAACTAGTAGGAGTTCATACCCTATTTTCGGATCTATATTTCATACATAGTAGAGACAAAGGAGTCCAGTTGAGGTTTGCGTGAAAATTGTCTCTGACTTGAGTTTTATTAGAGATCTGAAATTGTTTTGTTGTATTTGTGATTGATATAAACACGAATTGTAGGCGTACACTTTCATCAGATCGCTGAATTGAGATGCCTACCATATGTTCGACGATAATCCTGAGTGATATAAGGGAGCAAATTCATAAAATGTTCATGCATCCTAATTGCTGGTTGGTTGCAGCATGTTTAGGAGGAAAATGCGTATGTTTGGTTCATTCGAGTACGTGATTGTGATTGCGTATGTTGTTGATTGGTATTGAATGGATGTAGTCTCTAATCTGAGTTGATTAGCACTTAGTCTCTAATCCCCTAGAGGAATCATATAACCTGTTTGATGAAACGCCTTTGGGATGCAACCAAAAACAAAATGTTCATGATGTTGTTCTATCTATAGTCGGATGGGTGGAAATAGCTTGTTAATGATTGACTTGTGAACATTTAGAGCTAACTTCTAGTCATATTATACAATTATCAAGCTTGTGTCTAATCCCACATTTTTCTCCTGTTTTCGTTCCATGTCTCATGTGTTCGAGCAGCACTCCATGGAGCTTGCTGGAGACGACATGATCTGGAATCATTGATTTGAGTTCTCCCTATGGTGATGTTCAAAGTCTACGCTTTTACTATTTTAGTTCTTGGTATTTCCGCTCTTCCAAGGTACATATACTAATTGTTGCCCGGCTGAGTTGGCAGTGACCCGAGATGGTCATCGGAATGTGAAGGCTGAATTCTATTGATGGATGAAGGTAGATAATGGTTTGGTGATTGGAGGTGGTTGATGGTGAACTATATCATTTCGGTTCAAGATAGAGTAGAAATGGTTTGTTGTTAAGGATTTGGCGTTTTGTGATTAATGTTTACTTTGTGCCGAAATCAAGCAAAACTTCGCCAAACGCAAAACCCTAATCACCACGATTTCCATTGTGTAATTTAGAGGTGAGTGGTTCCGGGTTCCTTCCTAGAACTGCTCTCGGTATAGGTTCCTCGTTTTTGGAACCCGGAACCCATCCATTGTCATCTGGAACTTGAACTTACCTTGTCATAGGTTTTAGGGTCGGTTTCAAGGTCCAATAGGTTTTTTTTTTTTTTAGTTAAACAAAATGAAAATGAACGCAATAAATAATAAACAAGCTTGTAATTCATTAAAGAGAATACAAAACGAACAAAACTATTAGTAGGGGAAAATGAATCATTGGTAAGGAATTCAACTAGATAAAAGAAGAGTGAGCAATTTTAGGTTTCGTCATGATTCGACTTGGAACTTGGAACCTACTTGTTGGAACATTTTGCTTATTTTTTGGAACCTAGAATCTAGCTTACATACCTTAAAACCTAGAACCTACCCCTGTTACGAGGGTTCTAGGATTTACTTAGGTTCCACTTATATTATTATTTGAACGATTATAATTCACTAATCATAACTTATATTTAGATACACAAAAATATGAACATTAATAAATTAAAAATCTTAGCATAAAATGGAAACTCTGACTAGTACTTTTGGATTATACACTTATCATTGAACGACATGGAATATTGGAGGATCGCACGGAGACAATGACCAAGAAAAACATTAAAATTTGTTGGAAGTTTTAGGTTACGGGTTATAGGTTCCAGGTTCCTATAACTAAGAAACCTACCCGTTTAAACGGGTTCCTCATTTTGGAACCTGGAACTTACCCTACATATTTTAGAACCACGGAACCTATAGGTTCCCACCGTTTTGATTCTTAGGTTCTAGGTTTTACCTTGTGACCATGTTCACCCCTAGTGCAATTAGTTACCAGCGATCACTATAATGTCAAATTAACTTAGGGCTTTTCTTGCCCATGCCAGTGTGACCGTACTGGGCCAAAGCCGAGTGGTGGGTTGCTTGAATTTGGCTGGAATGGCCAATTATTATTTTGGCCATAAATTGCCCCAATTTTTAATTCAGTCAAAACCCCACGAAAAATCATGAAGGCAGAGATATTAATAGGCTTTGATATCAATTGTTAGATATTTTGTGGAAGATTGAAGATCCCGACTATTCATGGATAAACAAAGCTCATGCATAATCATGACCGAATCTGGAAACGTGAAAAATTTTGTACTAACCTTCAACATTTGATGAAGTTGAATTGAAACTCAAATTCACAAAGTCTTGAATGATCAGTGAATGGGTGCTTTTAATTGCCTTCCCAACATTGATGGTGTTTTATCTGATTATCATATTATCCAATCCGTAAATAATGAGTGGGTTTGGCTTAGACCTATTTATATCCTCATAAACCTTTTTAGATAATGATTCCCATCAAGGCAATTATCTTAAAATTGGGCGATCACCATAGTTATCAAGCACCTTAATGCGGACAAGAAAATGTCATCGAAATTAATAAATGTGGGCAATAATAAACTGAATATGGGATCATATTATTGTTATTATAACACCTCGCTGTTCTGTTTAAAGGATGAGCTGAGCTTGATTTATCTGGTTTCTGAGTGTTTTGTGTTCAACTGAATTTATTTCTTTGGCGTCTAGCACTTCCTGATGTTTGTTTGGGTCTAAATCTGAGTTCAAGTTCTACAGAATTCGTCAATATATTCTCCTCAAACTTGCCTGTGTGCTCTGGGTCGAAGTGGCTATATGTGTTTGCAAAAATGTCCAAATGAAGCTGTATTATTGTTTGAGGAATATCTGCTGTGCCAAAACACTTTGAGATCCGTTCACTTTATTTTTCCTGATAGATCCGTTCACTTTCAAATGGCAACATTCGTGATTGATTCATCCATTTTGCATTCTTTGTTTATTTTAATCGAGTTTATGGCCTTATGTCATGCCCCACCTCCTCATTGTGTTCCTTGTCTTGCTTATCTTTGCAGTCGTCCATGGTTGCTCGTGGTGAGTTAATTGAATCGAGTTAATGGCCTGAAGTTTCGATCAATTGATCCATTGAGATGTTTGCGTCAGTTTATTTGCACAAGCCCAGTCCGTTGTCTTCTTCACCGTCACAGCAGTCGGTGGTGGCCGTTAATATGGGGGCAGCAGTGTCAGCCCAGCTGCTGGAATTGGTCGACGGTGAAGGATATCATTCTCGCTTCAAGTGGAGTCGATATAGCTTGTCGTTGAGGTTTAGTGTTCTGTGACTAAATAATGACCTAGCGTAAGTTCCTGGGTTACAGAGAATGGAAGAGCTCAAGCAGCTCTGGGTCGAGAAAAACATAAAAGAAAAAGAAAGAGAAATAGAAATAGTGAAGTGGGTTTAGACAAGTTTAATGAACTTTAGGCTTAAGTGAGTTTTATGAGCTTGGGCTTAGGTTGGATTGTTAAATTTGGGATTGATTGGGCTTAAGGGGGTTTGGACTTGATGGGTCTAAGTTAGCATGGGCTGGGTGAAATCAGGTGAGTAATGGTTAGGGCCCATTTGGAGGAGTTTTGGGTCTAATCTGGTTTGGGCAAACTAGGCCGTCACTAGTTTCATTGAAAAGAGAAAGCTTAAGACAATTAAGTACAATATTGCAAATAAACAATGTCCAGAAGAAAAATTTCACAATGATAAGACTTTATTGTGTGCAGTAAACTATCTATCCAAATAAATGAGAAATTAAGGGATAGAGAAATTCTACACAATAATTATAGTTGTTTGGCTTATGATAATCGTACATCCACCCTACTGTGCTAATAGACTATAGGCTAGATTTCATTGGTGAATAAATTAAAGGTTACAAAGTACAAGTATTCTCTACTCAAATATGTGCGATCATATATTCTGACCTCACAATCCCAATAACAACCTCTTAGAGATTACAATTTAGGCTCATGAAGATAAGTACGTAATATTGAGGTTTTCTTTGACCTTTGCAATTGCAGACTTCGGATCTCGTGTTTCCTTCAGCATCACGATCTCCTTTTAAACTCCTTGATATCCAAGCTGATCGTTGGACAATTTTGAGGATTATTCATTCGATCAACCTGTTGGATTTGAATGATATGAGAAAATATGATTACTTATGTGATAGCAAGACTAGAGTCTCTCTTGATTCTATTGCCCGTACAACATATGTTGGGTTGCCATAAGTAGAGTTCCTCCTTACGAAAGGGTGTCTTGTCTCTCAAAGATTGTCACGTGGATCATGAATCCTTATTATGGAAGGATTAAGTTGATATTTATTCTTTATGAATAGATGGACAAGCAATATAACTTTAGAAAGAAATCCGACCCCAAGTTACTAGCTGTTGTGCGTCACAAAATTGAAACTGATAAAGAAAATCTAGAAACTTCTTGTAACGTTTGATTCTGTACATTACCTTGATAATCTTTGTGAGTTATAAGGTGGTCTGATTATCAAGACATAACAATATCCTTGATGTAGAGAACCATAACTTCTTGTATAGACAAATAAGTCTCTTGAGTTTGATGGATAAAGTTTGAACTTACTCCAAGAAAGTCACCCGAAATCTTATCATCAAAATCATAGAACACTTAAGGAAGATTTTGTCAATTTTCAAAACATAATGGAAAGTTTTCTCAACACTTATAATGTGGCTATGTCTATTCTTTGCCTGACAAGCATTGGGTTTACATATTCCGTACTTTTACTTAGGTGTTTTGAATACTTGAGTGTTTCTTTATTGTATCATACTTCAACAGATTGATTGTTAATTTGTTTTCTAGATGTTATGACTAGTTTAGATATTAAAGGAAAACAAACTCACAAAAACATTTGTATGATCACTTAGTATTGGTGACACCTCTAGGACCAATTGGTAATTAACAATTGCATGATCACTTAGGTAATCAATCAATTAGTTTAGTGATACCAAAAGGATGCTAATCGATATTAGTGTAATCAAGTCTTTGAGCCTAGAATCTTTGATTGCATAGGAAGTGAGGTATATTTTCATACTTCACTTGGTTTCTTGTTGATCCAAATAGGTTAGTGGAAACTCTTCGATTAGATTATTTAAGAATTTAAAATGAATTTCAACATCGTGCGAGGTTTAGTTTTGGGAGAGCTAGTGCTTAAATTGATAGGTCCTTTGACTCATTTCTTTGGGCAATCCTCTAAACTTGTCTTTTCTCCTCTCTGGATGGAAAAGGGAGGTCACAACACAGCCGTCTATCTGCATGTTTTGACATGGGAGAACATGCATTTCAAGACACGTTTCCATTTCTTGTTCGCCGGCGGATTTATTGCTTTTGTTCATGTGCATACTTAAAAGACATCACGTTGCTCCATCTTCCATCAATCCGACTTACCAGCGATGTTATTGCACCTGTTCATGCACATACCTCAATGACCACCATGATTGGTCAAAGTTATCCAAAGCAATTCGTCTTTCTTTTGCATTATTGGTCCTAAGCAATTTCCAATTCATTTTGAGAAAAACTCAAAAAGTTAAGTGGTTAACTTTCAGGTTGATGTTTTGGTCAACTCTTTGATTAAAAGTCAACTCCAGGTCAAAAATTGGCTTTTCACCCAAAAAGATGCTATATCAAAAGACGAATTACTATTTCAAACCTTAATTAGGGACAAAAATCGTTTCTTTTTGTGATTTATGAATAGATGGTCGTTTTCCACTCATTTTCTCATTTTCTTAAGAGAAGTTCGACTCAGGTCGGTTTTGAGAAATTCGCATTAGAACTCCTTGATTTGAGGAATTTTAATCTCTCGAGCATAAGAAAGTCAAATAATTAAGCTTTAATTGAAAAAATTCAAGTTGATCCATTCAAGGCTATGGTTCAATTTCATAAATTTAGGTCCAATTTTAATGTTAGGCTCAAATTTCTTTTTGACTTAAGCTCGAGCACTTCAATTCAAGAACAATTTGAATGCATTAAGTGATCTTACATATGGGCGATTAGTCAGATAGGGCAATTGCAACATTAATTGGACTCAATTTTAATCAATCTGCAACTTTACCCAATCAATCAAAAAATTATTCATCTTAACCCTTTAAGCTCAATTTTAAGCACCTACGATTTTGGTCCGTTGTCTTACATTACAATTACTCAATTAAGTCAATATGAGATTCCTAGAACACATTTATGAAGGTTAATTGGCTTAATTGAACTGAAGTTGGGCAATTTCCTCTCAAATCGAGTAAGTTTTCTCTTTAATTTGGTCCTTGCATAAATTTCAACCCTACAAAGACCATAAGTACGTGTACCAACCAAAATTAGTACCGGTCTAACTTGGCCTAACCGGTCATCGGCAAGGTAGGTTGGTTCGGCCTCTTGCTAGTAAATTCTAAAATCCTCCGCGTCAATTTCATTTATGTACCCTCAATTTCTTATAATTTTGTAGATTGACACTCGAATTTCGTAAATTCGCAATTTGACCCTTATATAGGTCTTTTAGCACAATTCTTGATTTTGGCTTGGGTTTCCTCAAATCATGCGTATTGGATCGCTTACTCAACACCTTTAGATGATAATCTAGCTTTTGAAATTTGATTTTACCTGTCGGATTAAAATTTCAATCGTCGGATCGAATTGACGGTTGAGATTGTTTGATTTGGGGATGGTATAAATACCATTTTCCCTTCAAAAATCAAATGGGGGCTTCAATATGCAAATCCACACTCTCAATGTTGACACCTAAATTTTGGCAATCTAGTTATTTATTTATTGCATAAAAATTAGGGATTAATTCTTAACCCCTAAAAAATAATAGAATTAAATTGTGTAGCATATAGTTTTAGGGGCATTTTATTTTTATTATTGCATTTGCATCAGACTGGTGATAGATGGGTTTGAATTAGTAGTTTTGAGTTTTAATTTGACAAGTTGGACTAAGCCCACGAAGAGAGCAAACTAGCTCGAGCCCGTTATTTTTGATGACCGAAAATTATCTTGTGAGAAATAGAGATTTGACATTTTTGGGGATATGACGGTGGATTTTTCAATATCCTTAGACAGGGCAAGTGTAATAAAGAGATATTGCGAGCTCATCTTTGCAATATTTAGAATTTGAGAAAAATCTCATTGCAATATTAATCTTTAGCAATATATGATAAAATCGGTGGAGAATATTGCATTCAGGAGGTGATATTCATGGATGTTGATTTGAAGAAGGAAATAAAGCCCTAGTCCACTCATCTATAAAAAGGTTGCTACACTACATAAAGAGGTGGGGGGGGGGACTTTCGGTTCATTCTTTTGAAAATCAAAACAAAAAAAAAAAAAAAAAAAGAAAAAGAAAGAAAGAAGAAAGAAAGCTTTAAAGGGAAAAAGTCAAAGTCAAGCAGCAAAAAGTGAGCAGAGAGGAACCGCTGTTCTTCTTCTTCGCAGGATCCTCCCCCTGGTGTCCCCTGCTACTTGAGTTGCTGGCCACCACCGTGCTAGCGTCACCCCTCGCGCCGGTCACCGCGTCGGCCACAACTGCCCGCCGCTGCGCTCCGACCGCCGTTGCGCCCGCAATTCGTAGCCCAGATCCGTCGCCCCCGCGAAGCCATCGGTGCCTCACCACTCGCTCGTTTGCGACCACTCGGCGCCAATAAATCCTGAGTTGGTCATCGCCCGTCTCCCTAGCCACAGCCCACCAAATCTGCTAGTTGTTCAAACACCGGCTTCCCTGCACGTTGGTCCGAGCCACCCCTCTCTGAGTGACGCCTGTGGTAGCCCTCCACCGAGCTGCTCCGCCCTTTGCCATTGCACCAGCCATTTTTGTCGCCTTTGCCCGCCGCTAGTCCCCTCGCCGGAGTTCCGAATGCTGGCTCATTGCCCATGGCTACTCACCACCACAAGGACCCGTCTTCGTGCCATCACGCCAAGCCGATCCGATCTCACGCTCGAGATTCAATTCGCGATTTTGTTTAAAATTGACCAATCCGATCTCATACGTGAGATATGATTCGTTAATTTGTGGATATCAACCTTATCTTGCTCGATTTGCTGTCATTTGAATTGATTTTGTTCTCATAAAAGAAAACCCCAAAAAAATTTGAGTTAGATTAGGTTCATTGCTTGTTTTAGGATTATTTTGCATGTTTAGAATAAGAAATTTAGTTATTTTGAATTTTCGAAATTAAAAAAAAAAAAATCAATTTAGGATGTTAGATTTTCTTTTCATTAATTTAGATTGCATGTTTAATTATGTGACAAATTTAATTTTGAATTTCATAGAAAAGAAAAAGAAAAGAATCCAAAATTAGGACATTCTTTGCACGTCATTGCATATTAGGATAAGATTGCATGTTTAATTTTTATTTTCTAATTAATTAAGTTTAGATATTTTTTTCCCTAGATAGGTTACATTTTAGGATAGGGATTACCAAGTTGAGATAACATCCTAATTTAAATTAAGATTTGGCCTAACCTAATTCTTAATATAAGTTGGATAATATCTCAATCTGGATAGATAATTTTCGTGAATTTTAAATTTTGAATTTCATGAAAAATACCAAAAATTATCTTAGAATAAATTAATTTCATTCTCTAGGATAGATTGCATACTCATTAAGAAAATATAAAGGTATTATACTTACGCCATATAATTTAGGCTATATCGCCATGTCATATCACTTCATGTTAGATTAGTAACATTGCATTAAATAAAGCATGATTCTCATTAAATAAGTGACAACAAAAAAAAGTACTTGTGTGTTAATTAGAAATCATATCTAAGATTATCGATGTGAATTTTGATCTAACATTGCAGATGCTTTTGATGCTATGAGGTAAGTCTTGCAATTTATTCACTACTTTATCTAGGTATTAAATTGGTGATTTGTGCACCCACATAGTCACCTCACATGTTAGAGAAGTAAATTAAAATCAATTCCAGTTGTTTGCAATTTTTTTTTTCAAAGTAAAGGAGAAAGGTATTGAAAAGGCGTTAGAGAAATCTAGTGTAATCAAGTCCTCGAACTCATAAATATCTGGTTCGTAGAAGTAATGTAAATCTCTTGCTACTTTACTTGGGTTTCTAATTGACCCACAAAAAATAGATTAGTGGCAACGCCTAATTAAAAATCAATTCAACCTAGGTTGCGAACTTGTATGGGCTTGGGAAAACCCGAGCTAAGTTTAGGCTTAGTAACCCATTAGCCAAATCTTAGGTGGTTCACCCAAGGTTAGGCCGTGACACTCACTATAGAGTCCTCTCTCTTCTATATTTTTCTTGCCCAATTCTCTCTTGGCTCTCCTCTCTCGCGAACTGGTGCTCGCCAGTCAAGGCTCACTGGCCTCACGCCAATGGCCATCTGATTGCCAATTGACCCCCTTGGCGACCTTTTCCCTCTCCGTCTAGACCTCAAGTGATTGGGAAACATCTAGAACTTGATCCAAACCTTTCCGATCAAGTTATCTTCTCCAAAATCCCCCAACCTATTCGGATCAAACCGACTTCTTTGACTGTTTGAACCAGCGGTCAACGGCTATTTAATGGCCACCTAACCTGAACCGATCTCTCCATGAGATCATTTCTGACCAAGGCATGGTTAGAACTTGATTGATTGACCAGCGGCGGTCCGATTCTTCCCGGCGGTCTCGAACCAGTCCAAGTTTTGGACTGGTTCTGCCTTTTGGTTTAATTGCCGATTCGATTTGCTGGAAGGCATCTATTGCTATCCTAATCCAATCCTTGGAGGTTAGGTATGAATCCAATCGTCTTCCAGTGAAGATCCACTAGCTTGATCGCGCTTAAAATCGACGAAGAAAATAAAAAGATAATCCTCTAATCTTGAATTTGATGAAGCTAGACCATATTAGCCAGTTAGGGCTAGAGTTCAATGTTAGGACTACATATAATGCTTAGATTTTTTTTTTTTTGGTCGAAAAAGGAAGTATTATATATCAACGTAAAGAACCAGTGAAGCCCGTAGCATGGGCCTCAGTATACAAGAGATCTAGAAGGTAGCCTGGTGGGGACGAGGCCTAGTTCGAAGCAAGAGTGCCATTATAATGGGCCTTGGCAGCCCAATCAGCCACAAAATTTGCCTCTTTGCTACAGTGATGCACAACTAGGTTAGGGAAAAGAGAGATCTTTGCCGCCGCTTCAGCAATGAGGGAACGCACCTCCCATGGAGTCTCGATCGGGTCATGAAGAGCATTCACCAACACCATACAGTCCGATTCAATGAGAAAATGATCCTCATACTTCCCTTCTCGTAACAGATGATCAAGGGTTAGGGTGAGAGATTGGATCTCGGTTTGCAGAGCTGATGTCGTTGGAAAATCATAGGTAAAGCCATATAAAAGAGAGCCCGAATGATCCCTTTGAATGCTTGCCATCGCTCCTTTGATACTATCAGGATAAAAGGCCCCATCAATGTTAATTTTTACCACGCCAGGTTCTGGTGGTCGCCATAGTGAATGAGGATGCAAAGAAGAGTAGGACGATCGCTGCGGAGAAGAGCGGGTTGATTACTGCGGCAACGAATCAGACAGATTGTAGGCTCGAACTTGGGTAGAAGCCATGTGAATGACCTGAAGATGATCGGGATGCTGTTGTTGAAATACAAAGTGGTTGCATGCCTTCCAAATTTGCCACAACAGAGCTGCAATCATTTGCAGATTAGGGCAGGTACGCCGTTCTTCTAGCTAAGCGACTAACCACACATCTATTCGTGTAATTGATTGCTGAGTGATGTGAATGTTAATTTGTGAATGAGACCATAGATGTTGCATCCATGGACATAGTAGGAAGAGGTGTTCTGTAGTTTCTGGGATAAGGTTTGAACAGATGGGGCAATATGAATCTGTAGTGATGCATCGTTGGAATAAATTAGCTTTCATGGCTAAAGCGTTATGGGAGACCGACCAGAGGAAAGGTCAAATTTTAGGGGGAAGCTTCACAGCCCAAATAGCTTTCCATAGTGACTTGGGTGGGTGATATGACGAAGATGCTATGTGTTGTTGGATAGTAGGAGTTGCATTCCTGAGGGTGTGATATCCTTTTTTCATCGAATATGTGCCATTTATAGTACTTGTCTAGATAATTCTATCAAAAGTATATTAAGGACAAACCTGGATATTGAGTATTTCTTGGACTGTGGAAGCATCAAATTGTTGGTGTAGAAGAGGAACATTCCAACTGTGACTGTCTGGGTCCATTAATTCAGTAACAAATAATGGGTCATTCTAATTAGTCGGGCCCCTTATAACTCCTCTAAGAAGCCAGTAGTCTTCTCTGACTTGAATAGACTATCCATTACCTACCGACCAGCGAAGATGAGGTAAGATAGACTCCCTCCCAACTAGAATACCGCGCCATCCCTAAGAAGGTCTTGATCCCCTTTTAGCATAAATAAAATTAGTAAAGTGAAAGTAAAGCCCATTAAAAAGTGTACTCCATAGCGCCGTTGGGTTTTGAACTAATCGCCATGCTTGTTTCCCAAGCATGGCTTTATTAAAATCTTGAAGATCCCTAAAGCCTAGGCCCCCACTCTCTTTGCTACGCTTAAGAACAGCCCAACTTTTCCAATGAATGCCTGCTTTAGTGTTATCTTTCTGCCACCAAAACCATGCAACTTTCTATTTAATGGATCGACAAATAGATGTAGGAATTCTAAAAATGGACATGGCATGCGAGGTATCGCTTGTACGGCAGTTTTAAGTAATATTTCCTTGCCACCTTTAGACAGCAGACTTTCTTTCCATCCCTCTAGTTTGGCATTTACCCTCCCCAAAATCCAAGCAAACGTGTCCCGTTTAGATTTGCCCCAATCCGATGGTATGCCTAGATACTTTCCAGTCCTCTGAACCATTGGAATTCGAAGCACTCCAGCTAAATTTTCTTGTAGACTAAGAGGGCAGGATTTATTGAAAAATATGCCAGATTTATTTCTATTGACAGCTTGGCCAGTAGCATAACAATATTGATTTATATTGTTTGCTAAATTCTAACATTCAATGAAATTTTCGTCTAAAAAGAAGATAGCATCATCAACAAAAAATAGATGGGATTGAGTGGGACACCACCCGTTCGTTTGATTCCCTTGAGATGACCCATGCTGATGGCTTGATGAACAAGATGGGATAACAGATTCGCCAGGAGGATAAAAATGTAGGGAGATAGGGGGTCCCCTGTTTGATGCCTCGGGTAGGTTGAAAATAAGGCAAAGTTCTTTGTTGAATTTGATAAAAGACACTTTGTCGTTATGCATTGCATGATCCATTGTACCCATGTAGGATGAAATCCTAGAGTGAGGAGATAGTTATTTAGAAAGTCCCATTCAACCCTATCATAGGCCTTCGCATATCCATTTTGAGAACAGCCTGGAATTGATGTCTGCATTTTCTGACTTTAATTTGATGTAGAATCTCTTGGACTATTAATTTATTGTCTTGAATTTGATGTCCACTAACAAAAGTGCTTTGCTCCTAGGAGATAAGTACAGGCGGGTAGGGCTTAAGGCGATTGGCAATCACCTTAGAGATGATTTTATATGCATAATTACAAAGATTGATGGGGCGGTATTAGTCTAATCATTCAGGATGTGGTACCTTGGGCATTAGGGCTATGATGGTTCGATTGAGATCTGGTGGTAGGACACCAGAATTAAAAATTGCTGCACTATTCTCATCTTGGAGTATATCCCAATTATGTTGATAGAAGAGTCCATTCGAGCCATCCGGGCCTAGGGCCTTGGTGAGTCCCAATTGGAAAGTAGCCTATCGAACTTCCTTTTTGGTAATAAGAGCTATTAGGGACATATTCATCTCATTAGTAACAACCCAAGGACATTGGTTTAGAATAGGCCAGTAGTCTCGATGTCCCCTTTGTTTGAAATAGATGTGAAAAGTAACTCGTCGTCATCATCTTCAAAATTCCAGGATCACGCACCCAAGCTTGATTGTCATCTTGCAACATACTAATCTTCTTTCTTTGTCGTCTTTGTATAGTTGTTGCATGAAAAAATTAGTATTTTTCTCCCCCCATCTGAGCCAGTTGATTCTAGAGCGCATTGCCTAGAATTGCTTTTCTTGCTGCCATAACTGTTGAATTTGCTCTTTTAGGTGAGTAACCAATGATGCATCATGTTGACAAAATGGCTGATTAGTGTGATCTTGGAGTTGTTGGTGCAAATTTGCAAGTTGACGATGCCCCTTGGAAAGTTTGGATTTACTCCACCGACCCAAGGTTGAAGACACCACTGAAGTTTGGAAGGCAAATTAGAAATGTGGGGCTGTGCGGAAGTCCATGATCGAGCAACAACTTCACGGCAGTCGGGGTCTTGAATCCAAAAGGATTTGAATATAAAAGGCCGATGGTTGTCGACAGGGTATAGCTACGGTGGTTAAGATTAGCAGGCTATGGTCAAAACCCACCACCGGTAAAGCAAACACCTCGGCCTCGGGAAATTAAGGTGCCAGTCCTGCTTTTTCCCAGGGATATAAGACTTCATTGAAATCACCAACACAGATCCATGGAAGGGTGTTGATTGCGCATATAAACCTTAATTCGGCCCAGAATAGCCGGCGCAGCTTAATATCAGACGGAGCATGGATGCAAGTGAGTCTCATCAGATTACTTCCCATTAAGTCAGTGCATATGATATCAAAAAACTTCGTAGCAGATCGGTCCATCATAATATGAAACCGATCATTCCAAAAAAGAGCCATCCCCCAGCTAAACCAATGGGATTCATCAAAACAGAATTAGGATATCTGAGTTGCTTTCGTACCCGTTGGACTGCCACTTCTTGGTTCTTTCTTTCCATCAAAAAAATAATGCCGGGCCTCTCCTTAGCCACTAAGGCCTTGAGTGATTTGACTGTCGGGGTTGCCCAGCCCCGACAATTCCAGCTTAGAAGTTTCATTTTCACTCGGTGGCTTTTTGGGCAAGCCACCATAGCCCATTGTCCGACTCCTTTGGCTTCCATGATAGGAGTATCTAGAAGTTGTGTGTCATCTAGGTCAGCATGTACATGTAGTCGTGGAGTATAAGGAGAAAACCTTTTCAGTTTTTGCTTGTTCCTGCTGTGGTGTTGAGTCGGGATTGCTTAGATTTGAGATCTAAAATGTTACTAGATGATTTGCTGTGATTGGATGATCATTAATGATGAACTTGGGTTTAAATTTGCTTGATTTGCTTCTAATCTGCAATTTTGTATGTCTGCAATATGCTCACTGTTTTGGCTAAAAAGAGGTCTTAGATGGCCTCATTTAGACTTGAGCTCTCTTAGGCATCTAAAATAGACTCTACTAGCTTCGAATTGATAGGTCGCACCCCTGAAAAACATGTTACAATCTGCTCGATTCATTCAGATTCTTGATGCTCTTTACATTTTGACTTTAGTCCGCGTTAGCTTTTTGCTATTTCTGCTCTGATTTCTGTAATGATTTTTTTTTAAGAAGTTGTTTTCATGAAACTTGTTTCTCATTATCTTAAGAATGTTTTCTAATTTTTTTTTTTTTTTTGGAATTTTCGGACATATTTTGCTTGGTCAAAACCTCTCTAATCTGTGTGTATGTTTGTCTGCCCTGTATTTATCCGAGATAGATTTAGGAAAATTTGAGCATGAAATTGAACCTATTTGACCTTAGGGCCTTCATGAAAATAAAATATGTGTAATATGCTTTCTTTTGATGGGCGATTTGTATGATTTCGACATCATTCGACATGTCAATGTCATATATATGTGCACGGGTGCTGCTGCAATAAGAAAATTAACAATCCACGATTGTTTTGCTATTTTTGTCATAATTCGTATGGTCACAATTTGATTTCGAGTCCTTAATGAAAATTGTTCATCGTCATTCATTCTATGTGGTATCTTTTCGATAGGATTTATGCACATCCTTAAGTGGTCAAAACTTGGCATGTTCTCAGCCCTTGTTATAGGATTGAAACCTTATCATGTGCATACCTTTGTATGATTGTTTGGGTCTCTTAGAGACCGAATTTCACGTTAGTGTCTCTTTGACATTTGAATATACGTATATGATTCATCTTATTTGAATGTCATTTCACATATAGAATTCATATCACAAAAGTGCTTGCCACACTTAGAAACTTTCAAGCATGTTGTTATAAATCTTGAATCATCTTGTATTATCATTAAATCGTATGACATCTTTGTGTGCCGACTTACGGTTAGATGATTACCCAAATTGCTTGTAACATTTGATTCTAAGTTGTGTGCAAATTTTTCATGCCATTTGTGCATTACATGAGTGATTTTGAGGCTTAACAATGCATGTCCACGTTCTGATTTTTAATGGCTGACACGTACACTTTTAGAAACCTCAATCTTAGAGCACTAAGTTGACCTCAATTAGATCCGAACCCTTCTAGTAAGTTGCAAACCACATCTAGATCTTTCAAATGCCATTGATTTCATGCAAATCGCTTATTGTTAGTTCCATTTTTTATTTTTCCTAAAATAGACTAGGATTTAGACTCAGGATCAAATTCGAGCATCTGTTTTTTTCCCTCGTTTGGGCAAACCTTTGCTATTTTTGTACCAATTTTTTTAGTAGGGATTCTCAAACGGAACCCTTAATGAATTTTGTTGGTTTTCTTTGGACTATGTTGTGGTAGAATTTCATGTTTTTTAGACTTCATTTAATAGGATAAACCTTGGTTGCAATGACTTGATGTCTTGCTAATTTGACAATTTCGTGATGCGTTATTGCTCATTGTTTGAATTTTATAAAATCATGCTTAGCTCTTTTAGAGAAACTTTCTTCATGAAATTTGTTCCATATTTTGTTATGCATAGGAATTTTTTTCATAAATAAACTATCAATGGGTACCATCCAATTTTGCAGACTTACTGTGATTGGTCTGAAAATTTCTATTGTGAACTTTTGGTTGTGATTGCTGAGTTAAGCCTTTTAGGCTAGTTTGTACATGATATTAAGATACACCATCTTCATGAAAGTTGTTTCAAATCCTTTGATATTTGGTGTCAAATGATTTTCGACAAACGGATCCTTCAAATTACATCTTGAAACCACCTTAATATATGTCATGTTTCCGAAAGCAAAACTTTTGAAGTTTATTCTTCAATACTTGATTTGACTTGGGAAAAATCATGATTTGGACCATATTTAAAATGCCTTCAATGCTTGTGAGTGCATTTATACAAGCCTCGAGCTAGTTTTGGCAATTAAATGTGTTCCATAGTCTAGATATTTCTTAGTCTTAAATGTCTTCAAATCTCTTTGAACTTTGATTTGACATTGTAAAAGTCATAGTTTGGACCATATTTAAAATGCTTGCGATGCTTATGAGTGCATTTATGCAAGCCTTGAGCTAGCATTGGCAATTAAGTGCGTTCCATAACTAAGATGTCACATTGTCTCAAAAACATTATTATTTTTTTTTTTTTTTGTTATGAATGACTTTAAATTTATCTTTGAAACATCACATGTACCTCTTTTATGCATATAACCATGCCATTCATTGGAAAACGCTTGTGTTTGTGATTGGCACATGCTTTGTAATAAGTGACCCACTGACAGTTCACTTACTTGGTTGATTGTTTGGGAAACAATGTCTCAAAGGCTTGCTTGTATGTTTAATTCATGCTCATACATGTGATTGTTAGATGTATGTTAGGTGCGATGCATGATATCAATGGAAAACCATGGGCAATCATCTAGAACATCTCTTGAGGGACTTACAAGCATTATTAGCTATGTGAGAACACAAATGGTTAATAATGGATATAAGTTATAAAATGAATTGGGTAGATATTGTGAAAGCTAGTACGAGCACTTAGAGGGGGTGAATAGGTGTAAAAATAAATTTCCGAGATAAGTGTGCAACACTAGTCAACAATAGATGATGAAAAGGAAGTTAAGCTCTTGCAGACAAAAATGAATTACGATTAAAGTAAAAGAGCATAGAGAAGAGAATAAGAACACAGAGTTTATAGTGGTTCGGCTTCATCCAAGCCTACGTCCACTCTTTCGCATTGACAGCCCCACCGGCTAGATTTCACTATGAATCAAAAGAGTTATTATAGTAAAGCTCTTCCTTGATTCCACAGTGTAGAGACTCTCCTACACTTCCTCAAGGTCTCACAAAGATATAGACTCTCTTTTGAGTACAAGATTTCGCTCAACAGTTTAATTGACTAAGAACAAGGAGCTTCAGACTTTGAAATTCTTCTATCGTGCACATACTCGAACAACTGGAACGTCTTCCTTATATACTCCTTCATGCCATCACACCCGTTGACACTTACCAAAGGAATTCTTCCAATCTACCCGTTGGACATAATCAATTAGGAAGATTTCGAGCTATTTAAGGAATATGACAATAGCCCACCAATCCTGCTTACCCATACAATCAGGATCTAGGTTTCCATAAGTAGAAGATTCCAAGTATACTTCGCCAATTAACGGATTCAAAATCCTTGAATCAATCTTAATTTGAATAATGGATTCCGACATGCTGTATCCAGCCAAGAGATCTTCTCTAGTCGATAGAATCAAATCTCTAATGAAACATTCAGTTTTGGATAAGCCTTCTTCAACGGTCTATAAACTGTCAATGAGGATAGACTTTGGGTCTTGAGTCTGGCAGTCCGGAGGTCTTTAGACTTTGATGGAAGAGTCTGCAAGTCTTTAGACTAGACTGATGGAAACGTTTTGTCAACTTCAAAACACCCAATGAAATTTTCTTCAACAATCTCCCCTTTTTGATGGTGACAAAACTTTCCTGCAGATTTGGATAATTTTGACTTGCAAAACAATACTCAAGCAAACATGGATATCTCACAAAAGATAATTGGCTTAGTAAAGATAACATTAAAATCTACATCCAAAAAAGTAGGTTAGTCCTGTAAATGAGCAACTATCTTTGCCATGAAATACCAGTAGTGCTTAAGATAAACAAACGTTTAAATAGTCAAATCCAAATCTAGTCCAAATCCAAACAGCCAAACACAAAAGTAAAGTCAATCAAACACAAAGGTCAAGAATTCAAGAGTTTAAATCTCAAATTTGCACACAGCTCTCCCCCTTTTTGTCGGTATGAAAAAGGTAGAGATGAAAAGAGAATGGAATTATGATTGCTTGGGAACACGAATAAGCTGGAAATCTCCCATTGACTAGACAATTCCTTCTAGCTTTTTCAAATCCTCCTTCAGTTAAGCCACATCTTCACCCTTAGCATTTGCTTAAACTTGAAGAGTAAAGGCATGGAGTTGATCATGCAAATAAACTGAAGAGGATTGACCTGCATTTTGCAAGTTCTGTACTTCGTATCCCAGAGCATAAATTTGGCCTCGCATTTCTATAAGAACATCAAGCACTCTGCGAAAATCTCCTGAATTGTCGGCCCGAGTACTAGGCTTCGCACGATCGAGATGGTGTATTGGCAGATGATGGCAAGTTAGCACGATCATGCAGATTGGGCGATGAAACATCATGTCCCTCCTCAGGAAATTGAGAAGCATAGATGTCCTCTGGATCTGCTGGAGAACGACTTACTCCTTCATTAGTGGCAATAAATAAGGATGTACCTCTTTTCTCAGGATCTCCCTCTGTTTCAATGCCTTCAGGTGGAGAAAAATATTCCTCATGCTCTGCTTCTGCTTGTTCTCCTCTGCCCTCTTCTTCTTCTTCCTCAATCCTTTCCTCCTTTGCTTCTTTCTCCAATTCTTCTCTCTCTCCAGTCCTCTGTTCTATCTCATCCTTGTCTTGTTCCTGTCTCTCCTTTGTCTTTGGAATAGAATGACTCAAGTTCTTCAATGCAAGCGCAGAAATGGTGATATTATCCTCATCCTCTTCTTTCTCCAAAATGAGTGCTCTTTTTTTCTTTGATGAAGCAACCATGGGCTCCTTCCTTTTTCGCTTTGTAGCCGAAGAGACTGGATGAGTCTTGATAGGGGTTTTCTCCTTGAAATGTTCCAAAGCCTTGTTTAGTTCATTCATACGCATTTTTGAGACCATTTTCAGTTCCACCACCATTTGATCGCATGTTCAAACACAAAGAATTCGGGGAGGCTAAATGTTCAAATGTCTGAAATAATTTGGATACAAGTGCTGAGTAAGGAAGTTGACCTTTGTCCTTCACTGTCGTTATGTACATGTGGAACATAATAATGTGTGGAAGAGAGAACTTTTTGCCAGCATTGATGGCATACATCAGCTTTGCCTCCGAATTTGAAACGTCGGTCTTTGAAGTTGATTTTGGTTTGAGGCAGTTAATCACTATCTTGTGAAGCAAAATGTTGGATGCATTCATTCTCGAATAGGATATCTTTCATTCCGTTGTTCTATCTTGAACAAGCTCTATCGTTGCTTGACTAATAGACACACTGATTGGTTGATATCTCTCTCTTTCAACCCCAATCACATCAGCCAATGTATTCATGTCAACCACATAGTCCTGATCTCGAACATTGAAAGAGAATCTATTCGCATACAAAAACTTAGATTGGAATAAAAGTAAGCAAAGTGAGTTCAGCATGAGCCTATGTTGTTTAAGAACAAAACTGTTTGAGTTGAATTTCTCTTGCAAATTAACATTCAGAGAATCAAGAAAACAAAGTCCACACTCCTAAGGTTAATCACACAACGCTTTAGTAACTTAGAGTACGAGTTGCGTGTGTTCCTTTGAGCGAAACAAATCCGTCCTTTTTGCTTCGGATTTTTGCCGCAGCACTTATTCTAGGTTTAAACTGACCGTACATCTTATCATCATCATTCCCATCAGGTTGACTCAACCCTCCAACACATGGATTGCTTGGGATATTTGCAAATGCTTCTTCTACCGACCCCGAATTAGCAATTCGCAATCGTTCCATTGTGCGTAAAAAGAAAGTTTCATTTATATATCATTTTTCTTTCAGAAATTCATCAATATAGTTCAACGAAGTACCATTCCTCTTCAAAGCACGATAAAGCTTATAGGTAAAAGCGGGCTTATAAGTTCTTACGGGTTTTGCATCTTCGATGATTTCTTCCTCTTCTCGATGTGCAACATTCGGAGGTCTAGATGGAGAAGATGGACGCTACGAGAATGTTGTGGGCTCTGCTGCTGTCTAGGAGATTCTTCTTCATTGGTGAGATCAAAGTGCGTAGTTCCCTCACGCATTTGCTATCGTCCCCGTTCGCGATCCTTGAAGACTTTCTTTGAGATGACATTTTTCACAGTCTTTGAGAGATTCCAAGCTTGTTTTCCAAGAAAGATGAAAACTTTTCGAGGATTAAACAAGAGAAGAAGACAGAAGTGGAAGATCTGTGCTCTCTTAGGGTTTTTGTGAGTAAAATGAAGAAGAACCAACAGTATATAAGGCGCTTGAAGCGAGGCATACGAAACGTCGTAAAAAAGGAAATATAAAAATGCATTTTTAAAAATAACTGCATTTTCAAAAATTAGATTTCAAAATTAGATAACTGTCATTTAAAAAATAACTTCTTTTCGAAAAGGAAGGATTGCAATAATCACGCAAACGAGGGAATAACATCAATCAATTATAGATAGATGATCGTACTTTTTCAAGATTTGATCCAAGAGATAAGTTTCTAAAATAGAAGCAACTTAGGTGAGTTTGAGTGTCTTTAGGCTTTCAGTCTTAAGTCTAAACTTCCTCAGACTTTAAGATATTGAGTTTGGAATGAATAACTTAAAATTGATTTTTCTCCAAAGGTTTTGTAAATATATCCGCCATTTGATTCTTTGAATCAATAAACTGAATCGAAACTTCTCAATTTTGAACGTGATCTCTAATGAAATGATGTTGAATCTCTATATGTTTTGCTCTTGAGTGCAGAATCGGATTTTTGGTAAGATTGATTGCTTATTTGGTGTTGTCACATTTGATCTTAGTGCATGAATCTCCAATTCCAAAGTCTCTTAGCTGTTGTTTTATTCACATAATTTATGAATAACAACTTTCAAGAGCTACATATTATGCTTTTGCCGTAGAAAGAGCTACGGTATTTTACTTCCTTGAAAACCAAGACACCGTCCTATTTCCAAGTAGTTGACAAGTGCCCGAGATGCTATTTCTATCAACTCGCATCCAGCTAAGTCTGCGTTTGAGTATCCAAGAAGAGTGAAGTCTCTTTTTTAGGATACCAGAGACCCAAATTTGAAGTTGAGGCAATGTATTTGATAACACGCTTTGCAGCACTTAGATGAAATTCTTTAGGGTTTGATTGAAATCTGGTACAAATACAAACACTAAACAAAATGTCGAGGTCTAGAAGCGGTTAGATAAAGAAGTGAACCAATGATACTCCTGTATAGCTTCTAGTTAACTTTCTTTCATTCTTTATCTTTGTCCAGCTTCAAAGAACTTGACATTGGTATATCGATCTTTTTGCAATTCTCCAGTCCAAACTTTTTGACAGGTTTCTTAGCATATTTTTCTTGATGAATAAAGGTTCCCTCATTCAGTTGTTTCACTTGAAGCCCAAGAAAGAAGCTTAGTTCACCCATCATGCTCATTTCAAATTCATCCTACATAGACTTAGAGAATTTCTTGCACAGATTTTCATTAGAAGATCCAAAATAATATCATCAACACAAATTTGAACAAGTAGAAAACTTTTGCTTTTTCTTTTGATAAACAATGTAGTATTTACTTTACCTTTGACAAAGCCATTTTGAATTAAAACTTACTTAGTCTGTCGTACCAAGCTCGAGGTGCTTGCTTTAAACCATATAGAGCCTTTTGCGAACCGAATACAAAGTCTAGTTTCCTTGGGTCTTCAAAACCGGGTGGTTGTTCCACATAGATTTCCCTCTTGGATAAATCCATTTAGGAAATCACTTTTGATGTCCATTTGGAATAACCTGAAATTCTTATGACAAGTAAAAGCAAGTAATAATCTAATTGCTTCTAATCTTGCTCTGGGCGCGTAAGTCTCATAATAGTTTATCCCTTCTTCTTGCGTATATCCTTTGGCCATAAGTCTTGCTTTGTTTCTTACGACTTTTCCTTTCTCGTTCATCTTGTTTCTGAAAACTCATTTAGCTCTAATGATGGATTTTCCCTTTGGTTTATGAGTCAATTCCCAGACATCATTGATACTGAATTGCTTGAGTTATTCTTGCATAGTTTCAATCCAGTTTTCATCAGTTAAAGCTTCTTCTATGCTTTTGGGTTTTATTTCAGAAGTAAGAGCCACAACACTAGACTCTTTACGCCTTTTGGATCTTGTGCGAATTCCTTCATTAATGTCACAAATAATAAGATTTTTGGGATGATTGGACTTATACTTCCAGTTGTTGGTTGATTTGTCGGACTATTGATCTTTTTTTTTTTTTTTATTTGAATCTTCGTTGATCATTTGTTGCTTGTCTTATGAAGTTTGAACTGCTTCGGAGATTTAGACTTTGTAGAGTCTCGGGAGCAGGTTCAGATTCTTCAAGATGAATGTGAATCGATTGATTTTGCATAAAGTCTTGAAATTTGACATTCATCGATTCCTCTACAGATTGAGTCTTTTTGTTGTAAACTCTGTAAGCTTTACTTGTGATAGAATATCCAAGGAAAATATCTTCATCTGATTTTTCTTCAAACTTACCAACTCGATCATTTGCATTTTTCAATATGAAACATTTACATCCAAACACATGAAAATACGAAACAATTGGCTTTTTTTTTTTCTTTGAATAACTCATAGGGAGTTTTCTCCGAATAGGCTTTAGAAAGACTCTATTAATAATATAGCACGCTGTAAAAACTGCTTCCACCAAAAAACGAGAAGATATGTTACTTTCAATTAAAAGAGTTTTAGTCATTTCCTGAAGTGACCTATTCTTTCTTTCCACGACTCCATTTTGCTCTGAGTATATGGTGAAGATAACACATGCTGAAAACCAGATTCATCATAAAATTTTGTAAAGTCTTGATTTTCAAATTCGCCTCCATGGTTTGTCCGTATACTTGAAATAACATATCATTTATCATTTGGACCCTTTTAGCAAACTTTATAAAATAGGAAAAAGTTTCAGACTTACTGGCTAGGAAATATACCCAAGTAAATCGAGAGTAGTCATCCACAATTATCAGGCAGTATTTTTTACCTCTAATGCTCTAAGTTCTGGTTGGACCAAAGAGATCCATGTGAAGGAGCTGCAGTACATGATTAGTGGATACTTGATTTATTAGCTTGAATGAGTTTCTTACATGTTTTCCCAATACACATGGTGTGCATAGATCAAACTTTTGATATGTTAGATTGGGTTCTCCACGAACAAGTTTCTTTGTTGAGATTTTGGCTATTTGCTTCATGTTGATGTGTGACATCCCGAAATTTGACCTCGTTTCGATAAAATGAAATGTGCATATCGTCGGGCGCCTATGGTCCTTTTTTTTTTTTTTCTGAGCTGATCACTCACGAGTTAACTAACTTATTGGGTAAAGCCGTTAAGGGATATATCCGCGGTAAAATCCCTAAAAGCTACGTAATTGGTTGGATTGGACTAAATCACGTCCGGTCGATTTTAATCATAGAATTTGATTTGGTTTCGGGAATCAAATATTCAAGCGTGTCACAATTCAAATTTTTGGACCTCGTCTCATCATCCGTCAAATTATTGACGAGTCCGAAATTTCAATAAAGAAATTATCGGAGGAAAAATCGAAAACCGAAAGAAATTAGAAAGGAAAAGAGAAAAGAAAAATAAAATAAGAGCAAGGATATTATTTTATTTTGTTTTATCTCTCTTCTTTTCTCTCCCTTTTTCTTTCTCTCTTTTCTCCCTTCCCCTCCTTTTTCCTTTGTGCGGACACTCCCTCCCCACACCGACTCTCTCTCTCTCCTTTTCCCTTGTCGTTTTCTACTTTGCTTTCTCTTCCCCATTTGACTTTTCAACCATTATCTCTTCTTCTCTCTCCTCTCTCTTCTCCCCCACTCCCTCACGTGACCTTCTTCTTCTTCTTCTTCTTCTTCTTCATTCTTCTTTTTGCGAACAGACCAAATCCAGCAAAGAAGAACAGCAGCTCGCCAAGGACCACCGTCGCCCGTCCCACCGCCGCACCGGGAGCCGGACTGTCCCGGCATCCGTCGCCGCCACCGTGCGCCGCCTACCCTCTCCTCCGCCCAGGTGCCCCTTCCCCCGCGCGAGGCAGCCCCGTTCGCCCCGTCCACCTCGATCCGACCGCCTCTAGCCGCCACTTGTCGCCATCCCGACCTCCCCGGCGTCCCCTCGCCGTCTTGGCCACCGGAGCAGCTCCGGCCAGCCCAACTCAACAAGTTGCTGAGTGGGTATCCAACCCGTTCGTGGGCCGTTTTGGGCCGTTTCGGGCCCCGAACCCGAGCCGTGTTTTGGGAAGAATTGTTCCTCGCGTCGCCCCCGTCGGATTGATCCGATTTGCGCGCGATTTGGTGAGTAATCTCACTAATCCTTGCTTAGTGGACTAATTACGCTTAATGGTTGTTTAGTTTTAATTAATTAGGTTTAGGTTGTTAGATTAGTAGGGATTAGTGTTTATTAGTCAATTGTGATGCGAATTAAATAAATTGATTGTGCAATTAGCAAGTAGACGTAGTCTACTATTTATTGAAGTATCTCGGGAATTTTCCGACCCCTAATCGGGCTTCAATTTGACAATTTGGGCCTAAGTGGGATTTTTGGCAATTAAATATTATTTTTCGGAATTAATTAATTAATAATTATTTTTTTTGAAAATTCAATTGAGATGGCTAGTGACCGGAAAATTATGCTGATGATCGTGGTGAAGTCTATTTATTTAATCGGACTTTATTTTGAGCTAAATTGAATTTTTAATATTAATTATTTAATTTTCGAGATTAATTAATTAATTAATTAATTATTTTCCGAAAATTCAATTGAGATGGCTAGTGACCGAAATATTATGCTGATGACCGTGGTAAAGTCCGTTTATTTAATTGGGCTTTATTTTGAGCTAAATTGAATTTTTAATATTTATTAATTAATTTTTGAATTAATTATTTAATTATTTATTTTCGGAAATTAAGGCTGAGATAGCCCGACCAAAATTTCGTGCTGATTGTCATGGCATAGTTCGTTTATTTAATTGAGTTTTATTTTGTGCTGAATTGAATTATTTATGAAATTGAGAATTATCCTTTAATGGAATAATATTTGATTATTAATTGGAAAATAACCGAGTGTCGGTTGACAGCACCAAAAGTGTTTTGGTGGGCTATAGAGAATGGTGGGAATTATGAAAAATGAAATTATAATATTTTGGCTAAGGTCGATCGTGTATCCACACGACTATTTTATTGGGTATGATAAAAATAATGGGAATATTGGACGGTGGAGATGGTATACTATATCAGCATTCGGGCGATATGTCAGCTTTGGGTAAGCAGTATACCGGTATACTATATCGACCTACAGGCTATATGTCAGCTTTGGGTGAGTAGTATATCTTATTATCAGCTTTGGGCGAGCAATATATTATCAGCTTTGGGTGAGCATATGGTATACTATATTGGCATTCGAGCGATATGTGAGCTTTGGGTGAGCAGTATATCGGTATACTATATCGACCTTCGGGCGCTATGCCAGCTTTGGGTGAGCTATGCTATCTACTTATCAGTTTTGGGTGAGCAATCCTGATTTGATAGGACTTTATAGATAGTATTGAATATGCAAACCAAGCATGGGTTGTGATGTCATGTAATCGACTAGGTCGATTGATCATTGTTTTGATATGATGCTGTGAATTGATTGATTGAATGGAAATGACCGTGAGTGGTCTTGTTAATATGTAATTGACTAGGTTGATTTGATTGATGCTTCGATCTGTGAGGTGATTGCTTGGGTGTCTATTTGATTTGTGCTAACATGCAGGTGGGATCTGAGGTCAAGGTAAGTCCTCTGACTCGTGCTGTGCTTAGGCAACCGAGTAGCGTATTGGTTCCCTAATTGAGTCTTAGTGGGGTAGAACTCGCTGAGATGTAGTCTCATCCCAGTTTGGGGAAAACATTTCAGGACCCCGCTGAGGAGCTAAGGAGGAGGAGTCTGAGAAGGATTTTTGGAAGAAGAAGATAATCCCGAGAGGGGCCTTGAGTACGACCCAGATGGACTGAGAGTTTATCTTCTTTTGAAATCTCCATTTTGATGTGAATAGAGTTTAGAGTAAAAAGTTGTGAAGTGCTTTGGTTTGTGTATTGTATAAAAGTTTGGTTATAAGTTTCAATATGGAAAATATGGCAATGCTTTTCTATTCCATTGTTTTATTGTCTGGGGATTTATAACTGCTTCCGCATGTGCTCAATAAATGAAAGGGTCGGCAATATATAGTCCTGGGATATCGCATTTTAAAATCGACCAAGTGGAAGGATGTGTGCGTGCCGAAGGATCGGGGCGTGACATGATGTGCCCAAGTTTTCTGTGCCATAAATTTGCTTCCTCTTGAATTGAGATTAGACATTGGGTTTCATCTGGTTTTATATCCAAGAGGTAGATATTCCCATGTCTTCACCCCGTGAAAGACTCGAGAGGAATCTTTCCGGTTCCCGAACATATTCCTTTTTGAAAGTTGATTTTGAAGCCGTGTCACACAGTGACTAATGCTTAGCAAGTTGTAGTTGAGTCCTTCTACTAAGGAAACATTACTGATCGTGAGACTTCCAATCTTTACAGTTCTGTATCCCACAATTCTTCCTTTGTTATTTCCTCCAAAAGAAACTTTTCCACCATTAACTTGTACAAGTTTTATGAAGCAATTTGAATCTCCTGTCATATGTCTTGAGCATCCATTATCAAGTATCATTTAACATTTTTCTTGATAGTGACCTGCATTTAGAAAATAGACTCAAGCTTTCTTTGGTACCCATATTTTCTTGGGTCCATTGGTGTTAGTGTAATATACGGTCTTTGCCAATACCTTTTAACAGGTTTCCAAACCATAAGACATTCTTTTTCAAAATGATCCGAGCTATTGCACTTAGAACATTTAAGAGCATTGCGACATACTGGTTTTACAAAAACTTTTTGGAAATGATTTTTGTAAGACTCTCTTGTAGGTCTTTGCTTAATTCTTTCCTTTACTTTAGGAAAATCAATTCGAGGAATGGTTTCAGTAGTCATTCTTAAACCTGATTTGTTAAAGTAAGGTTTTTGAGCTGAAAGAATTTTTTCCAGTTTCTCAGATCCTATAGAAAATCTTTTAGAAATACTTGAGATATCATTTTTCAAGAATGCACTTTCTTTTGAAATATTGTCTGCATTTTCTTTCAAAGTAGTAACACTTTTGTCTAAACTTTTGACTTTTTTTTTCCAAACATATTCCTGTTGTTTCAATGTAGAATTTTCTCTTTTAAGTTAGGAAATCTTTTTGAGGGAAGTTTTAAGACTAAGACACAATTCATCAATGTATCTAGAGATTTTAATAGGGATTTTCAAATTACTTACCTCAATTTCACCGTCTCGAACTCGAGTCTGTCTCGGAGTTTGAATTTGAGTCCGATTGTGCCATGAGACAAATATTGGCATAATCATCATCACTTTCCTCACATTCCGTATCACTCCAAGTTTCTGCTTTAAGCGTCTTTCGATATTTCTCAGCTTTTCCTTTCTTTTTCCTCAAAATGGGACGGAGTTGAGTCTCGATGTGTCCCTTTTTCTTGCATTCAAAGAAGACTACATCTTTATTGGATTCATCATCCTCAACCGACTTAGTTTGTTGCTTTTGAAAACTTTGTTTCTTTGGATTGAATCTTCTCCCCTTCGTTTAGTCTTCCGAATCTTCTTATCATGAGAACAAGCTCTTCATCATCCATATCGTCTTCAGAATCTGTGACTTCAGAATCATCGTTAGATTTTAATGCAATCAATTTTTTTACCTTTAGGATCTTCATTTTCGTTGATTTGCTTCACTTCATAAGACTGAAGAGTCCCAACCAATTAACAGAGAGTGGCATGATTCTTTGTGTCTCCCTTATTGAGGTATTTATGTGATTCCAATCCTTGGACAGTTTAGTAGCTTGTTTACCTTCATGGGTCCAAAAATTGGTTGACCTTGATATTCAAGACCATTCACGATTTCTGTAAAACAACTAAACATGTCGTGATAGATTCTCCTAATTTCATTTTGAATGCTTCCTATTGACCGAGTAGAATGTTGATTCTGGTTTTTTCACTCGATCGTTCCTTCATAAGTAATGTGTAATCTATCACAGACTTCTTTAACTGTTTCACAAGAAGATATTCTGTTATATTCAGTAGAAGATAATGCACAACATAAAGAATAAATTGCTTTTGCATCAAAAGCTTGTCTCTTGGTTATCTCTTCTTGAGTTATTTTACTAGACTCAACGGCTTCTTTTCCTCTTTCGAGACTGGTGCAACTTTAGGAATGATTCATTTGTCTACCACATCCCATTCCGTGAGGATCCCTTGATCTTAGGAATGCTTTCATCCTTTTTTTCCATATGTTGTATTATTTTCCATCAAAATAAGGCGGTTTGGTGTTGCTTTGCCCTTCAACCAGTTCTAAAGCCAACATACTAGCCATGGATCTTTAACTTTGAAGTAAAACACTTCAACTTAAGTGAGTACATAGGCTCGATACCAATTGTGAGAGCTAGTACGAGCACTTAGAGGGGGTGAATAGGTGTAAAAATAAATTTTCGAGATAAATGTGCAACACTAGTCAACAATAGATGATGAAAAGGAAGTTAAGCTCTTGCAGACAAAAATGAATTACGATTACAGTAAAAGAGCATAGATAAAAGAATAAGAACACAAAGTTTATAGCGGTTCGGCTTAATCCAAGCCTACGTCCACTCTTCCGCATTGACAGCCCACTGCCTGGATTTCACTATGAATCAAAAGAGTTATTACGGTAAAGCTCTTCCTTGATTCCACAGTGTAGAGACTCTCCTACACATCCTCAAGGTCTCACAAAGATATAGACTCTCTTTTAAGTACAAGATTTCGCTCAACAGTTTAATTGACTAAGAACAAGGAGCTTCAGACTTTGAAATTCTTCTATCGTGCACACACTCGAACAATTGGAACGTCTTCCTTATATACTCCTTCATGCCATTACACCCGTTGACACTTACCAAAGGAATTCTTCCAATCTACCCATTGGATAGAATCAATTAGGAAGATTTTGAGCTATTTAAGGAATATGACGATAGCCCACCAATCTTGCTTGCCCATACAATCATGATCTAGGTTTCTATAAGTAGAACTTTCTAAGTATACTTCACCAATTAACGGATCCAAAATCCTTGAATCAATCTTAATTTGAATAATGGATTCCGACATGCTGTATCCAGCCAAGAGATCTTCTCTAGTCGATAGAATCGAATCCCTAACGAAACATTCAGTTCTGGATAAGCCTTCTTCGACGGTCTAGAAACTGTCAATGAGGATAGACTTTGGGTCTTAAGTCTGGCAGTTCGGAGGTCTTCAGACTTTGATGGAAGAGTCTGCAAGTCTTTAGACTAAACTGATGGAAACATTTTGTCAACTTCAAAACACCCAAGAAAGTTTTCTCCAATAGATATTTAGAAGGACTCACGCATGAATTGCAAAGATTGACCCCGAGGCCCAAATTTTGGTTGATTTTGAATTTCATTTTAATTGATTTGATCGTTCTTGCCTTGTGCCGTATTTTTGATTGTTTTAATGTGTACGATTGTTTCTTTCCATTGTATGTGTTGGGGAAATCCCTTATGATGTTTTGAAGATGACAAAATAAATCAAGAGATACTAACATGTTTGATGGTTGAGTAATAGATTATGCAGATGATAGAATGTGTAAATAATGTTATCAAAGTCTATACTTTGAAGAACTAGAAGACAAACTCTATGCTGAAGCTGAACTTATACAGATTGTGTCCAAACCTCAAATCTAAATCTATTCGAAGGTAGTATGTTCAGACTTACATTTAGATTGTAAAGTTTATTCGAATATTTCCAGACTTTTGTGTTAAAGCTGAAGACGCCCAGACTTTGTGTCAAAGTCTACCTACTTTGACAAATTCCAGACTGAATGCAAGTGAAGAAGGAAGATACTTAGACTTTACTTCAGATGGAAGACTTTCAGACTTTACATCTAAAACGAGACACAAGTTCGTAACGTAGTAGATTTAGAACGAAGCATGTTCGTAACGAAATAACTTGACATAACGTAACACAAGCCCCAAACATATAACGGCTAGTGATCTGGTTTAGATTCTACATTAAGATTGATTTGATTGACTCAATCTAATGGTTTGACAATTGGATCTTGAAGACAAGAACTTTCTATACGAAGAAACTCTATTTATGGAAACCAAGATTCTGTTTTTATGGGCGATCGAATTAACTTGGGATTCTACTTTTGTCACTCAATGGCTATCAAATTTTCTAGATACAGATCTATCCAATAGGTAGATTGGAAGACGATCCTCTAGATATTGTCCAATGGCTAGTTTAGAAGTGGAGGAGTATTTAAGGAGATCAAGGACCAATGAGCAAGTAAGAGATGGAGCGTAGAATTTATAATTCCAAAGTCTGAGCGACATTCGATCATACACTTATCTCTCGTGAGCTTAAATGTTTGTGATTGTGAGAGAAATACCAAAAGAGTGACTTAGTGAAATAATGTGATCTACCACTAAGTGTTTGCACTTAAAGTTGTAATCTCTTATTGATTGCATAGTGGAATCTAGCAAGAAGGCTGTTAGTATGGAGAGTTGACGTAGGCTTGATCTAAATCGAACCATTATAAATTCCGTGTTTTTATTCTCTTCCATAAACTCATTTATTTTGTTCGTAGTTCTATTTAACTACTAAAGTCTGAATTTGCTCAAAGTCTGTTGTTCTTCAGATTCAGTTTCAAAAGTAAAATATTTTTATTGTTCTTTGTGAAAATTGTTTTCACACTTATTTACCCCCTCTAGGTGTTCATACTAGCACTTACAGTATGTACCTAGCTATAGTTCTTAGATTATGTATTAGATTAGGATCCCGAAGATGGAGAGTACTCGAAGATGGTGGAAGGTTGATGTTCGTTTCGACCATGCTGTTGTATGATTCATCCCGACATATATCTTGGGTTTCTTTTGTCTCGTATAAAAATCCAACGAGTTGCGAGTTCCTTTCTTTCCTATTCTTTCATTTCGTTTTAAAAAAAAAAAAAAAATCTTTCTTAGGATTGCATGATAGATTTAATGCTTTCCTTGGTTGTTTACTTATTGTTTCGTAATTTCAATACAATTGATTTGTTTTTTAAAAATCTTTCTTAGAATATAGAATGGCACAAAAATGACCAACCACGCATGTTCACTTAGTTTAGGTTAAACAACCCCAAAAAGGTAAAAAGACATGCATGATCACTTTAGGTAACACGACATACTGTTAGGTACTAAAAGGGCATTAACAGAAATATTAGCATAACCCAAGTCGCCCAACCTAGACATCTGGCTAAATAGAAGTCGAGGGATGACTCTTAACTCTAGATTGGGTTTTTTTAGCTGACCCTTAAAAATGAGGCTAGTGGCGACTCTCGTCTAATTTTTAGATTATTTTAAACACTTAGACCGTATAAATAAACCCGTTGTGAGGGGTATGGGTCTTAATAAGACTCACTGCGATTTAGCATACTCGATGTGGCAATACCCCAAAGGATGAAGTGATCCCATCCTCATAGATGAAGCGTACTATCGAGAGGTTTATCGTGGTAAAGATACCCCTAAAATCAATATTCACACCCGACTTTCTTTCTCAAGGTGTGTCACTTGTGTTGGTAAGGATCGTGACACTCTGCTATAATGCTTGGTACGAGTTTAGGAGAACTCGTGACCGTGTATGAGGAAACTTACAAGAGGTTTGACCCGAAAGGCAAGGCGACAAGGCCTTTTGGAACATGAACTGTGAGGGAACTCTCATGGTCAAGTACCCCAAAACCTGACCTTCGCCAAGGTTGGGTCACGTCATGTCCTTGAATCCATCTAGGAATAGTGCCTACCTAGTATTTTTTCTATTGTCCAGTATCTCGATTAGATTCCGACGTTGTGTCCTCGAACCTATCTAGGAGCGATGCCTTCCCAATGTTGTTTCTATTATTTGGCAATCAATTAGATTCCGACATTGTGTTCTCATATTCATTTAGGAGTAGTGCCTTCTTGGTGTTGTTTCCGTCGTCCAATGTCATTGATTAAATTCCGATATTATGTTCTCATACCCATTAAGGAGCAGTGCCTTCTTGATCTTGTTTCTACCATCCAACATTGTCAACCAGATTGTGACGTTGTGTAATCCAATTGATCTTAGTGGGTTCTCATTAGTGTATTGAAGTGTGTTTGAATTAAGCCGTTGATTAGATTTTGACATTTGTCATCATTAGTCTCAAGCTTTTACTAAATGATTTCATTGGATTCAAGACTATGTAATATTTATATCTACTTGCATTTGACCCTCTTTGTCCAATACTAGCACATGATCTAAGTCCCTTTAAATAAAAACCAAAACATAATACTTGGTGAAAGAAATTTCGTTGCAGAATTCGAAATTGGCGAAATTTTTTTTTTTTGGCACACTTGGTGGGATTGTTGTGTTAGTACGAGAGAGTGCCATAACTCGTACATGGAGTTGTAACAACTTCGATGGTGTCACAGATGAACCTTTACCATCAATGGAGGATATCCTTGTGCTAAGTAATCATCTACTCAACCCACTCCAAATCATAGCAGGGTTGGTTCAACCATAGATTGGGATTGTCCACATATTAACAAGGTACGCCTCTTTGCCAATGGCTCTTGCAATAAGTTTTGTCATTGTAGGACAAAGTGTACACCTCTAGCACTTGTAAGGATTTTGCAAAGGGGAGAAGCAATTTTGACAAGTTAAGCTAGTGGGTCTAATCCCCAAGGCAACTCTGACCTTAATGGTGTAATTGGGCAATGACTTCATTAAGATGCACCATTTATGCCCAACAAGAATGCCTAGCATATCAACAATGTTCCTGTTCAACCAAATGTTATGCCCACATTCTAATTTAATGTGTCATTAGTACATGTAGTCGTTGACAATCAAGGAACGATGTTAGTTCCAGTTAGGGGCAAGAATAGTTACCTTTAACAAGGGGATATGATTAGCCTTTTCAACCGATGTTTCCAAATATCCATCCACAAATTCCTCACAGGAGTTTCAACCCAGGCATCTTAACCCACAACCAAACAATCCAGCAGTCATTCAGAACATTCCTCAATTCCCTCAAATTCTCACTCAACCAGTACTTAGGCTCCGTAACAACCAGTATGTTAGGTTCCATATCAGCCGATATATCAACCTCTGCCATAGCAAATATGTCAGGCTCCATAGCAGCTAGTACACTAGGCTCTATAACAGTCAGTATATCAGTTCCCACAGCAAAATGTAAATTCGATATTGCATCCTAACTATGACTCTTGGCGGATGGTAGAGTTACCTATAGTAATCCCAAGGCAAAATCAGATGGCAATCAAACTTGCTGCAAGGAATTATGGCGGTAACGCCGAATACATGGGCAATGTTTATAGAAAGCCTTATCCAGACTGGATGGACACAGTCTCATATCCAAGAGGTTTTAAAATGCCAGAATTTTCACTATTTACTGGGGAAAATGATCAATTGACTTTTGAGCACATTACTCACTTTTTAACCTTATGTGGTGATGCTAATCATGGTGATCATTGGAAATTACGCTTGTTCCTACTTTAATTTTCCATAGCTAGTTCCAACGAGCTGTCCTAGAATTATCAGTCGCTGACTTGTCAACTATGAAACAAATGGGAAATGAGATAGTTGACCGGTTTATAGCAAGTCATAAAAGAGCGAGAAACAAATGCTTAGTCCCTTTGCTTGAGAATATGTTTGCAGATTTAGCCTCCTAATGGTCTAAGTTTGAAATTTGAGAAAGAATGGTAGACCAATGCTATTTAGACTTGTTTCAGTTATCCACTATGGCAATCAAACATGAAAGCTTGTTTAGAGAAAAAGACAAAAACACGGTTGAAAAGGAGATGCAAGCTTAATTGAAATAACTGATTTTGATGAGGAACAAATGGAACCGGTAGAAGTGGCTGTTGCCAAGGTGGTCATCGAAAAGCCATATATATGCCAGGCATCAAAACTAGCTAAGATGAAGGAAAAGTCAAGTATCATGACTAAAACTAAAGAATCGGTTTACTACTCCTTTGATGTTAGCAGAGCTGAAGAAATCTTTGACATATTATTGGCAAATGGTCAAACAAGACTAACAGAGGGACATAATATATCAACCAAATATGAACTAGTGAGAAAGAAGTATTGTAAATGCCATCATTTATGGAGCCATAACACTTCCGATTGCGTAGTTTTTAAAAAGAATATCCAAGAAGCAATTTGACGAGGAAAGATAAAGTTTGCTGATGACAGAGAAATCCCCAATGAAGGTGGATGTAGATCCTTTCCCTGTGATTGCTGGAATGGTTTGATAAGGTCTCGAGGTGGGAGGTATAAATCACCGCACAATTGCACTCATTGTAGGTAAATACTTGAAAACAAAGATCATCGATATCCAAGGGAACATGAGTGCTCATTAGAGGATTGTACCTTTGGCGAGCCCCAAAGTGCAAGAACTTCCAGAACATATTGAGAGATTCGTGCCCAAGATGAAATTATCCATGTAGAAAAAATGTCCTTCATCGTCGAAAGCCCTACAAGTAATTCAAATAGAGATATGAATAAGAAGACCCTACCATAGGCATATTAAGGCTGCACATGATAAAATTTATGTTTCTTGATTTCTCTATTTCTCTGTTCCCAGAACAGGTTTGAAACAAAAATCCGTTTGGTAACACAATTTGATTTCTCTATTTCTGAAACAGATTTCTATTTCAGAAATAGATTTAAAAAGAAATCAGAAACTAAAATTTTTAACTTGTCAGTTTCTGAAATAGAAATTGAGAAATCAATTTATGGCCAAAAATTAATTGCCAGAAATCAATTTCTGTTCCAGAAATTTTGTTATGCGCACCATAAGGGAACCTAGTGGAAAGTTTGACTACTATGTGAGTTATGTACCTCCCCCCTCTCCCATCCTCAGAATGTCATTCCTTTCGGATGGGGAGAAGAATTTCATGATTCTAAAACTAGGGGTTATGATCATACGATGGAATGCATCATCGACGGTCTCTCGAAGTACCTTATAACCCACCAGAGGGTAATGGTATGAAACAGAGGAAGTTCAAGGACAAGGAGGAAACATAACATGAACGTAGAAGAGAAGGATACAAAGAAAAATGAGGATGCGTTAGTTACAACAAGAAGTCAACTAGATCCACATTACACAAGTTAAACTGGCATTGGTTGCAGCAAATAAACTTAAACTATATAGAGCTAACAATTTAGTCTGGAGAAGGAAGCTAGACGAAGAAGCAATAGAGCCCGTTCAAAGAAAAGATCGAACGGCAAAAAGCAACAAATCTGTCTAAGCTAGAGACCAGGAGAAAGAATAAAAGCTAAAACCATTGTCCAGGTTAGTCTCTCCTTTAAGCCTATATATGGTTCAAGTCAGGTTGCCCAATGAATTTTGAGTACATAAAATTGTTCCTGGGGTGGTCGAAGAAGACTCAATCTATGAAAAAGGAGCACAATTTTCCTTCGATAATGAAGAAGTAATGGAATTTGAAAAGCCTCATGAGAATGTTTCTAATCATTTACAGGCGTTGAATATCAATGCTAGGGTAAATGGTTGTCCAATATCTAGAGTATATGTTGATGGCCAGTCAACTTTGAACATTATCTCGTACAGATTTTTTAGAAAATTGGGTAGGAAAGATGAGGAAATAATCCTATCGATTATTTAGCTGTCGGATTTCACTGAAGAAGTTACTAAGGTTAAAGGAATATATGTGGCCAATCTGATCGTAGGATCCAAAACCTCTAGGACATTCTTTTGTGTTGTTGACGCTAATGGGTCATATAATCTATTATTTGGAAGGGATTGGATCCATGGGAATCAATGTGTGCCCTCAACGTTACACAAAATGTTGGCATTTTGGAATGGATATAAAGTTGAATAAGTGAAAGCCAATACCAAATATAATGTTACTTGGACACAGGCATTAGACCTAACAACAATTAGCCAGGGGGCATCGGACGATAATGCACATGTTTGTAGGCCCCCAGAAATTGATCCCAGTAACATTGTGGTCTGTCGTTTTGATAAGGGGAGCGTTGAATGGGTCCCCAAAATGAAACTGGTGGGGTATTTGGATAAGTTATCCATGGAGAACATCATATTATCGGAAGATCTCATTAAAAGGTACTTGGACTATAGGGCCGAACAAGTCGAACAACTACTTGATGCTGTCGACGGCATTTTGGATTTCGCAAAATCACTCATCAAAGAAGACGACAAGGTAATGCAAGCTTAGGGCCCATTGGAAGAAGTAAACCTTGGAGATGAATCGCGTCCTTGTCCTATTTATGTAAGTAGATTGCTCGATGATGAGTTTAAAGCCCAATTAATAAATTTATTAAGGAAATACAAAGACTGCTTTGCTTGGGGTTATCACAAAATGCCAGCTTTAGGAAGAGAAGTGGTAGAACATCGATTACCAATTAAGAAAGGGTTCGGGCCACATAAGTAGGCCTTGAGGCAATTTGCTCCAGAGGTGATACAGAAAATTAAAGAGGAAATTGAACAGCTACTATCTACGGGCTTTATAAAAACGGCATGGTATGTTGAATGGCTCTCAAATGTGGTTCCAATTAAGAAGAAAAATTGAAAATTGAGAGTATGTATTGACTTCCAAGACTTAAATGCTGCTATTTTGAAAGATGAATATCAAATGCCAATGGTTGATATGCTGTTGATTCGGTGTCTAGTAATGAAATTATGTCCCTTATGGACGGTCATTCTGGATACAATCAAATATTTATAGCAGAAGATGTACATAAAACAGCTTTTAGATGCACAGGAGCCATTAGTACATTCGAATGGCTTGTTATGCCTTTTGGCTTGAAGAATGCCGAGCCACAAATTAGAGGGCTATGAATTTTATCTTTCATGACACGATTAATGATTTTATGGAAGTTTACATAGACGATATCATTGACAAATCTAACCAGGTAAGTCATTTAGATTACTTGGAACGAGCTTTTATTAGGATACAGGAATTGAAATTAAAAATGAATCTATTGAGTGTGCTTTTGGTATAAAGGGTGGTAATTTCTTTGGTTTTTTAGTTCATCAAAGAGGAATAGAAATAGACAGAACTAAAGCAAAAGCCATCTTGGAATTACCATAGCCCATTAACAAGAGGCAGTCCCACATGATACTCGGAAAAATAAATTTCTTGCATCGTTTTAAAATTAATTTGTCAGGGAAGACCAAAGTCTTTTCTCCAATGCTCAAACTAAAGAACCAAGAAGAATTTTCGTGGAAAGACAAGCATCAACATGCTTTCCACCGAATAAAGAAATATCTAACTAAACCACCAGTTTTGATGCCACCTAATGCGGGTAGACCGTTGAAAAAATATTTGTTGACGACTGATACTATAATCGGAAGCATGCTGGCACAAGAGAACGATGAGGGAAAAGAACAAGCAATATATAATTTGAGCAAAATGCTGAACAATGCCAAGACAAGATACACTCTTAGAGAAGCTGTGCTTGCTATTATATTGCGCTTGCATAAAATTACGTCATTATATGTTGCTGACTTCGGTGCATGTAATTTAGAAGACATATGTAATTAAGTATCTGCTAACTAGGCTAATTGTAAGAGTCAGATAGCTAAATGGGCATTTGCACTATCTGAAATCAATTTAATATACATGTTGCTCAAAGTAGTAAAAGGGTAGGCAGTAGTGGATTTCATCGCAGAATATTCGCCCACTTTAAAGGTAGAAGAAAATGAGAATTATACTTAGGTTTTATCGTGGGTTTTATATTTCAATGGATCAAGAGCATCTAAATCATTGGGCGCTGGGATCATGATTGTATCTCTACAAGGTCAGAGAACTAAATTCATGTTCATACTTGAATTTCAATACTCAAACAATTAAGCATAATATGAAGCTTTAATTGTCAGTCTGAACATCTTGATTGACATGAAAGTTCAATTTGTCAAGTGCTTAAATGAAATTATAATATTACATCATGTCTTAACAAAAGAATTATTGAGCAATTTTGCCGAATGTGAATTAATTCATATTAGGAAAAATGAAAATTTGAAAGCCAAAAATTAGCTTAAATGGCATCCATGTATGAGATATCAAAGGAACTCGTGAATCATATTATTACACAAGTGAAAGTCCTACCTTTGATAGATAATAGAATAATGATGTTACAAAATTACTTGGTTGAAAGTTAGGAGAATGAATATGGACAACGGGATTGGAGGACTCCGTTCACAAATTATTTGAAAAATCTAGTTGCAAAGTGACAGGGATTTAAAAAGGCAAACAATAAAATACTTAGGCGCATTTGGCAACGATTTTGTTCCCGCGAACCGATTCCGACAAGAAATGATTATTTTTGATTCTCGTTCCCTAAACCGATTCGAGTAAAAGAACGTGTTTGGTAATTGTCTAATTTTTTTGATTCTGGAATAGAATTGCAATTGATAATGTGTCCATTGATTCTGTTCCAATTTTTTTTATTTTTAAATAATTTTTTCTACCTTTTTTTATACCTTTTTTCCTTTTTTTTTTCATTTTTTCCTTTTCTCCTATTTTTCTTCTTCTTCTTGTGGCCGGTCGCCGGTCCAGGGCCGGCGACCTCACTAGAGCATCGCCGGCCCTCGGCGAAGCCGGCCCTCGTCGGCCGAGCGTCGCCGGTGGACAGCGGGCCTCGCCGGGCCGGGCGAGGCCTCGCCCCTCTCGGTGGACAGGCGGGCCTCACCGGGGCCGGGCGAGGCTTGCTTGGCCACCGGTCAGGCTAGGTGAGCCCGGCCGGTGGCCGGCGGGCCTCGCCCAGCCCCGGCGAGGCTCGCTAGTGGCTGGGCGAGCTTCCGGCGAGCTCGCCGGACCTCGCCCTGGCCAGGCGATGTGGCACCCCTCGACGGCCCCCGATCCGCTAGAGTCACCACAGTTCGCTTTTCCTTTTTTTCTTTCCCAAATAACAAGTCACTCGATACCATTTTTAGTTGCAGCGGGTTCATACAACCATGGGGGTTTACGTCTTTTATTAACGGTCCCTTGCGCAATTTACATAACGGAAGCATATCTAACCATTCCCTTCCCTACATTCAGAAATCGATGCACACCTACTAAACATCTTATATAAGTTAAAGCCGGACACATTTATTTACATAAAGCATACGGACATCTTTAGTTAGTACATCGAAATGCCAATGTTTCTATACTTGGCTATACTTTAAAATATGACCGACATCTCCTCCCACAATCGTATGCTTAAGGTCCATCAACCAGTGTCGGCGTCCAAAGGTTCCCTCCTTTGCTATCCTTTTCCCCACGGTCATATCCAACTGCTCAAACCATCTACTAATCTGAAATGTTGGTCCCCAAAAGGGATGAGTACAACCACTCAGCAGGTAAAGGAATCCAATAATCACTCAATGCATCATACAGATCATACATGCATTGCAGACGTAACTTACCTTGCAGCCATGCGTAATACTATCATGCATCATCATGCCTTATCATCATGCATATCATATCATCATATGTCATCATCATAATCATCATCATGGCATCATTATATCATACATGTCATCATTATCATGACATCATCACATCACATATTATTATCATCATCATGCATATCATACCATGGGTGATCATCATATCACATCACATATCATCATTATTATCATCATGCATATCATCATGCATATCATACCATGGGTGATCATCATATCACATCACATATCACCACCATCATCATGCATATCATACCATGGGTGATCATCATATCACATCACATATCATGCATATCATCATGCATATCATACCATGGTGATCATCATATCACATCACATATCATCACCATCATCATGCATATCATCATGCATATCATACCATATCATGCCATGAGTTAATTTTCATCTTTATCTTTAAATTTGATCACCACATCACCCTTCCTGATTCATCAATTTTATTTCATATTTTACACTTGCATCTCATGCGAGAAAAACCTCCAGGCATGTATCCAAGATACAACCGGGCATCCGGCCCCCCACATTCTGGGCATCTCGCATCCCAACTAGCATCACGAGGAACCTCGGGCATGTATCCAAGATACAACCGGACTTCCGGCCTTACCCTTCTAGCCGGGCATCCCGCACCCAAATCCCGGCATCGCGAGGCATTCCCTTCGGGCAGAAACCTCCGATGTGGCTTCCGAAATTATGTACCAACATACCACCAGCCTCCCCTAGAATTACGTACCGTATACCACCGGGCATCCCGACACTCCCGGGAATCTCTGGAATTACGCCACCAGGCCACCAGACAACATCATCCACCATAACCTCTTTCTCATCCACATTTATCCTTTTATCTCAATTTAACATGGCAATTGGCATGGCATCAAACAAATCACACTTGCATTTCAATTCACATGTCATACACATGCCAAAGCTTTATCACATATGCATTTCAACTTAATACATGTACAAAGACCTCATCACACAAGTGCCACACAAATGAAGTTGAATCCATGGCCAAATAAAAATCCATTTTATTTTATTTTATTATTTTATTATTTTATTATTTTATTATATTTATTTATTTTCATAAAATATTAAATTTAATCTATGATTTTCCCAAAATCATGATACTCAAAAATCATTAAACAAACAAATAGAATAACAATTTCATGCAAAATTCGTGGCCAAATTTAATTTCTCATAATTTCACAATTTTCACAAAATAGCACCTTATATTCGGATAATGGCCAGACTTGCACAGTTTCCAAATAAATTGATTAAGATACTCATATGGCCTTCAAAAATTACGAAATTTTACAGGGTGATAGCCAACACATTTTCGTACCTTTTAATTAAGAACTATAAGCCAAATTATTTCTTGATTTATTTCTACAACCCTACGAAGCTTCTGGAACCACGACCGCGACGTCCAGAACACTCATCTCCGAATTTCTTAGTTTTTACCCATCAATTCTCTTTCGTTTCTTCTGAAATTTGAGTATGTTATGTAAAAAGGTGTCCTTTACAAGTTTCATGAAGGGATCTAGGTCAAATAACCAGATTATGGTCACCATTTTAGTCCATGAAGTCTCGGGTGTCTCGGTACACCTCACCAGAATCAACCATCTCCAAGATCTAGCCGATTTACTAGGATACACTCATTCATTTCTCTTCAAATTTTAGTATGTTGTAGATTAATGTGTTTCCTACAAATTTCAAGAAGACAACAAAGTGAGATCTCCAACAGAAATCAACATGAAACCAAGAAATCGGCAAGAGGTCAGTGAAAATTTCGTAGATCTAAGTCTCCGTATAATAGAACTTTTGACCCCTCAAATCTCCATCGTTTTCTACGAATTTTTAGTATGTCATAGTACAAGACGTTATCTTCAACTTTCATGAAGAAATCAAAACCAAAATCGGGCTCTAAACACACATGCAAGCTCAAACAAGTTTCTGACTTCAACAAACCGAACGAGAACAGTCACACGGTTTACAAATAACCAACTCTTACCTCGGTTTTTCGCACAAATCACACCTAAAATCTAACATGCAAACACCACAACAAACATGCAAGAGAAGTTACGGACTCCACTTGCCTTAAAGGTGAACAAACGACGACGAACAGCGATGATCGGACGGCGAATGAACGGCGCACCCCTTCCGGCTCCGTCTCCTTCCCTCTCGGCTTCTCTCCCTTTCTCTCAAACTCTCCCTCTTTTCTCACCCTCTCTTTGGACGAAATGGAGCAAGTAGCCGGCCACTCTCTCTCTCCTCATCCCTTTTATATCCCCTTAATCCCATGATTAGTAATCATGAGATTGCCTATAATCCCACCAATGCATGCTATTGTCCCTTGCCACTTGTCATTTTGGGTTTTTAAATTTGAATTTGAATGGGCTTGGGCTTAGGCCCATCCGGCCACTCCCTTGGGCTGGTCGAATCCTCCCTCTTGGGCTTCCATTTGGGCTGGCCATTTGGCCCACTAAGCTTAGGCCAAATGGGTCCAAGGCCCATTCCAAATTAACCCCTTTTCCTTTTCTTTTTTTTTTTTTTTCTTTTTATTTCCTTCTATAAATATTTTTAAATTTCCATTTTCATCTTGGCCAAAGTCTTGGGACATTTTGTTCATTGAAATTTAATTTATAAAGTACATGGCCAAGCATGAATTATTAATCTATGAATTTAAATACACAAATCATCAAATTAAAAGATAAATTAACTAAGGCATAAGCCAAAAGAAATTCTATCACCTAATCAAAGATTTTTAACACACCTTAAGGCTCGGCCTTGAATTTCTGGGATGCCACAGGCGAGCCTCCGGCTAGCTCGCCGGACCGGCAGCCGCCTGGCGACCGGCGGCGGGCGGCGAGCGACGGTCGCGGGATGACGGAAGGAAAGAAGAAGAGTTTTATTGTGTTGATTCTTTTTTTGATTCTCGGACGCAGAATCAACTTTTTTTTTTATTCTCAAATCTACTCCAAAACTGATTCTGGGAACAAATTTGTTCCCGGGAACAAAATTTTTACCAAACGCGATTCTCGTCCCAAACTGATTCTGGGAACAAAAAATCAGAATCAGTCAGTGTTTGGCATGTTGCCAAATAGGGCCTTAGTGATTGTGATGAATTGTATCAAAGACAGTAGATGGACTTCTATTGAGGTGTTTAGGAAAAAGAGAATCGATGCTTGTAATGGCTGAAGTACACGAAAGAATCTATGGTGCACATCAAAAACATAGTCCAATCCAACATGCGTTGGCCACATTGATAAAACCAATCATTAAACCTTGGCCATTCCGAGGTTGGGTAATGGATATAATAAGAAAGATTTATCCCCCTTCATCAAAGAAGCATGGCTTTATTTAGTAGCGACTGATTATTTCACAATATGGGTTGAAGCGGCTTCATACAAAAAGATGACTTAGAAGGTTGTGAAGGAGTTGATTGAGTAACGGATTATTCATCGATTTGGGATTCCTGAATCTATAATGGCTGACCAAGGAACAGTCTTCACAGGACAAGAGGTGTTGGGAATAGTGAAGTCTAGAGGTATTAAGAGGTTCACTCGACACCTTATTATGCTTAGGCTTAGGTAGAAGCTTCTGATAAGATTATTATTAATCTTATTAAGAAGCATGTAGAAGACAATCCGAGAGAGTGGGACTCTTTATTATTAATCGTGTCATGAGCCCATCGAACGTCTAAGAGATCAAGCACTGTAGTTAGCCCATACATGTTAACGTACGAATAGGAAGCTGTCCTCCCATTTGAAATTACAATGCAATCGCTCAAGGTGATGTTAAGACAATATGTTGAAGGAAGAATATGATGAGTTAACGTATGCAAACGTTGATGAACTTGAGGAAAGTAGGGTTTTGGCATTGGAAAAGTTGGTTGCTCAAAAGCGAAGGGTCGCCAAATCATACAACAAACACGTGAAACCAAAGCATTTCAACATCAGTGAAGACCATTTTACCTACAAGTACTGGTAACGAAAGGTTTGATAAATGGTCATCCACTTGGGAAGGCCCATATTTAGTCAGTGATATCTTTACTAGAAATGCATATCAATTAATGTAATTAGACGGTCAAGAGTTCCCGCGATCGATTAATGGAATTAGACAGTCAAGAGTTCCCATATTTAGTCAGTGATATGTTTGAAGTGCAGGAAATTGAAGAAAGTCGAAGGACGTGGAGTTTTGGAAACATTTTATTCATTCATTCACAATAACGTTACATTTTCTCTCTCTCTCTCTCTCTCTCTCTCTCTCTCTCTCTCTCTCTTCATTCCTCCTCTAGGCTCCAGGCTCCGCCCCACGTCCTAAGTCCAGCCCTTCAGACCAAGCTGCTTCCTGAATGTGACCACGAGATGGCATAGACACGACTTGAGATGGTCATTCCCATTGATAGCTCGCTCCTTGGCCTCCTCTAGGGTTGACATAGTGGCTTCGAGGTTCTCCCTTTCTTGCTCCAGCTGTTGGAAGAGGACCAAGTGGGCACCAACCAGTTCATCGGCTCTCTCGAGCATGGCTTCTGAAGCTTGAATATTTGAATCAACGAAAGCCATGGTCCTTGCTTGGATGGCCTCGTCGATTTCGTATTCTCTTCTTTCGGTAGCATTCAAGCTCCTCTTCAACCACTTCTCGATTGCCTTGGATCCGTTAGAAATGACTTCATCGAACTTGAGAAGTTGATTGTGGGTAGTGTGAAGGGCCCCTTGTGCATTCGTCAGTTCACGGTAGACCACGTTGGCGTTCTCCATTTCCTCTTTCATGTACCAATATTCATGCTCTGCAAGTTTGACATCCAGAATTTCGCTTGATGTATTACGAGCTCGAATGCTTAACGGTCGATGCCATGTCATCAAGACATGGCTGCATCTTACCAACTGTGCCAACCCATCATTCCACCGCACCACTGTGACTCTGACACCTCAACCGATCAGGTCACGCCGCCTCATTCTCGGTGACACCTGCCATCATCATCAAGCTGCCGCACTCGTCCTTCAACGAGTCGCGCTACCTAATTCTCCGTTCACCGCTACGTCTCCACAACTGGCTCCATTTGCCGCGATGAGTCGCGCAGTAAGAAGCATGATCAGAAGTCCACCTCGTCCACTTTCATCGTTTTACTGAATTCAGTCACCTCTTCATCCAGTTGTCAAGAGCTTTGGCCGCCAGAATAAAAAATAATGACCGCAACTTTGAAAAACGAGGATTGACCAAGAAAAATAAAGTTGCCTCCTCAGTCATTGGAATTGCTTGCTGCAACTTTCCTTCATTCTCTCTTCACGCTGACGCACCTCTAGCGCCTTGTCACGTCTCCTCTGGAGTCAGCAATGGAGACTAACTCGGTGTCGCCTCCCTCAACAATTCTCTTCAAACGGCGACACCTCAACAGCAGAGGAATGTTTAAGGCTGAGTTGGAAAAGAGAGATAAAACCGCTCGTTTTCTTCCTGTTTTCATTGTCCAACTTCTCCCTGTTTCTTCTGTTTTCGCTGTAGCTTCATCCCCGGTTTTCACTGCAACCTACTGCCATTTCAGAAGCCAACAACGAACGATTTCTCTCATCAGCCCAAGGCTACTGTCAATTCCTTCCTCTCAAATCAGCGCTCGCGTTGCCTTTATCAGCCATGTTGTTGCCCCACCGAGCCCAGAACATAGCCCTTTAAGACCCGAGACAAGTGGATATCTTCTGTTCTATCCTATATTGATTGATTGTTGTGTGGCGAGAAGAGTTTCCTTATAATTTCTTGAATTTTAATTTTTCTTGAGACGTTAGAGCCTAGTTGCAAGTTTCGGAAAAAAGTTATATAGTTAAAATGTTTGAAATTTTAGTCATCGGGTTCATATATGTGTCATGGAAAAGTTATACATTGAATCTTCGTACATACCTGGACTGGAGATACCGAAAGTCGAGCCAAAATGGAGGAGGATTGTCCAAGTCAGGTTTGGTTTTAGTCTGACCCTCAGTTTTGCTAATTTTGTATGGACTTGTGTGACGTGAATTCCATGAGGCGTCGTCCCTTACTGATATACTTCATTTTCAGATTTTTTGGATTTAGTACGACAAAAATATATTAACGATTGAGCCATTCTACCATTCATCCCTTCTCGGGTTACTGTTCACTTTCTCTCCAAATTTGGGCGATTTTCTCCTGTTCATCTGTGCGTCCGTTTTGCTGAGCCCGAGCGACCCGTTCGTTCGTTGGCTCTATTTTTCAGTGGGAGGCCTCGTCTGGAGCCCTTCTACCTTCCTACCGAAGCTTTTTTGGTGGATTTCCCTGGTTCGCCCATTCTGATCTCAATGTCCAGCTTCGGTTAGGGTTCCCTCGGTTTCGCCATGGAGTCGTCTGCTCGAAGCTTGGCCCCTGCGATTCTTGCTGGTGAAGGCCAAGTGGGCTCAGGCAAAGCCCACCAGGACTCAGATGGTGGACGTGGACGGAGCCGTGGTAGGCTTTCAGCTCTCCCTGCTCAACCTCGACCTCAGCGTCCTTCTGCAGAAAATCTGGCCCTCCCATCTGGTATGAGTGCTAGTCAGGGGGAGGGCAAGTCAGGCCCATACAAAGCCCCTCTTGGCGCGGGAAGAAGAAGGGGACTAAGCCGTCGCAGGCCTGTCACTGACTCCTCCCAGACCCGTGCTCAACAACCCCGAAACTCGAAGCCCCCTGTCCGTTCTTGGGCCAGACGGCCGTGAAAGGGTATGACCTCTCTTATATACCCCCTACTCTCATTGATGGTAAGCCTATGGTTAATTTATCAGATGAGATACTACAAGCTGCAGACCCTAAGTGGTACGAATGTATAGTTGGTTACTTTGTTGGGAAAAAACTCCCATTTAAGCTTGTTGAAACAGCATTGAAGCATGTCTGGGGTCATAATCTGCTGGAAGTTATGGCAAACGACCAGGGTTTTTTCTTCTTCTATGTCCCGGACCAAGAATTCCGTAGGAAAATTCTGGACGGAGGCCCTTTAACTGTGGCAAGAGTCCCGCTTATCCTTCAACAATGGCACCCTTTTCTTGAATTAAAGAAGGACAACCACTCATCCATTCTGGTGTGGGTTAGGTTGAAAAACATCCCCTACGCCTTTTGGTCAGCTCAAGGGATAAGAACTGCGGCGAGTGCTATCGGCAAACCACTTTATGTTGACTTAAGAATTGAGCAGATGAAAATGATCTCATTTGCCAGGTTTTATGTGGAGATGTCCGCCAAGAAACTGTGCTGTGAGTCAGTTGTGATCATATCGAATGGGAAACTCGTACAGTGGATGTGGAGTATGAATGAAGGCCCATTTCATGCCCAAGTTGTGGCACGTTTGGCCATAGATGTCAGGACAAAGTTATCCCTGCTGCTCCCATTCAGGCCCCTCAGCCTTCTCCTGTCCATGACGCCTTGTTGGCCCAAAGCACTGATCCAGTCTCGTCCAGCACCTGCTCAGCTTGAAGGTGACCCTGACGCAAGCTGGAAGCAAGCCCGACTTAAGAAAAAGAAGTAGGTGCTGAAGCCAAAGGATGCAGTTCGTTCCTCCTATGTGAAGACAAATGCAGTTGACACTAGGAGAGTTGATGGTTGGCTGCCCCTTCCTCTGCTTGCCTTGCACAGATTTCAGCTTGCCCGTTGCCAGTGGTGCACTCATCCTCTGACGATGATCTGTTGGATGAGGCTAGTTCTTTAGGCAGTGATGACGAGTCCCCTGGACTAGTGCCATCCTCTTTTCCAGAGTAAGTCCCTCCGCCCCTTCAGCTACGGGATTCCCTGGTGCCATTGCGACCACACTACCACAGCAGACAGTGGACACTCAAGCTGTTGAACTCGATTGTAGCCCTCCTACCAGCCCTAAGCCCAGGAACCGCCTCCAAGAAAAAGCTAGGGGTTAAAAGGAGGTAACTTGCTCTCAGCCCCTGTATATTTTATATATGTATATAGGTATTTGGAACATTAGGGGTCTTTCAGATCCACTTAAACAAGCTGAAATTAGAGATTTGTCAGTTCCAATAGTATTTGCTGTGTTGGCATCCTTGAAACTAAAGTTCCTGTATCTCTCTTCCCATCCATCTCTTCGAGACTTTTGGTGGATTGGATTTGACTTGCTAACTATGAGTATTCCCCAAGGGGAGGATCTGGATCGGGTGGAATCCACTTCTAGTTAATTTTGATGTGCTATCTATTAATTCTCAAGCTATACGTGGAAAGATTAGGTCCCTTAACATAGGATCTGATTTTTGTTATTCTATGGTTTATGCGGAGCATAATTTTACTAACCAGCGGCCGCTTTGGGAAGAGCTCGTCCACCTCAGCATCGTCTGGTTGGAGAGTCCTTGGTTGGTGGCTGGAGATTTTAATGCCATTCAGGACCCATCCAATCGCATGGGAGGCTCTAGTTCTTGGCTCCCATCTTTCGATGAATTCGGCCAATGTTTATCTCAAGCTGAATTAGAAGACCTAAGATATGTGGGGGCTACACTTAATCCTCGTCTTCAGGTGTGAACCGGAAACTGAGGAAAATTGACAGGGTGCTTGTCAACACAAAATGGTGCCATGAATTCTCTTTCTTAGAGGCTTTGTTCCTTGCTCTAGGAATTTTAGATCATAGTCTTATGGTCGTTAGAATTATGGCTCCCTACAATTTGGGGAAGCCATTCAAGTTCTTCAACTTTTGGATGAAGCACCCTGAATTCCACATAATTCTTTCTCAAGTGTGGGAAAGCCAAGGAGTGGGCACACCCATGTTCAAGTTGTGTTGTAAACTACGATCGCTTAAGGGCCGTCTTAAGCAACTAAAGAGGGAATCCTTTTATGATATTTCCAACAGAACAGCTAGTGCAAGACAAGCATTACAGCTCATGCAGGATGCGTTGATGCATGACCCCAACAACTTGTCCCTTGCTGAATTGGAGAGGAGGCAATTCAGGAGCTTCTCGGATCTACGGCTACAAGAGGAGTCCTTTTATAAATAGAAGTCAAGAGACAGGTGGCTTGAGGAGGGTGACAGAACACTAAATTCTTCCATCATTCGGTTAACAAAAGACACATGAGAAATAAAATTCTCTCGATTTCGGACGTGCATAGCAACCTAGTCACCGATCCCGGAGTTGTGCAATAGTTATTTGTCTCACATTTTTAGAATCTCCTGGCTCATGCAAATCCTCCCTCTCGGCTAGGCATCCAGGACATCCAAGGGGTTCTTCGGCATTTCTTGAGTGAGGAACAGGTTTGTTCCCTTTCTCATCCTATCACCGATATGGAAATCCATGATAACTTGTTTTCCTTAGTCGTGGGCAAGGCATTTGGACCTGATGGATTTACGGTTGAATTTTTCAAACATAATTAGGATATAGTTGGTCCTTCTGTTTTGGAAGCGGTTAATGATTTCTTTATTTTAGGTAAGCTTTTGCGAGAGGTAAACAATACCATTGTAGCCCTTGTGCCTAAGTCTCTGAATGCTTCATCAGTTTCTGATTATAGGCCGATCACTTATTGCAACACCTTATACAAATGCATCACAAATATTCTAGCAAACAGATTGGCGGCTATCCTTCAATCTATGATTAGTTCTTCCCAAAATGCTTTCGTTAAAGGTCGAAGAATAAGTGATAATATCCTTTTGGCTCAAGAGCTCTTTAGTGGATTCCATATTGATCCATACTTGCCGAAGTGTACCATTAAAGTAGACTTCCAAAAAGCTTACAACACTGTTGATTAGGCCTTCCTAGAATTAACACTCAAAGCTTTTGGCTTTCCTAATCATTTGGTTAGGCTGATTATGACGTGCGTCAATACCCAGAAGTTCTCCATCTTTGTTAACGAAGAACTCCATGGTTTCTTTCCGAGTGGATAGGGCTTTCGCTAAGGAGATCCACTGTCACCCTATCTGTTCATTTTGGTGATGGAAGTTTTTTCTGGGATTCTTATTTGCTAAGCTAGACAGCCAGGGTTCAAGTATTATTGGAGATGCAAGTCGACATGCCTCTGCCACCTCTTTTTTGTGAATGATGTCTTCATTTTTAGTGAAGCAGACTTGGCTTTTGTATCGCACCTGAAGGATGGACTTCATACCTTCTCATTGTGGAGTGGTTTATCACCTAACTTGATCGTAAGTGAAGTTTTCCTCGCTAGAGGCATGCACGAATCTCGTTTCATTATTTTGTAGACTCTTGGCTTTAAGGAGGGTGCTTTGCTGGTTTGATACCTCGAAGTTCCAATAATTTCCTTGAGACTTAAAAAAGCCGACTGTAATAGCCTGGTTAGCATTATAACTTCAAAGGTGCAATCCTGGGCACAATGCTTTTTATCCTTCAAGGGAAGGCTTCAATTAATTAGGATAGTCTTACATTCCATGCAAGTTTACTGGGCTAACATTTGATATAGCTAGTATAAGTACCTAGAGGGGGGGTTAATAGGTATATAAAAGATTTTTCTCGATAATTGCACAATACTAGACAGTTGATAGATTTGAGACAAACAATAATCAAAGTAAGACTGAGAGAAGGAAAGAAAGAATTGAACACGCGGTTTATAGTGGTTCAACTTAATTCAAACCTACGTCCACTTTTTTGCACCGATAGCCTATTGGCTAGATTCTACTATGAACAAAGAGATGTTACAGTGTTGTTATTCCTTGATTTCTCGGTGTAGATGATCTACCACACTCGCTCAAAGTATCACTAAGTATAGACACTCTTTGTGTATACAATTTCGCTCGAAATGTATCGACTAATAATCAAGGTGTTTCAAACTCTGGAATTTCTCTATCGATCATGCACTAAAACAACTAGAACGTTTTCCTTTTATACTCCTTTATGCCATTATACCCGTTGGCACTTACCAAAGGAATTCCTTCAATCTACCCGTTGGACGGAATCAATCAAGAAGATCATTCGAGCTATTAAAGGAACCTGCCGATAGCCCATCAATCTTGTTTGCCTATACAATCAGGATCTTGGTTTCTAAGAATAGAACATTCCAAGAATATTTCGTCGACCATCGGATCTTCAAACGATCTTGATTACGAATAAAAGAATCCGTTATATTTATCCAGCCAAGAGATCTTCTCTAGAGGATAGGACTAAATCCTCAACCAAAAACTTTGGCTCTAAATTGCCTTCATCACTGGATTAGAGAAAGCTGTCAATGAGAATAGTTTTGAGTCTTGAGTCTTGAGTGCTGATAGTGATCGAAAGTCTTCAGACTCTAAACAGAAGGTCTGCAAATATCCAGACTAGACTGATAGAAACGTTTTGTCAGCTTCAAAATATTCTGGAAAGATTTCTCCAACAATCTCCCCCTTTTTGATGGTGACAAAACTTTCCTGTAGATTTGAACAACTTTAACTTGCAAAAACATTACTCAAGCAATATGGCTATCTCATAAAAATTAATAAAACAACCAGACTCGCATCCACAGAAAATCGGTTAGTCTTTCATGAGTAAGGCTATACAACAACACGATATATTTGCAAACAGTCAAGCATCAAAATCTACACCCAAGTCAGTCAAATTCAAGTTCACACCCAAGTCATACTAAAAACAAACATTCAAACACACAAAAGAAATTTAAAGTCAAAGTTTAAAGAGTTCAAATTGCAATTCTCCCAATTTTTGTCATCATTAAAAATGTGAGAAAATAGTCAAGTTTGCTTGGGAATGCGCACAACTGAAATCTCCCATCGACTGTACGATGCCTTCCAGCCTCTTCAAGTCTTCCTGTAGATGAGCCACCTCTTCTCCTTTGGCATTGACTTGAATTTGTAGAGCGAGGTCTTTCATTTGATCCGCTAGGGTACTAGAAGATGCTTGTCCAGCATTCTTCATGACTTGAATTTCACAATCCAGAGCATAGATTTGACCCTGCATTTCCAAAAGAACATCAAGGATACGACAAAAATCCGCTGTATTTTCCGTCTGTGTGCTCGCATTTGCTCTGTCGGATGGAGTGAATGCAGATGATGGGACTTCGATGTAATCTTGCAGATTTGGTGTTGACGTATCATGTCCTTCCTTAGGCATTTGAGAAGCCTGAAAATCTTCTGGATTTGCTGGTGAGCGACTCACACCTTCACTGTTGACAGCATGTGGTGAAGTCCTTCCTTGCTCGCCATCTCCCCCGTCTCTAGGACCTCAAATGGGGAAGAGTGATGGTCGGGCTCTTTAGCATCTTGATTTCCCTTCTCTCCGGCTTCATCTCGCAGACTTTTCTTTTCTCTTGCTGCTCCTCTTCTTCTCTGTTCTTTGCTTGCTCCTCTTCTTCTTTGTTCTTTGTTTGCTCCTCTTCTTCTCTCTGTTCTTTTTCTTCTGCTTCTTTCCCTTTCTTATGATGTTCCGTTGATTCAGGTACAGAACGTCTGGTCCTTATCAATGCAGAGATAGTGAGATCTTCCTCTTCATCTTCATCCTCCAAGATGAGAGTTCTTTTCTTTTGGATAGGACACCAATGGGCTCCTTCCTTTTCTCTTTGATGCAGAAGATACTGGAGTCTTCACTATGAACTTCTCCATTGCCTTAGCAAGCTCTTTCAGACGCATTTTTGTCAGCATTTTCAAACCTACCACCATTTTGTCGCATGGTCGAACACAAAAAGTATGTGGAGGTTCAATGTTCAAGTGTTTGAAGATCTTGGTCACAAGACCTGGGTAAGGCAATTGGCCCTTGTCCTTCGCCATTACTCGTACATGTGAAAGATAATGATGTGAGGAAGAGAGAACTTCTTCCCCGAGTTGATCGTGTACATCAATTTCACCTCGGAGTTAGACACGTCGTCTTGGATGTAGACTTTGGCTTGATGCAGTTGATCACAATTTTGTGAAGCAAGATGTTGGTGGCACGCATTCTTGAGTAGGTAATTCTTCCCTCTATATCCCTGTCTTTGACAAGCTCCAATGAGGCACGAGCAATTGAAACTTTGATCGGTTGATAGCGTCATCTTTCAACTCCAATTATATCAGCCAACATGTCCACATCTACCACATGGTCTTGGTCTCGAACACTGAATGATATTCTATTCTCATCTAAAAAGCTAAGATTAGAATAGAAGTATGTTGTCAATTGCGCATAACTGTCTGTGGTATCGGAGCAAAATTGCTCAAGTTGACATTAATCGCATCCAAGAAATCGAAATCAACACTCCTAGGGTTTATCACCCTCGTTTCAACAAATCGAAGAACAGATTCTCATATTCCTTCGATTTAAACAACTCCATTTTTTCCCTTCACCTTCGTAGCAACACCCATTCTAGGTTGAAATTCACTGAACATTTTATCATCATCGTTCCCGTCAGTTGGATTCGGTCCTGATATACGAGGGTCACTTGGAATGTTTGCAAGTGCTTCCTTAGCCTTTCCTTTGGGAGCAATTCCCAAATTCTCCATTCGTCGCAAAAAGATATACTCATTCCCATAATTCTTATCTTTAAGGAAATCATCTACGTAGTTCAGCGGAGTCCCAATGCTCTTCATCGCACAATAGAGCTTGTAAATAAAAGAGGGCTTTTGGACTCTTACGTGGTGCGTCCTCGATTATTTCTTCCTCCGGTTGTTGACCCGCATCTTGTGGGGTAGATGGTGTTGAGTGATGTGGTGGAGAGTGAATCAGGCTTTGTTGCTGACTCGGTAAATCTTCTTCTTCGGTGAGATCGAAATGGGTAGGCCCCTCCCTTATTCTTTATGGTCCCCGTTCGCGATTCTTGAAGACTTCCTCGAAGAAGACATCCTTTATTGTCGTTGAAAGATTCCTTTACTCGCTTTCCCAAGAAAATATGACAACTTTCTCAAAGATGAACACGAGGTAGAGACATGATTGGGAGGAGAATGCCTTTTAGGGTTTTGAAGTTTAAGCGAGGAAAAAAAACTGTATATATATATAACTCGGTTTAAAAAAGAAGGAAAGATCAATCGGCACAAAGGAAAGTGAACAGACACCTCTTTTTAAAATCAATAACTGCAAAATAGAAATTAATCCTTTTGAAAAGACAAGATTCCGTTTTTCACGGAAATTATATAACCGAACTAAAGATTGTACCTTTTCGAGATTGAATATAATAACTTACAGTATATAGCCATGAATGTCTGAGTTTGAGGGTTGGAGAGTCTCTAGACTTTAACTTCCTCAAGCTTCAAAATGTTGAGTCTGGAACGGATATGATCGAATTGATTTTTCTCCAAAGGCTTTGTGAATATATCCGCTAGTTGATTTTTTGAATCAACAAATTGAATCAAGATTTCTTCATTTTGAACATGATCTCTAATGAAATGATGTCGAATCTCTATATGCTTTGCTCTTGAATGAATGATTGGATTTTTAGTGAGATTGATTGCGCTAGTGTTGTCACATCGATCTCTCGTGCATGAGTCTTCAATTCCAAAGTCTTGTAACCGTTGTTTTATCCATAGAATTTGCGAACAACAGCTTCCAAGAGCTACATACTCGCTTCGTTGTTGAGAGAGCCACGTGCTTTGTTTCCTTGAAAACCAAGACACCGTTATGTTTCCAAGCAACCGGCAAGTTCTGAAGTACTCTTTCTATCGACTCGCAGAATCGCCGATTCGTGTCTCGAATATCCTGCAAGATTAAAGTCTCCATTCTTAGGATACCAAAGACCGATACTTGAAGATGAAGCAACATATTTAATAATACGTTTCGCAGCACCGAGATAAGATTCTCTAGGATTTGATTGAAATCTAGCACAGATGCAAACACTCAATAAAATGTCGTTCTAGAAGCAGTAAAATAAAGAAGTGAACCAATGATGCTCCTGTACAGCTTTTGATCAACTTTTTCCATTCTTCATATTTGTCTATCTTCAAAGAACATGACATCGATATGTCGGTCTTTTTGCACTTTTCCAGTCCAAACCTTTTGACAAGATCATTTGCATACTTTTATTGATGAATGAAAGTTCATTCCTCCAGTTGTTTCACTTGGAGACCGAAAAAAGAATGTTAACTCTCCAATCATACTCATTTCAAATTCATCCTGCATAGACTTTGAAAATTTATTGCACAGACTTTCATTAGGGGATCCAAAAATAATATTATCCACATATATTTGAACAAGTAAAAGTTTTTGCTTTCCTTTTTTGATAAATAAAGTAGTATCTACTTTACCTTTGACAAAACCATTATGTATTAAGAACTTACTTAGTCTGTCGTACCAAGCTCGAGGTGCTTGCTTTAAACCATACAAGGCATTTTTCCTCAAGACCGAGTCCGGCTTCTTTGGGTCTTCAAACCTGGTGGTTGTTCCACATAAACTTCCTCATGGATAAATCCATTTAGGAAGGCACTTTTGACGTCTATTTGGAATAATCTGAAATTTTTATAACAAGTAAACGCAAATAATAGTCGAATAGATTCTAACCTTGCTACTGGTGCGTAAGTCTCATCATAGTCTATTCCTTCTTCTTGCGTGTATCTTTTGGCCACGAGTCTTGCTTTGTTTCGTACGACTTTTCCTTTCTCATTTATCTTGTTCCCGAACACCCATTTAGCTCTAATAACAGTTTTACCTTTTGGTTTAGATGTCAATTCCCGTACATCATTAATGTTGAACTGTCTCGAGCTCTTCTTGCATAGCTTCAATCTAGCTTTCATTAGATAAAGCTTCTTCTATGCTCTTGGGCTCAATTTCAGAAATGAGAGCCACATCATTAGACTCTTCACGCCTTTTGGATTTGGTGCGAATTCCTTCATTAATTTCGCCGATAATGAGATCTTTGGGATGACCGGACTTATGCTTCCAAGCATTCTTGGTTGATTTGTCTCGATTGATGATCTCTTTCTTTATTTGAATCTTCACGAACAGCTTGATGCTGGTCTTCCAGAGTCTGAGATGCTTATTGAGTTATAAGTTTTGGAGGGTCTGGAGCAGGTTCATACTCTTCATGATGAGTCAGACTGGATTCATCTTGCGTAGAGTCTTGAAATTTGACATTCATTGACTCTTCCATAGATCGGCTCTTCTTGTTATAGACTCGTAGGCTTTGCTTGATGTAGAATATCCAAGGAAGATGCCTTCATCTGATTTTCTTCAAACTTACCAACTCGATCTTTTGCATTTTTCAAAATAAAGCATTTGCAACCGAACACATGAAAGTATGAAACAGTAGGCTTCTTACCTTTGAATAACTCATAAGGGGTCTTCTCTAGAATAGGTCTTAAGAAGACTCTATTAATGATATAGCACGCTGTTGAAACAGCTTCAACCCAAAATCATGAAGAAATCTTACTTTCGATTAAAAGAGTTCTAGCCATTTCTTGAAGAGATCTATTCTTTCTTTCCACAACGCCATTGTGCTCTGGAGTATATGGAGAAAAGAATACATGCTTAAAGCCGATTCATCACAAAATTTTGTAAAATCTTAATTTTCAAATTCACCTCCATGATCTGTTCTTATACCTGAGATAACACATCCTTTTTCATTTTTAACCTTTTTAGCAAATTTTTCAAAATAAGAGAAGGTTTCGGACTTACTTCCAAGGAAATATACCCAAGTAAAGCGGGAGTAATCGTCCACAATTACTAGGCAATATTTCTAACCTCCAATGCTCTGGGTTCTGGTTGGTCCAAAGAGATCCATATGTAGCAACTGTAGTACATGATTAGTAGAGACATGATTTATTGGCTTAAATGAATTTCTTACCTACTTTCCCAAAATACATGGAGTGCATGGATCAGACTTTTGGTATGGTAATTTAGGTAGACCTCGAACAAGCTGCTTTGATGAGATTTTGGCTAATTGCTTCATGTTGACATGACCAAGCTTTCTGTGCCATAAGCTTGCTTTGTCTTGTATTGAAATTAGGCATTGCGATTCATTTGGTTTCACATCCGTAAGATAGATATTTCCATGTCTTCGACCCATGAAAGATTCGAGTAGAGTCTTTACTAATTTTAGAACATGTTCCTTCTTGAAAGAAGATAGTATCACACAATTGGCTAATGCTGAGAAGATTGTAATTGAGTCATTCCACTAGAGAAACATTACTTATTGTGAGATTTTCAATTTTCACAGTTCCAAATCCCACAATACTTCCTTTCTTTGTTTCCTCCAAATGAAACTTTTCACCATTTACTTGAACAAGCTTTATGAAGCAATTTGAGTCTCATGTCATGTGTCTTGAGCATCCACTTTGTCAAGATACCATTTTATCTTTTCTTGACGGAGACCTGCATTTAAAAGAGAGTCAAGCTTTCTTTGGTACCCAAATTTTCTTGGGTCCTTTGGTGTTAGTAAGATAAACATTATTAGCCCATACTTTCTTAACATGGTTTCTAAATCATAGGACACTCTTTTTCAAAGTAATTCGGACCGTTGCACTTTGAACATCCGAGGGCATTTCGACCTATAGACTTTACAAAAATTTTCTTGAAATGATTTTGTAAGCCTCTCTCGAGGGTCTTTTCTTAATTCTTTATTTTATTTTAGGAAAATCAATCAAGGGAATTGTTTCTACTGTCATACCTAGACCGAACTTATTGAAATAAGGTCTTTGAACTGAAAAGAATTTTTTCAAGTTTTTGGACCCTATTGAAAATTTCTTTGAAATATTTGATAAGTTAGTTTTTAAAAGGGCATTTTCTTTCAAAAGATTATCTTCGTTTTCTTTAAGAGTGGAAACATTCAAGTCTAAACTTTTAACTCTTTCTTCTAAAACGTTTTCCTTTTGTTTTAGAGCTGAGTTTTCCTTTTTAAGTTCGGAAATTCTTTTAGAGAAGTCTTAAGACTAAAACACAGTTCATAAATGTATTTAGAAACTTTGACAGGAATTTTAAAATTATTTGCCTCAAATTCACTGCCTGAGTCTGATCTAGAATCCGAGTCCGAGTCCGATTGTGCCATCGACACGGGTTGGCATATTCTTCATCACTTTCTTCACTCGTATCACCAGTGTTTCGGCTTTGAGAGTTTTTGAAACTTTTCAGCTTTTCCTCTCTTTTTCTTAGGACAAGTTGGGTCTCGATGTGTCTCTTTTTCTTACATTCAAAGCAAACTACATCTTTGTTTGGTTCCTCATCATCACGAGACTTGGTTTGCTGTCTTTGGAAACTTTGTTTCTTTGAGTTGAATCTTCTTCCTTTTCTATTCAGCTTTCGAATCTTCTTATCATAAGAGCAAGCTCCTCATCATCCAGATCATCTTCAGAATTCGTATCATCAGAATCATCATTTGATTTTAATGCAATGGATTTCTTACCTTTTGGATCGTCGTCTTCATTAATTCGTTCCACTTCATAAGACTGAAGAGTTCCAATCAGCTCATCGAGATAGTGGCATAATTCATCGACGATAGTGGCATAATTCTTTGCGTCTCTCTTATTGAAGTCTTTATGTGATTCCAATCCTTGGAGAGTTCTCGCAGTAGCTTGTTTACCTTCATGGGATTAGAAATTTTTTGTCATTGATTCTCAAGACCATTGACAATATCTGTAAAACGGCTAAACATGTCAGTTATATATTCTCCGGGTTTCATTTTGAAGGCTTCATATTGACCGAGAAGAATGTTAATTTTGGTTTCTTTCACTCGATCTGTTCCTTCATAGGTGATATGTAATCTGTCTCAAACTTCTTTTGCTGTAACACAAGAAGATATTCTGTTATATTCAGTTGGTGGCAAATCACAATATAAAGAGTAAATTACTTTTTTGCATCAAGTGCTTATCTCTTGATTATCTCTTCCTGAGTCATTCCGCTGGTCTCAATAATTTCTTTCCCTCTTTCGAGACCGATGCAGCTGTAGGAATAATTCCTTTTCTACAACGTCCCATTCCAGAGGATCCTTTGATCGTAGGAAGGCTTTCATCTTGTTCTTCCAGATGTTGTAATCCTTTCCATCAAAATAGGGTGGTCTGGTATTGCTTTGCCCTTCCACTAGCCCTGGTGCTAGCATATTAGTCATGGATCTTTTACTCGAAGTAAAACACTTCAAATAAAGTAAGTACACAAGCTCTGATATCAATTGATATAGCTAGTATAAGTACCTAGAGGGGGTGAATAGGTATATAAAAGATTTTTCTCAATAATTGCACAATACTAGACAGGTTGATAGATTTGAGACAAACAATAATCAAAGTAAGACGAGAGAAGGAAAGAGAGAATTGAACACGCGGTTTATAATGGTTCGGCTTAATTCAAGCCTACGTCAACTCTTCTACACTAACAGCCTATTGGCTGGATTCCATTATGAACAAAGAGATGTTACAGTGTTGTTATTCCTTGATTTCTCGGTGTAGATCTACCACACTCGCTCAAGGTATCACTAAGTATAGACACTCTTTGTGTATACAATTTCGCTCAAAATGTATCGATTAATAATCAAGGTGCTTCATGATGCTTCAATGCATAACGCGCGTCTTACCTGCGCTTGGGGGTCAGCGGTGGGGGCCCCGGCGCTCCGGGGTTTAAGCGCGTTCGGAGGTTCCCTGGGTCACCAAAAAAAAAAAAAAATAATCAAGGTGCTTCAGAGTCTAGAATTTCTCTATCGATCATGCACTAAAGCAACTAGAACGTTTTCCTTTTATACTCCCTTATGCCATCATACCCGTTGGCACTTACCAAAGAAATTCCTCCAATCTACCCATTGGATAAAATCAATCAAGAAGATCATTCGAGCTATTAAAGGAATCTGACGATAGCCCATCAATCCTGTTCGCCCATACAATCAGGATCTTGGTTTCCAAGAATAGAACCTTCCAAGAATATTTCGTCGACCATCGGATCTTCAAACGATCTTGATTACGAATAAAAGAATCCGTTATATTTATCCAGCCAAGAGATCTTCTCTAGAGGATAGGACTAAATCCTCAACTAAAAACTTCGGCTCTAGATTGCCTTCATCACTGGATTAGAAAAATTGTCAATGAGAATAGTCTTGAGTCTTGAGACTTGAGTGCTAAGTTTGGTGATCGAAAGTCTTCAGACTTTAAACAGAAGATTGCTATGGAAGATTTCTCCAACAACATCTTCACGTTACCTAGAGTGGTGTTAGATTGGATCGAGCAAATTCTTCGACAATTTATATGGAAGGGTGCGGGCCTAAGGACAGGCGGTGCGAAAATGGCTTGGGAGGATGTATGCCTCCCAAAAGAGGAGGGAGGACTTAGCATTTGTAATCTTCGCGATTGCAATATAGCGGCGATGTTAAAGCATATATGTATCTTCTTTACAGATAAGAAATCTCTTTGGTGTAAATGGTGAAAGGGCTAGTAAGAACACCTAGAAGGGGATGAATGTGTTAAAATAAATTTTCACAAGACTTAATGAAAGTGAATTGCCTTTAGAAGATAATAGACTGAAGATGTAATTAACTATAAACAGTTATATAAAGCTACGAATTAAAATAAGGAGTTTAGGGAAAGAATAAAAACACAAGATTTATAGTGGTTCGGCTTAGATCAAGTCTACATCTACTTTCTCGCTCTGACAAACTACTGATTGAAATTTACTATGAATCAAAAAAGATTTTACAATCTCATGTCCTTGACTTTATAGTGTAGAAACTCTACTACACTCTTCCAAAGTCTCATAAGTGTTTGCTCTCTCTTTTGAGTACAAGTTAAACTCGACAATTGAAATAGCAAAGAACTATAAAGCTTTAGACTTTAAAATTTTTCTTTTTTTTTTTTGGTAAAAACTTTAAAATTTTTCTTTCACACGCTCATTTAAACAACTTGAGGTTCTGCCTTAAATACTCATTCATGCCTTCACAACCGTTGACACTTTCCAAAGGAGTTCTTCCAATCTACCCGTTGGATAGAATCAATGAAGGAGATCTCGAGTCGTTTTATGAATGTGATAAAAGCTCATTAATCTTGCTCGTTCATACAATCGGGATCTCGGTTTCCATAAGTAGAATCTTCCAAGTATACTTCGTCTCCTAAAAGATCTGATTATTCGAATTGATTTCAATAAGAATAATTGATCATAAGATGTTATATCCAACCATAAGATCTTCCACAAACCATACGAACTGAATCCTTGAAAATAAACCCACATTTGGATAAGTCTTCACTTTTCGGTTTGGAATCTATTAGTGTGGTCGGCTGCGGTTTTCAGACTTTGACAATAAAGTCCAGATTGTAACACTTGAGTCTGCAAGTCTTTAGACTAGACTTTTGGAAATGTTTTGTTAGCTTCAAAACGATAAAATAATTTTCTCTAACAATCTCTCCATTTTTTATGATGACAAAACTTTCCCGTAGATTTGAAAATTGTCCAGTAAAACAACACTTAAGCAAAACGTGATGTCTTATAAAAATAAATCAATTAGGGCTTGGATAGTATCAATTCTACAACCACAGAAAACATGTTAATCTTGCAAGATAAATAACTATCCATCCATAATCAAAATCACAAGCTTAGTTGCTGCAAGTGTAAAAAAAAATTCATAATCAAATAGTAGTCAAAAGCCCAAAGTATATCAGTCTAAAATACCAATCAAAAGGTCATCAAAATGAAACCAAGCAGAAAATATCAAAAGATAAGTCAAATCTGCACAAATTCTCTCCCCATTTTTGTTAACAGCAAAAAGTGGGGAAAAACTTAAAAAAAAAATGGATAAAATCAATGACTGTTTAGGGATGTGAACGATCTGGAAATCCCCTATAGACTTGACAGTCTCCTCTAGCTTCCTCAGGTCTTCCTTCAGTTGCTCAAAAACCTCACCCTTTGTTGTAGCTTGAACTTGAAGCTTAAGGGCTTCTACTTGATTATGTAGTGAGACTGAAGTGGTTTGATGTGCTGATTGAAGGTTCTGAATTCACACTCCATCCCATAAAGTTGAGCTTTTTACTCCACAAGAAGCTCGAGTAGTCTCTTAAAGTCTGCTATATTGTCTGTTTGAGTACTAGCTTTAACACGTGTAGTTTGAGGAGTGTTAACTGATGATGGAACCTCAGCTGGAACATCCAGACTTGGAGATGATGTCTCAATATTAGCTTTAGGAAATTGAGAGGCATAGATATCCTCTGGATTGGTCGGAGAATGATTAACATCATTACTAGTAAAAACAAGTGAAGAAGTACATTTTTTGTCAACAGCTCCCCCTGTTTCTGTGCCTTCAGGTAGAGAAAAGTATTATTCTTCCTGTTCTTGCTCTTCTTCAGCACCAAGTTGATGTTTTTCTCATTCTTCTCCTGCAAATGTGGGTTCAAGAGAATCATCTTGACTCTCTTCTTCCCTCTCTTCTTCCTCTCGTTCTCCTCCTCTTTCTCTTTCTGCATCTCTCTGCTCTATCTCTTCTCTTTCTCTTTGCTCTCGGTCTTCTGGCTCTTGAAAGCTAATAAAACTTTGTAAGTTTCTTAAGGCAAAGGCGGAGAGAGTGATGTCATCCTCATCTTCTTCGGCTTGCAAAATGAGTGCTCTCCTCTTCTTGATTGGTGTGCTCATAAGCTCTTTGCCTTTTCTTTTTTCTGCTATAGAGTCTTGTCTTGCCTTGACAGGGGACTTCATCTTAATGCTCTCCAAAACCTTGTTCAGCTCATTCAGACGCATCTTTGATACCTTTTCAGTCCAATCACCATTGGAGCAATGGTTTGAACACACAGAATAACAGAAGGCTAAATGTTGAAATGTCTGAATAATCGAGTAACAAGAGCAGAATAGAGGAGTTGCCCCTTGTCCTTCACCATTGTCCGATACATGTGCATCATGATAGTGTGAGGCGAGAGAGAACTTGTATCCAATGTTGATGGCGTACATTAGCTTCGCTTCAGAGTGAGAAACATTAGTTTTTGAAGTGGATTTCGGTTTGAGGTAGTTGATTACAATCTTGCGAAGCAAAATATTAGAGGCAGTCATACTAAAGTAAGAAATCTTGCATTTAGTAATCCTATCCCGAACAAGCTCCAAAGTAGTGTGACCAACAAACACACCGATTGGTTTGGAACTTCATCTTTCCACCCCAATCATATCAATCAGAGTGTCCACATCGACCATAAATTCTTTGTCCCTAATTGTAAAAGAAAATCTTTTCACATCTAGAAAAGATAGATTTGAATAGAAGTAAGCCGTAAGTTCTGGGTAAGCGACAATTGTCTCAGAATAAAATCGTTCGAGCTGAAGGAGTGCAAACTTCTCCCTCAGTTTCCCTTTTAATGAATCAAGAAAATCAAAGTCCACATTTCTAGGATTCATCACCCCTCTCTTCGTAGTTTCAGATAAGTTTTCTTGTGGTTCTTAGAACGAAATAAGTTCGTCCTTTCACTTCCTTACCAAAAAAATAAAAATAAAAATAATAAGTCCGTCCTTTCACCATGAACATTTGCAGTGATGCCCATCCTAGGCTGAAAATGCGTGAACATCCTTTCATCGTCATCTTTCCCTTCAGGCTGATTAAAAGATCCAAACTGTGGATCACTTAGAAAATTTGCAAAAGTCTTTGCTGCCAAACTAGTAGGTGCAATGCCCATACTTTCCACTGTCCTAAAAAAATGAGTTTCATTTCTATATCCTTTCTCACTAAAAAACTCATCAATGAAAGTTATTGCAGTACCACCCTCCTTTAACTTAGAGTAGAGTTTAAAGAGAAATTCGGGCTTAAGAGTCCTTATAGGTTCAGCGTCTACAATGATCTCTTCTTTAGCATGTTGTACTAGAGGATCTTGAGTTCTAGGTTGAGAAGAGTGATGCGGTTGAGAAGGTTATTGATTTTGTTGTTGCGGTGGAGTCATCTTCCTCGGTCAGATCAAAGTGTGTAGGACCCTCAAGCATATGTTGTGGTCCCCCACTCGCGATTCTAGAAGATTTTCTTTGGGAAGACATTGTCACTTTCTTTGGGAGATTTCTCGAACTCAATCGTGAAAAATGTGAAATCTTTTCATATTAAATTAGAGAAAAAGTATTGAGAAAATTGAGTTATGTATTCTAAGGTTTGTGAGTGAAAACGAAGAAGAAGAAAATTGACAGTATATAAAGCAGATGAAACGGGATATATGGATCGTCATAAAGGAAAAAGTAAAAATTGCCTTTTTGAAAATGAAAATTTGCCTTTTTGAAAACGAAAAACTTCATTTTTGAAAATGAAAAACTGCCATAAATTCAAAACTTAAAAAGATAATTACTAAAAATAAATTAAATAGCGATTCAAAAAGTAAACTACCTTTTCAAATTTTTATCCAAAAATTAATTTACTAGCATAGAAATAACTTATATTCGCAACTTTTGGTTATTCTAAGTCTGATCAACTTCAGACTTTAACTGATAAATGATATAATGTTCAGTCTGGTGCGAATAGACTCAAATAGGCTTTTCTCTAGTGGCATTGTAAATATGTTTGTCAACCGATTCTTCGAGTCAATGAACCGTATCATAACTTCTCTATTCTAAACATGATCTATAATGAAATGATGTCGAATTTTTATGTGCTTTGTTTTTGAATGAAGAATTGGATTCTTTGTGAGATTGATGGCATTGGTGTTGTCGCATTTGATCTCGGTGCATGAATCTTTGATTTCAAAGTTTTTTAGCTGTTGCTTTATCCACAAGATTTGAGAACAATAGCTTCCAAGAGCTACATACTCTTGCTTTTGCTGTTGAAAAAGTTAATAGTATTCTGCTTCCTTGAGAACCAAGACACTAGCTTGTTGCTTAGTAGTTGACAAGTACCATAAGTACTTTTTCTATTGACTCGCAATCTACTAAATCGTGTCGAATATCCAAGGAAAGTAAATTCTCACTCTTTGGGATACCACGGACCTAGCCTTGAAGTGGTTGTAACGTATTTGATGATGCTTTTTGCAGTGCTTAGATAAGATTCTTTGGGATATGATTGGAATCTAGCACAAATGTAAATACTAAACAAAATGTTAGGTTTACAAACAATAAGATGAAAAAGCGAATCAATAATACTCCTGTAGAGTTTTCTGGTCAACTTTCTTTCATCCTTCATCTTTATCTAGCTTTGAAGCACTTGATATTGGTACATCTTTTTGCAATTCTTCAATCCAACTTTTTGATGAGATCTTTTACATATTTTCTTGGTGAATGAAAATTCATTTTTTCAATTGTTTGACTTGTAATCCGAGAAAGAAAGTTAATTCACCCATCATGCTCATCTCGAATTTATCCTGCATAGACTTAGAGAACTTATTGCATAGATTTTCATTAGGTGGTCCAAAGATAATATCATCAACATAGATTTGAACAAGTAGAAAATCTTTACCTTCTCTTTTAATGAACAAATTAGTATCCACCTTTCCTTTAACAAAACTATTTTGAATTAGAAATTTACTTAACTTGTCATACCAGGCTCGAGATGATTGCTTTAATCCATATAGGGCCTTTTCAGTTTGAAGATTGAGTCTAACATTTTTGGATCTTCAAATCCAGGTGGTTATTCAACATAGACTTCTTCTTAAATAAAACCATTGAGAAATGTACTTTTGATGTCCATTTGGAATAACCTGAAAATTTTTATAGCAAGCAAAAAAAATAATGATAATAATTTAATAGCTTCTAACTTTGCTACTAGTGTATAGGTCTCATCATAGTCTATCCATTCCTCTTGCGTATATCCTTTGGCCACGAGTCTTGCTTTATTTCTGACCACTTTTCCTTTTTCGTCTATTTTGTTCTTGGGAACCCATTTAGTTCCAATAATAGATTTACCTTTTGGTTTAGGAATTAGCTTCCAAACATCGTTGATGCTGAATTGTTGAGCTCTTATTACATAGTTTCAATCCAACTTTCGTCAACTAAGGCTTCTTTTACACTTTTGGGTTCTATCTCAGAAATGAGTGTTACAGTACTAGACTTTTCTTGCCTTTTGGATCTGGTACGAATTTCTTCATCAATGTTGCTAATGATGAGTTCCTTGGGATGACTAGACTTATGCTTCCGATTCTTGGTCGGTCTAAAAGTCTCGTTGATCTTCGCTCGATTGAATCTACCGGTTCTTGTTGTTATTGTTCCTCGAGATTTAAACCACTTTAGGGGAAGTAGACTTTGTAAGGTTTGGAGCAAGTTTAGATTCTTTAAGTTGAGTTTAATTTAGTTGATTTTGCACCGAGTCTTGGAATTTGACGTTCATAGATTCTTCCACAGACCGAGTCTTCTTATTGAATATTCTATAAGCTTTGCTTGAGGTTGAGTAGATAAGGAAAGTTCCTTTGTCTGATTTTTACTCAAACTTACCAGTTCTTCTTGGGTATAGGAGAGTTAGTACTAAATATGATTTTTGCCCAATCCCTTTAACGAGGTCTCTAAACCTTGAGACAATCTTTCTCGAAATGTTCTACACTATTACACTTTGAACATTTGAGAGCACTTCGCCAATAGGTTTTATAAAAATTATTTGAAAATGATTTTTGTAAAATATTTTGTGGGTCTTTGTTTTATTCTTTCATTTACTTTTGGAAAATCAATCGAGGAATGGTTTCTAGAATCATTCCCAAACCAGATTTGTTGAAATAGAGTCTTTGTATTGAAAGAATCTTTTCCAATTTCTCAGATCATTTTGAAAACTTTTTGTGATATTTGAAATGTCCCCTTTCAAAAAAGTATTTCCCTTTGAAAGAGAATCTACATTTTCTTTCATTTTAACAAAACTTCTGTCTAGACTTTCAAACTTTTCTTTCCAAGAAGTTTCATGTTACTTAAGTATAGAATTCTCCCTCTTTAGCTCGGAAATCATTTTAAGAGAGGTTTTGAGAATAAGACAAAGTTCGTCTATGTACTTCAAGACTTTAGCAGGAATTTTTAAACTACTAACCTCGATTTCGATTTCGTTATATGAGTCTGAGTCTGAATTTGTTTTAGAGTCTGAGTTTGATTATGAATTTGCCATTAGATATATATTGGCATATTCTTCATCACTTTCTTCGCATTCGGTATCGCTCCATGTCTCTACTTTGGGAGCCTTTCTGTATTTTTCAGTTCTTTCCTTCTTTTTATTCAATAGAGGACAATTGGGTATGATTTGTCCATCTTTCTTGCATTTAAAATAGATCACATCTTTGTTGACTTCATCATCTTTAGTTGATTTGTTCTGAAACTTTTGAGTGCATTGTTTCTTCTAGTTGAATCTTCTTCCATTTCTATTCAACTTTATGAATTTCCTTATCACGAGTGCTAGTTCTTCATTGTCCATATTATCTTTTGAATCTATATAAGAATCATCATTAGATTTTAAAGTAGTTGACTTCTTACCTTTAGGATTTTCTTCCTAATTGATTTGTACCACGTCATATAATTGAAGTGTGCCAACTAGTTCGTCTATAGAAAGCGGCATGTTCCTCTGTGTTTCTTTTATTGAAGTCTTCATGTGATTCCAGTTTTTGAAGAGCCACACAACAATTTATTGACCTTCATTGGTCTTAAGATTGGCTGTCCTTGATATGCTAGATCGTTTACAATCTTTATGAAACGACTGAATATGTCAATGATGGATTCTCCTAGCTTTATCTTGAAGGCTTTATATTGTCCAAATAGGATGTTGATTTTTGTTTCTTTACTCGATCAGTTCCTTCATAAGTAACGTGCAACTTATTCCAGATTTCTTTGGCTATTTTACAAGATGGAATTCTGTTATACTTAGTAGGAGATAAAGCACAAGTATAAAGAGTAGATGGATTTAGCATCAAGAGCTTGTCTCTGGGTTATTTCTTCTTGTGCCATTTCGCCAGCGTCTACAACTTCTTTTACTCTTTATGAGATTGATGTAGCTTTAGGAATGATCCATTTTTTTTTCACTATATCCCATTCCAGAGGATCTTTTGATCTCAGGAATGTCTTCATCTTGTTTTTCCACACATTATATTCCTTTCTATCAAAGTAAGGAAGTTTGGTGTTGCTTTGTCTTTCAACCAAACCTAGAGCCAAAATATTAGCCATAGATCTTGAACTCAGAAGTAAAAACACTTCGATAGAATGAGCACACATGCTCGATACCAATTGAAAGGGCTAGTAATAACATCTAGAGGGGGTGAATAGGTGTTGAAAGAAATTTTTGCAAGGCTTAATGAAAGTGAATTGCCTTTAGAAGATAATAGATTGAAGATGTAATTAACTATAAACAATTATATAAAGCTACTGATTAAAGTAAAGAGTTCAGGGAAACTTAAATTAAGCTTACGTCCATTCTCCCGCACCGACAGCCCACTTGGTTGGAATTCACTATGAATCAAAAGAGATTTGACAATCTCGCGTCTTTGACTTTACAGTGTAAAAACTTTGCTACATTCTTCCAAAGTCTCACAAGTGCTTGCTTTTTTCTTTTGAGTACAAGTTAAGCTCGACAATTGAAATAACAAAAAGCTAGAAAGCTTCAGACTTTAAAATTTTTCTTTCACACGCTCATTTAAACAACTTGAGATTCTCTCTTAAATATTCCTTCATGCCTTCACAACCTTTGGCACTATCCAAAGGAGTTTTTCCAATCTACCCGTTGGACAGAATCAATCAAGGAGATCTCGAGTCATTTTAGGAATGCGATAAAAGCCCATTAATCCTACTTGCCCATATAATCGGGATCTTGGTTTCCATAAGTAAAACATTCCAAGTATACTTCGCCTTTCAAGAGATCTAATTATCTGAATTGATTTCAATAAGAATAATTGATCATAAGATGCTATATCTAGCCATAAGATCTTCCATAAACCATACGAACCGAATTCTTGAAGATAAAACCGCATCTAGATAAGTTTTCACTCTTCGGTCTGGAACTGTCAATGTGGTTAGAATTTGAGATTATAGTCTAGCGGTCTTCAAACTTTGATAATAGAGTTCGACTATAACACTTGAGTTTGCAAGTTTTCAGACTAGACTTTTGGAAATGTTTTGTCAGCTTCAAAACGATAAAAGAAGTTTTCTCTAATAAATGGATCCATTCCACATACTTAAAGAAGAACTTTTGGGTTGTCCTGAAGCCTACGTTTTGCTACCGGACTTGGTAAAAAGTGTTAGACCTCGGGAAGGACTTTCAGAAATTCTTCAATTGGCGGGTTGGTGATGGCTAGTTTGTTTCTCTTTGGTTCGACCCCTGGCATCCTCATGGGCCCTTAAACTTGTTCTTTTCGGATGCTTTTATCTACCAATTGAGGCTTTCCAAGGAGGCCAAGGTTGCGGAATTATTTTCCGCCTAAGGCCAAGCGACCAAAGATGTCCTCCAATCTTGGGCGTATCCCCTCCTCTTTCTTTCTCAGATCCCTAACAAGTTAACTTGGTTACAGCTCTCTTCAGGTATCTTTACTATATCTTCTGCATGGGACTCCATTCGCCGGAAGAACAATGTCATCCCATGGTCCTCTTTCGTTTGAAATAGGGTGCTTATACCCTGGTTCCGTTTCTTGCTTTGGCTCATTTCTAAGAACTAGCTGCCTACCTAAGCCTTGCTACTTTCCTATGGTAGAATTACCAACGTGTCGTGTGCATTTTGCAACTCTTCACCGGACTCTAGAGATAATTTATTCTTTGGTTGTCATGTTACTATGGCCCTTGCTACCTTTTGACTTGTAGATGTAATCTCCCATGGCGTAATAGGATGTGGGCAGAAAACCTGCAATGGGTCATCAATATCTCTAGAGACGACTTTTATCAAGCTATTGCTCGATTCTCTTTGGCGCTATTTGTCATATAATTTGGAAGATTAGGAACAATATTCTGTTATGTGGACAAGTCTTATTTGTTCCCACTTTGAAGCAACACCTCACAAAAGTAGTCAAGGATAAAGCTCACACATTCAAGCATGTTGCAGACACTCCAAGAAGCAGAAGACTATAAAGGAGTTGGGGGCTAGATCCCATTATTTTCTCTTCATAGATGTCGTGCCTTCCCTTTGAGCATGCTAGAGAGTAGAGGACATCATGGGTTGTGGTAGCACTTGTTGTAATTGGGAGTTAGTTCCTCGTTTCCTTTGGAGCTCCTTGCTTTTGTTACGGGATAGAGGGTTCAACGTCATTAGGGGCTGGTTTGTCGCTGTGTGGACTGCTGCCGGTTACTATTTAGCCCTCTCTATCCCTTTTCCATTCCCTTTTTGTTGCCATTGTTTGGCAGTTTTGTATGGTTCACTATTTCGTTGCCTTTGTTTGGGTTGTTGTGGTTCTATTTTCTTGGCACTCTTCCACTCGTTTTGACTTACACGTCTTTATGAGTGTAAGTTTTTTGATGCCGAACTCCTTTACTTGTAAATTTTGTGGTTAAAAGTCAATATGTTATTTATCTCACAAAAAAAAAATATTAATGATTGACTTACAATCTGTTTTTGCATACACTACAATGAGCTTTCCCTGATTTCCATTTTCCATAGAATTTTTGGTGAAGAATTTGAATAAGTGTCCTCATGAAAATTGTAGAGTACATCCTAAACTACCACATATAAAATTTCTAGAATTTTTCGAAATCGTTTAGTTGACGAAATAGTATCATTTTGGGTTCTGTTATCTACCGAAATGTCCCACTATTTTAGTCTAGTATTCAAAAAATTATAGTGTCATACAAATTAAACTAGACTTCAATTAAAATGTCCCTCTAGATCTTGTCTATCTTATTTAAATTTTCATAATTTTTGAAACCCGTTTACCTAAACAACAATTGCCATTTCTAAAGCTGTGCGGAATGCTTTTATAAGGCGAGTTTGGGGACTTTGAGATGAAATCCTCCTTGCGATTCGTTAGATATAGGTACAATTGAGTTCATGTTGGTCTAGGGAGTATAAACGACTGAAGATTCGTTAGATTCATCCTTGAGTTTCCTTGATAGTAATAACATCCATGCCCTTTTAAATTAAATTTCGGAATTGCTGCATTATGGTATGGATGTGTGACTAGGAATATTGTGGGCTCGGGCTAACGATGCCCTGGGTTGTGTTAGGGATGCTTGGAGACGAAACTGGGTTCCTCCAAATGCCTAAGGGGTGTAATATGGTTTCCCTAGATATCCTTGTGATATTGGATGGGTGCAAGTGCCTAGGAGGTAACGAGGTTCCCCGATGGATGGTGGCACAAGAATTCATATTGAATATAGTCTTAGTATCTTTAAATTCCATTTGAATTACTTATTACTTGTTTGGAAAAGCTACTTATCTTATCGATTTGCTATGTTGCTTTTGAAAAAGGTTCTTAAGCAAGTTGATTTGACAATGATTACATTTTCTTTATATTGAGGCTTCCCTTGTCAATACAATAATTGGTTATGTAGTATAGACCGCTGGACTTTCTGCTTTCTAAGTTTAGGCTAATTAGTTGTTAATTTTATTTTTTCAGATCCATAGTAATTATGTCGATCCTTCTTGCTTCTACCTCCATTAGTTATGGGATACTTGTGGACCTTAGTTGACATTTTTTTTTTTGACTTCGTGGATCTAGAGTTTTTGGACATCACCTTCATTCGGTGCATCGCCATTTATTCTATATACATAGGAATCCTAGGGAGTCTCGTTCTCATGGGTTTCCTCGCGGTCTATGCGCGAGTAGGAGGATAGCTTGTGGGGTCGATCTCACACCCAAGTGATGATGGAAACAATGGTGGTGGTTGTACAATTGACTAAGGTAGGAATGGGAAGGTGAAGCCACATTTTGGATCCAAGTGACAACTTTTGGACATACTAGCATGGGAAAATAGGCGGTGGGACATGTACAGATAGTTCCAAGTTTAGGGTAGTATTGTGGAGGTACGTTTGATATAGTTTAGGATGACCGTTTTTGTGACAACCTCGATTTCAACATTTCTTTTTGCCCAAATTAGAAGGCTAAGCTAGATAGGCCAATCTTATTGAAGAACAAGAGTCAAATGCATTAAATGGGGGTGATGAGTATGGAGGTTTAGGTGTCCTAAGTAATTAATGAAAGAAGATGACTTATAAGCTTAGGTGTATAGTCATTATGACATCCTGAAATTCGATCTCGTCTCGATAATATGAAATAGTTGTTTCATCGACACACCTATAATCATTTTACTTTGAGTGGGCTCCTCACGAGTTAACTAATCTATTAGGTAAAGCCGTTAAGGGATATAAATGCGATAGACTTGAGAATTCGATCGGAAATCGATTACTTGATCGTAATAATTTGCAAGAGTCAATATGACGCCATTATAATCAAATTGCAATCGGATATAAGTCAATTCGAGAGAAACACGTAATTGAATTGTGGGTGATTTCGCATGATTGCAAAATTCGTGTCTAACAGCGCTAACCTGATTTTCTATCGATTCTTATGACAACCAAATGTTGTCTACGAGTTGGAGATGCACAAACATGGATACAAAATTATCGACCACGGGTCAAACACGCTAAAATCCCTAAAAGCTACCCGATAGGTTAGGTTGTACTAAAATTGCGTTCGGTCGATTTTAACAACGAAGTTGAATTTGGTTTTGGGAATCGGACGTTTGAGCATGTTACGACTCATTTTTAGGACGTCATCTCATCTTTGGAAAATTTTCGTCGAATTCGAAATTTTGTGGAGAAATTGATTTCGGACAAATCGGAAAAGAAAGGGAAATTTGGATGGCTGAAGGAAAGGGGTTATTTGGCCCCCAAAATGGTTTAATTTGTGAGAAATGGAGTCTAATTTGTGGTTGGAGGAGTGCTTGACCTTTGGGCAGAAGACTTTTGTGGCATAACACTTGAGTGCTTGATATTTTGCAAGGCTCCTTATTTGTGACATCTAGAATTTCCAGTTCTGTTTTCAATTGAATGAATCTGGCTTTTAATTGATAGGCATATAATTCTATTCTATGAGTTTATCACTTATGAGATAACTAGTTTATCTAGTGAAGCCATTAAGGGATTTTAACGTAATAGATTTGAGAATTCGACCAGAAATCGATTGCTTGACCGTGCTAGTCTGAATGATCATTATAGCATAATTAAAAATCGATTAGAGACCGGAGATAGGTCGATTCGACCGAGTCATATGATTTAGTGTGGGTAATTCCACTTAATTGCAAAATTCTCGTCGATCGGCATTAGACCGATTTTTCCGTCGTTTTGGTACCTTGTGTCCATATTTGAAACTTCAAAATTTTCACGACAATCGAGAGTCGTCAATGTGTCGAAGATATATAATGTGGCTCGAAAATAATCGACCACGAGTCAATTGTACTAAAAATTCATAAAAGCTACCCGATAGGTTAGGTCATGCTAAAATCGCATCAAATTGAAATTAAGTACGAATTTAAACTTGATTTCAGAAATTGAAAATTCTATCATGTCACGGTTTATTTTAGGAACGTCGACTTATCCTTCTAAGATTTTTCTGCAAACTGAGATTTTCAGCAAAAAATTTAAAGTAAAGGTATTTTGGATCGGGAAAATCCGAAGGTTGTTTTTGGTCACCTTTTTGGGATTCAAGTTGGTTCAATTATTGATGAAAAATGTTGTTTGGGACGATGACACATTGGTGGGATTTATGAACATCAAATTAGGCTCAATTGGAAGGGAATTGAATTCAATTTGAGGAAAATGGCCCAAAATTCGTAGGCCAAAGGTGCCACAACTTTTGGACCACTTGGTTGGCTTGCTAAGGAAGATTGAGGGTTGCATGTTGGCCATGGATGATAGCCCAAGTGGTGGGGCATTGCTAATGAGCACAAAGGGATAGTATAGAAGACTTTGGAGGCTTATAGGACCCCTTCTATCTTCAGCTGTCTTCTTTTTCTTCTTCAACTTTATCCATTGTTGTGGCTTGAGAAAGTTTAGAGAAATTAGAGAAAAGCGGTAGCCCCTCCCCCTAGCTCGTCACATGCCCGCTGAGCCACCGGAGCTGTTGCTTGCGTCGCTCGAGGCTGTCGTGCGTCGCCTCGCTAGTCTGTGCCTCCTGCTCATCATCCCGCCTATCCCAAGCCACCTTGCCATCCTCGAGCTGGCCAAGCCATCGTTGAAGCCCCTTGGCCGCTGTCTAGTCGCCATCCGCCTCCGCCTAGCACGTTGCAGCCACTCGTTTGCCCACCTTGCCGTTTCTGCGCCAATCGGCCGCTATTCCAGCTTCCTCGGCCCAAGGTTCAAACCGAAAAGCTAGTAAGGGCTTTTAGACTTCTAGGCTGGTTTTTAGGTCCGTTCGGTCTCCGTTTGGTGTCGCCATTGGGTTGTTTGTCACCCGTCTCCGCGTCATCGTTGTCATGGACTCACCAAACCACTAAATTGATGAGTTTATTTGCTAAACTCTGCTTAGGGAGTTAATGATGCTTATGGGATGATTAGTTTAGGTTAATTAAGGTTTATGTGGTTGGTTAGAACGTATTAGTGATTTAATTATTCGTTTGTGCATGTTAGGTGGTTAGAACGGTTTAATTAGATGCTAATTAGATTGTACTATTTATCTAGATAGGTTCGGCAATTTTCTTGGCTCGTTCGGGCAGTTAATTAAGCATTTCCAGCATAAGTTGGTTTTTTTGGTAATTAATTGCATTTATTCAATTATTTTTTATATTTATTTAATTATTTATTATTTTTCGGAAATTATATCGGGATAGTGACCGAATTTCGTGCCGATTGCAAAGTGGTGTGCTTAGTTTTTGCAATTGAATGCTATTTGGTGCAATTGAGTAGTAATTGTAATTTTCGGTATTTATCCCGAAATTGTGAAATTTGGTATTTTAATTAGAAAATATCAGGTGTCCGTTTTAATGCCAAAAATGTTTTTAGACACTATATTAAATAGTGGGATTTTTGAAAAGAAATATATTATATTTTTGGCTCGGGCCGAACGTGTACCCACATACAATTATTTTATTGGGTATTTTTAACACGATGAAATTAGACCAAGTTTATTATTTAATTGAGGAATTGGTGCACATAGCACAATGTTTTTGGCCAAAACTAATTGACCGTGCGTCAGCTTGTGAGAGCATTATTGATATATCAGCTTATGTGAGCAACCATTTATATCAGCTTGTGCAAGCATAAATATACCTCAACTTGTACGTAGGTTCCTTAGGGATTCTACAAGAAGAATCAGGATCCTAACATATCATCTTGCGTTGTTGCCAAAGTAGGCGTAAATGCATGACGTCTTTTATGTGTCGATGTTGAGGACATATGAGCTTGACTCGATCCACGTGCTAAATCTTGAAAAAAATTAGACGTGGACGACCGAGTGTCATATGTAGAAAGCCTGGTTCAATTGGTGGTTTAAAAAGAGCAAATTCTGTGTACCAAGATGATTTCCTTGGTCAAAGTGGTTTGACAACACCTCGAGACCAAAGAATCGGTGTAGAAAAGTAAGACTTGATGAGATGATGATACCCCCATCTTTTGTTTAAGGATTGATAAATGTCTAAATTTCGAGGATGAAATTTTTATAAGAGGGGAAGAGTTATGACATCCTGATTTTCGGTTTCTGATTTCGATTAGATAAGTTGGGCCTTTCGTTAATGCGACTATAGTGTTTTTCTCGAGTTTGCCACTCATGAGATAATTGATCTATTAGGTGAAGCCATTAAGGAACTTTAATGCAAGACTTGAGAATTTGACTATGAATCGACTTTTCGATTGTGCTCATCTTTAGAGGCCATTATGGCACAGTATAAAACCGATTTGAGATCGAGATATGTCGGTTCGATTGAGTTGTGTGGCCGATCATGAGTGACTCTACTAAATTGGAAAATTCTCGTTGACCGGCACTAATTTGATTTTATAGTTGTTTTGGTACATTGTGTCCGTATTTGAATCATCAAAATTTTCACGATAACCGAGAGTCGTCAATGTGTCAAAGATGCACGTATGGCTCGAAGAAAATTGACCATGGGTCAATTGCACCAAAAATTCTTAAAAGCTACCCGGTAGACAATGTCACACTAAAATGGTATTAAATTGAAAATAACTGTGAATTTGAATTTGATTTCAAAAATTGGAAGTCTTGTTGTGTCATGAGTCATTATAAGAATTTGACTCACATTTTGAAGAATTTTTGGTAAGTTTGGGATTTTTTTACGAAAAATTGAATTGGACAATACAGAAAACGAACGGAAATTCAGATTGGCCAATTTGAAGAGACTTTTGGCATATTATGTCAGTGAATTAGTGAATGGGAGTTTTTTTTTTTGGGCTTTTTCTGCATTCGAGTTAGACCTCAACTAGATTTGTTTGTTTAGAATATCAGATGCTAATAAAAATGAAATGAAAGTCGGTTTCAAAGAAAATTTGTGGGATTAAAGGATTGTCTTATTTTGGTCTTTAGTGGGACTCCAAGTTGTGCGAATAGTGAAGATTTGGTCCTAGAATGACCAATTGACAAAGTTGTTTTGAAAACAACCAAGATTACAATTTGAATTCTTTTTGGAGCCATGCTGTTTTCCTCTCCCCCATGCACGCACACGCCCTCCTCTTTTGGCCGTAGAAACCCTTTTTCTCTCTCCCTCTGCGTGTGAGCTCCCCATCCGCGCAATCTCTCTCTCTCTCTCTCTCTCTCTCTCTCTCTCACGCGCGCGGAATCCCATTGGCAAACAGCCTGCCGTGTCTCACCTTCTTCCTCTCTTATTCTTTGACTTCTCCTTGAGTCATATTTATCTTTTATCCTTTTGATCGACACAGCCCCCCACATTTTCATTTTTCCCCACGCCGCCGGCCAGCCTGCCTCCCACGATCTCACTTTTCTCTTTTCCTTCACTGAACGTAGCTTTTGTTCTGCTGCTTCTCCTTGGTTCGGTCGAGGATGCCCGCTCGTTAATTTTTCTCTCCCTGGCGGCCATCTTCATCGAGCAAGCTTAGTAGCTCATGACCACGTGTCCGCAGCCCAACCTTCTTCAGTCAACCCAGCAAGGCCGAAGCTACTTCTTTGGCTGTTTTGTTGACTCGCCGGCTCCTCCATGAAATGGCTCCATCTCGCTTTCTCTTCCAAAGAGCGAAGCCAGCCTGAATTTGTCCCTTGCGGTGCTTCTCAAGTCCGGCTTAGCTCAGCAGTGATCAAGCTGTGACATCCCAAATTTCATCAACCGTCATTAGCATAATTAGATCATTAGAAACTTAGATTTATGTAGAACGGGCCAGAAAGTGAACCCGATAGATCGTGAGGAATGTGTGGGCTTGAGAAATAAATGGGCCACACGAATTGGACTTAAGAAATCTAATGAGAGATTATGGGCTTGGACTTGGCTTGAAGTGGGCCAAAGTTCAAAATTATTAGATTTGTAGATTTAGTTTAGTGGGCCAGATTGTTATAGATTAAGCCTATCGAGCCGGAGATGAATATTTAGGCCTGAATGATTTATTTTATAGATTATCGTTATGATAACTTGATTCATGTTTATAATGCTAATATCAATTTCTAACTTTAGCATTCTTTTTGTGATGAATTCCTTATAAACTAACATTGACTAGTCAATATGTTATGTCATTTGATATGTTATATATATGTTATGACTTTGTATAATTGGGATTAAGTAGAAACAAAAGGCAATTAGATGAAAATATTAGAAGCTAATGAACTAACGAATGATATTGATAAACTGTTAATTAGCGACGATCGACATATGGCGAAAATCTTCATGCATGAAAGCCATGACATCTTTCTCTCTCTCTCGATTCTCTCATCAATACCCATGGTTTTTCTCAATCCATAGAACCGAAGATGGCAACTTCAAGGAAGCATAATCATTGGCTAAATCTAATCATTACACTAGCCTAGGACTAGCTCATAGCCTATTTCCCCCTTAAGCTTCGTACTCTCTCTCTCTCTCTCTCCTCAAAACCGATAAACCCTCATCTTCATCTTCTTCTTTCTTTTCTCTCGGCTGGGCTGCGAAAAGCCAGAAGCAAACCAGCGATTTCTCCTTCTTGCATGCTGATTTTGAGTGTTGATCTTGAAGCATCTCTATGTTGTTTAGTAGGTGAAGCAAGGTAAGGAAAGATCTAAACTCTAAATTGAAAGTTATCTATTGTTTCATCAAGGGAGCTTGAGGATCTAACCAAACAGTGATGGTATAGTTTGTAGTTGCTGTTTTATGATTGATCTAAGTTGAGTAAGTGTTAGATTAGAGTTAGAAGCCATTGCATGTTGTTTTTGAGGACTGCATGTCTTGAAATCCTTATGTGAGTATGCTGTCTTATTGAGCGAAGTGATGAAATGGATGCCGAGTGTGTTGTTTTGGTACAAACCGTGATAAGTGGCTTACGGATGCAACAACACTTTGAGCCTAGCTGTGGAATTGATCATTTGTTAGAGAAAGATATGCTGAAGTTGCTTTGAGTTGCTGTGAGTAAGCATTTGAGTATTTTAGAAGAGATTTGTGGATAGACAAGTTGTTTTGTTGAGTTAGAAGTGAGAAAATTGTGCATCTATTTTGTTCTAAGTGAAAACTGTTGGAGAAATCTCCGTGAAGTGTTTTGAAGCTGACAAAACATTTCTATTAGTCTAGTCTGAAGATTTGCAGACTCTACTATTTAAAGTCTAAAGACCTCCGGACTACCAGACTCAATACTCAAAGACTATTCTCATTGACAGTTTCTAATCCGTTGAAGAAAGGCTATCCAGAATTGGATGTTTCTTTAAGGATGTGACCTTATCAACTGGAGAAGATCTCATGGCTGGATATGACATAACATAATCCTTTATTTGATCATGATTGATTTGGAGATTAAGGATCCGATGATTGACGAAGTATACTTGTAAGGTTCTACTTATGAAAACCAAGATCCCGATTGTATGGGCGAGCATGATTGATGGGTTATCGACATGTTCCTTTAATAGCTCGAATGATCTTCCTAATTGATTCCGTCCAACAGGTAGATTGGAGGAATTCCTTTGGTAAGTGCCAACGGGTATGATAGCATAAAAGAGTATATAAGGAAGACGTTCCAATTCGAGTGTGTGCGCGATAGAAGAATTCCAAAGTTTGAAGCTCCTTGTTCTTAGCCAATTCATTTGAGCGAAATCTTGTACGCAAAAGAGAGTCTATATTCGTGAGAAACCTTGAGGAAGTGTGGTAGAATATCTACACTTTGTGGAATCAAGGGAGAATTTTGCTGTAACATTTCTTTTGTTCATAGTGAAATCCAGCCGGTGGGTTGTCAGTACGGAAGAGTGGACGTAGGCTTGGAATAAGCTGAATCACTATAAACCTTGTGTTTAATTTTCTTTTCCCTACTCTCTGCTTTACTTTGATTATAATTCGTTGTGTTAACGAAAGGAGAACTTCATTTTAATTGTTTATCTCGTATTGCTCACTTATCACAAGAAATTATTATACACCTATCCACCCCCCTCTAGGTGCTTATACTAGCTATCTCAATTGGTATCAGAGCCTGTGTACTCACTTTGTTTGAAGTATTTTACTTCAGAGTTAAAGATCTATGGCTAGTATGTTGGCTCTAGGGCTGGTAGAAAGGCAAAGCAATACTAGACCGCCTTACTTTGATAGAAATGATTACAACATTTGGAAAAACAAAATGAAGGGATTCCTAAGATCAAAGGATCATCCGGAATGTGATGTTGTAGAAAAGAAATCATTCCTAAAGCTGCACCTATCTCAGAGAGAGGAAAAGATACCGTTGAGTTTAGTGAAATGACTTGGGAAGAGATAATCAAGAGACAGGCTCTTGATGCAAAAGCAATTTACTCTTTATATTGTGCTTTATCACCTACTGAATATAACCGAATATTTTCTTGTGTTACAGCGAAAGAAATCTGGGATAGATTACATATTACCTATGAAGGAACCGATCGAGTGAAAGAGATTAGAATCAACATTCTCCTCGATCAATACGAAGCTTTCAAAATGAAATCGGGAGAATCTATAAGCGACATGTTTAGTTGTTTTACAGAAATCGTGAATGGTCTTGAAAATCAAGGTCAATCAATTTCGATCCCATGAAGGTAAACAAGTTTCTGCGTGGACTCTCCAAGGATTAGAATCACATAAAGACCTCAATAAGAGAGACAAATAATCATGCCACTATCTATTGATGAGTTGGTTGTGACTCTTGATCTTATGAAATGGAAAGAATCAATGAAGATGAAGATCCTAAAGGTAAGAAATCCATTGCATAAAAATACAATGATGATTATGATGTTACAGATTCTGAAGATGATATGGATGATGAGGAGCTTGCTCTCATGATAAGAAGATTCAAAAAGCTAAACAAAAAAGGAAGAAGATTCAATCCAAAGAAACAAATTTTTCAAAAGCAAAGATTAAGTCCGTTGAAGATGATGAATCAAACAAAGATGTAGTCCGCTTTGAATGTAAGAAAAATGGACACATCAGACCCAATTGTCCTCTTCGAGAAAGAAGAAAGGAAAATTTGAAAAGTATCGAAAGGCTCTTAAAGCAGAAACTTGGAGTGATACAAAGTATAAATAAAGTGATGATGATTATGCCAATATATGTCCGATGGTACAATCGGATTCAGATTCAAACTCCGAGACAGACTCGAGATTCAAACGGTGAATTTGAGGTGAGTAATTTCAAAATCCCTATTAAAGTCTCTAAATACATTGATGAGTTGTGTTTTAGTCTTAAGATTTCTCTTAAAAAGATTTCCGAACTCAAAAGAGAAAATTATGCTCTAAAACAATAGGAAAATGTTATGAAAGAAAATGTGAAGTGTTTAGACATGAATGTTTCTTCTCTTAGAGAAAGTGAAAATAATCTTTCAAAAGAAAATGCATTCTTGAAAAATGAGATCTCAAATATTTCTAAAATATTTTCTATAGGATCTGAGAAAATGGAAAAAATTCTTTCGCTCAAAGACCTTATTTCAATAAATCTGGTTTGGGAATGATCAACGGAAGCCATTCATTTAATTGATTTTTCTAAAGTGAAGGAAAGAATTAAGCAAAGACCCACAAGAGATGCTTACAAAAATCATTTTAAAAAAATCTTTGTAAAACCAGTAGGTCGCAATGGTCTTAGATGTTCAAAGTGCAATAGTGCATATCATTTTGAAAAAGAATGTTCTATGGTTTGGAAATCTGTTAAGAAAGTATGGACAAAAACTGCATATCATACTAACAACAATGGACTCAAGAAAATATGGGTACCAAAGAAAGTTTGAGTTTCTTTTTAAATGCAGGTCACTATTAAGAAAAAAGGTAAAATGGTATCTGGATAGTGGATGTTCAAGTTATATAATAGGAGATTCAAATTGCTTCATAAAGCTTGTTCAAGTAAATTGTGGAAAAGTCTCATTTGGTGGAAATAGCAAAGGAAGAATTGTGGGATTTGGAATTGTAAAGATTGGAAACCTCACAATAAATAATGTTTCTCTAGTTGAAGGACTGAACTACAATTTGCTCAATATTAGTCATCGTATGATACCAATTTCAAAATCAACTTTCAAGAGGGAGTATGTTTAGGATCCAAAGTAAAGATTCTACTTAGTCATTCATGGGTCGAAGACATGGAAATATCTACATTTTGGATGTGAAACTAGATGAATCGCAATGTCTAATCTCAATTCAAGACGAAGTAAATTTATGGCACAAAAAGCTTGGGCGCATAAATATGAAGTAGATAGCCAAAATTTCAGTAAAGAAGCTTGTTCGTGATTTACCCAATCTATCATATCAAAAGTCGATATATGTACACCATGTATATTGGGAAAACATGTAAAAAATTCATTTAAACCAATAAATCAAGTTTCCACTAATCGTGTACTGCATCTTCTGCATATGGATATCTTTGGACCAATTAGAACTCAAAGCATTGGAGGTAAGAAATATTGCCTAGTAATGGTGGATGACTACTCAAGATTTACTTGGGTATATTTCGGCAAGTAAGTCCGAAACTTTCTCACTTTAAAAAAATTGTTAAAAATGTTCAAAACGAAAAATGGTATGTTATTTCAAGTATAAGAACAGACCATGGAGGTGAATTTGAAAATCAAGATTTCACAAAATTTTGTTATGAATATGGTTTTCAGCATATGGTCTCCTCTCAATATACTCCAGAGCAAAATAGAGTTGTGGAAAGAAATAATAGGTCGCTCCAAGAAATGGCTAGAACTCTTTTAATTCAAAGTAACATCTCTTCGGGTTTTGGGCTGAAGCGGTTTCTATAGCATGTTATATCATTAATAGAGTTTTTCTAAGGTCTATTCTGGAAAAAACCCCTATGAGTTATTTAAAGAAAAAAAGCCTATTGTTTCATATTTTCATGTGTTTGGATGCAAATGCTTTATATTGAAAATGCAAATGATCGAGTTAACAAGTTTGAAGAAAAGTCGATGAAGGCATCTTCCTTGGATATTCAACCTCAAGCAAAGCTTACGAGTTTACAACAAGAAGACTCAATGTGGAGGAATCAATGAATGTCAAATTCCAAGATTCTATGCAAAATGAATCTATTCAGACTTATCTTGAAGAACCTGAACCTGCTCCAAACTCTATAAAGTCTAAATCTTAGGAAGCAGCTCAGACTTTGAAAGACCAGCAACAAATGATTGTTGAAGATTCAAATGAAGGAAGTGATCATCAACCCGAAAATTTAACCAAAGAATGGAAGCATAAGTCCGGTCATCCCAAATATCTTATTATTGGCGACATTAATGAAGGAATTCGCACAAGATCCAAAATGCGCGAAGAGTCTAGCGCTGTGACTCTTATTTATGAAATAGAACCCAAAAACATAGAAGAAGCTTTATCGATGAAAGCTGGATTGAAGCTATGCAAGAAGAACTAAGGCAATTCAACATTAATGATGTCGGGAGTTAACTCCTAAACCGAAAGGTAAATCTATTATTGGTACTAAATGGGTTTTCGGGAACAAGATGGATAAGAAAGGAAAAGTCATAAGAAACAAAGCAAGGCTCGTGGTCAAGGGAAATACGCAAGAAGAAGTGATAGACTATGACGAGACTTACGCACCAGTAGTAAGGTTAGAAGCAATTCGATTATTATTTACTTTTGCTTGTTATAAGAATTTCAGGTTATTCCAAATGGATGTCAAAAGTGCTTTCCTAAATGGATTTATCCATAAGGAAGTCTATGTGGAACAACCACACTGGGTTTGAAGACCCAAGGAAACTTGGCTTAGTATTGAGACTCAAAAATGTTTTATATGGTCTAAAATAAGCACCCCGAGCTTGGTATGACAGGCTGAGTAAGTTTTTAATTCAAAACGGCTTTGTAAAAGGTAAAGTAGACACTACTTTGTTTATCAAAAGAGAAAGCAAAAGTTTTGCGCTTGTTCAAATATATGTCGATGATATTATTTTTGGATCCCCTAATGTAAGTCTCGTGTAAGAAATTCTCTAAGTCTATGCATGATGAATTTGAAATGAGCATGATGGGTGAACTAACCTTCTTTCTTGGTCTTTAAGTGAAACAATTGAAGGAAGTGACTTTTATTTATCAAGAAAAATATGCTAATGATCTTGTCAAAAAGTTTGGACTGGAAAATTGCAAAAAGACTGACATACCAAAGTCAAGTTCTTTGAAGATAGACACAGATGAAGGAGGAAAGAAAGTTGACTATAAGTTATACGGGAGTATCATTGGTTCACTTCTTTATCTAACTGCTTCTAGACCTGACATTTTGTTTAGTGTTTGCATTTGTGCTAGATTTCAAGAAGACCCTAAAGAATCTCATCTAAGTGTTGCAAAGCATATTATCAAATATATTGCTTCAAGTTCAAGTCTTGGTGTTTGATATCCTAAAAGGGAGACTTTACTCTTCTTGGATACTCGGGACGCGAGATCTAGCTGGTTGCGGTGTTGATAGAAAGAGCACCTCGGGTACCGTCAACTACTTGGAAGCAGGATGTGTCTTGGTTTTCAAGGAAGCAAAGTATAGTAGCTCTCTCTACAATGAAGCAGAATATGTAGCTCTTGGAAGTTGTTGTTCACAAATTATATGGATAAAACAACGTTAAGAGACTTTGGAATTGAAGATTCATGCACGGAGATTAAATGTGACAACACTAGCGCAATTAATCTCACAAAAAAATTCAACTCTTCACTCAAGAGCAAAGCATATAGAGATTTGACATCACTTCATTAGATATCATGTTCAAAATGGAGAAGTTTCAATTCAGTTTGTTGACTCAAAGAACCAAGCGGCGGATATATTCACAAAGCCTTTGGAGAAAAATCAAGTTGAAGCTATTCGTTCCGGACTCAAAATCTTAAAAGTCTGAGGAAATTCAGACTCAAGACTAAAAGTCTAAAGATACCCGAGTCTCGGACGATCAAGATTTTCTTTTGTAAGTTATTTTATATCTTGAATCTCATTTTGAAAATGTACAATCATCAACCGTGTTTGATTATTACTATCTTTAATTGATGTGATTATTGCAACGTTTCCTTTTCGAAAAGGAGCTATTTTTGAAATGACTATTATCTAATTTCTTGAAAAAGGCAGTTATTTTTACTTTCTTTTATGACGTTCCGTATGCCTCTCTTCGATTGTTTATACACCGTTGTTTCTTCTTCGTTTTACTCTCCAAAAACCCTAAGAAAGCACCGATCTTCCATTTCTGTTTTTTTTTCTCTTGTTTAATCTTCGAAAAAGTTGTCATCTTTCTTGGGAAAGTCAAGTTTGGACTCTTTCAAAGACTGTGAAAGATGTCGTCTCAAAGGAAGTTTTCAAGGATTGCAAGCAGGAGACCACAAATGCGTGAGGGGCCTACGCACTTCGATCTCACTGAGGAAGAAGAGTCTCCTAGTTAGCAGCAGAGCCCACAACATTCTCAGCAATGTCATTCTCCTCCATCTAGTCCACAGGATGTTGCTCATCATGAAAATGAAGAAATCATCGAAGGCACAGATCTTGTAAGAATTCAAAAGCCCACTTTTATTTACAAGCTTTATCTAACTTTGAAAAGAGGTGGAACTCTATTGAACTACATCGATGAGTTTTTAAAGGACAAAGGGTATGGAAATGAGTACATTTTTTTACAAAATATGGAGCGTTTGGAAATTGCCCCTGCGGCGTTGGCGTAAGAAACCATTGCCAATATCCCAAGTGATCCGCATGTTGGAGAGTTGAATCAGCCGAGATGAGAATGATGATGATAAGTTGTACAGCCAGTTTCAACCGAGAATGGGTGTTGCGGAAAAATTCGGGGAAAAAGGACCGACTTGTTTAGATCGGAGGAACCAAAACTTTTATACTCTAAGTTGTTGAAGCGTGGGGTGATAAACCCTAGATGTGTGGATTTTGATTTCCTCGATGCTGTGAATGTTAATTTGAGGGAAAAATTCAATCTTCTTCAACTTGAACAGTTACGTTCGACTCTACGTAAGTCTATGCTGAAATCACTACATATTTCTATTCGAATCTCAGTTTCTTGGATGCGAATAGATTCTCTTTTAGTGTTCGAGATCAGGACTATGTGGTGGATGTAGATATGTTGGCTGATGTCATTGGGGTTGAAAGAGGGAGATATCAACCTATCAATGTCTCAATTGCTCGTGCTACGTTGGAACTTATTAAGGATAGAATGACAGAGGAAAAGATTTCCTACTTGAGGATGAGCGCATTTAACATTCTGCTTCTTAAGATTGTCATCAATTGCCTCAAACCATAATCTACTTCAAAGACCGATGTTTCAAATTCAGAGAGAAAGCTGATGTATGCCATCATTACTAGGAAAAAGTTTTCTCTTTCTCACACTGTTTTGTTCCACATTTATAGAGCAGTGGTGAAGGACAAAGGTCAACTTTCTTATCCAGATCTTGTGACAAAGTTATTCAGACATTTGAATGTTCAGCCTCCACGGATTCTCTGTACTCGATCTTGTGATCATATGGTGGTAGGACTGAAAATAGTGACTAAAATGCGTCTAAAGGAACTTAGCAAGGTGTTGGAGAAATTCAAGGAGAAAACCCCTATCAAAACTCATCAAATCTTTTCGGCAGCAAAAAGAAAAGGGATGGAGCCCATGGTTGCTCTATCTAAGAAAAGAAGAGCTCTCATCGTTGAGGATGAAGATGATGAGGAAGACATCACCATTTCTGCAATAGCATTAAAGAACCTGAGCCGTTCTGTTCCAAAATCAAAGGAACAACAAAAGAAAGACACAGAACAGAGGACCGGAGAAAGAGAAGATGAAGAGAAAGAAGCGAGAGGAGAAAGAAACAAAGGAGAGAGAAACTGAAAAAGGAGATGCAGAGGAGAAAAGAAATCAAGAGGAAGGAGAACATGAGGAACACTCTTCTCCACCCGAAGGCATGGAAACAGGGGGAGACCGTGAGAAAAGAGGAATGTCCTCATATCCTGCTACCAGTGAGGGAGTTAGTCGCTCTCCAGCAGATCCAGAGGACATTTATGCCTTTCAATTTTCTGAGGAAGGACATGATGTTTTATCATCTAATCTGCGTGACTATGCTGATTTACCATCGTCCCCGCCTTTACTCCATCGATCGTGCGTAAGAAGCAAGTATGCAAACCGATAATTTAGCAGATTTTCGTAGAATTCTTGATATTCTCTTGGAAATGCGGGGTCGATATATGCTCGGGATGTAAAGTTCATAATTTGCAGAATGCAGGTCACGTTTCTTAAGTTTCTTTGAATGATCAGATACAAGTCCTTGTTCTTCAGATTCAAGCAAATGCTAAGGGTGAAGATGTAGCTCAACTGAAGGAAGAATTGAAAAAGCTGCAAGGCATCGTCTAGTCAATGGGAGATTTCCAGCTTGTTCGTATTCCCAAGCAATCTTGACTCTTTTTCATTTCCATCTCAACCTTTTTTATGATGACAAAAAGGGGAGAGATGCAAGATTTGAAAACTTTGAACCTTGAATTTTTTTTTTTTTTTGGATTGTTTTAATGTTTGACTTGACTTTTGTGTCCGGATGTGGACTGAATTTGGGATTTGGATTTGACTTGCTTATATTAAGTACTATTGATATCTTATGGATGACTTTACTCACATGCAAAACTAACCTATTTTCTGTGATTGCAAATTCTAGTGTTATCATTCATTAAGCCATTTATCTTTATAAGATATCCATATTTGTTTGAATAATATTTTGCAGGTCAAAGTTATCCAAATTTGCAGGAAAGTTTAGTCACCATAAAAAATGGGGAGATTGTTGGAGAAATCTTCGTGAAGTGTTTTGAAGCTGACAAAACGTTTCCATCAGTCTAGTTTGAAGATTTGTAGACTATACTATTTAAAGTTTGAAGACCTCCAGACTGCCAGATTCAATACTCAAAGACTATTCTCATTGACAGTTTCTAATCCGTTGAAGAAAGACTATCCAGAACTGGATATTTCTTTAAGGATGTGACCTTATCGACTGGAGAAGATCTCATGACTGGATATGACATAATGGAATCCTTTATTTGATCATGATTGATTCGGAGATTAAGGATCCGATGATTGATGACGTATTCTTGGGAGGTTCTACTTGTGAAAACCGAGATCCTGGTTGTATGGGCGAGCAAGATTGATGGGCTATCGACATGTTCCTTTAATAGCTCGGATGATCTTCCTAAGTTATTCCGTCCAACGGGTAGATTGGAGGAATTCATTTGGTAAGTGCCAACAGGTATGATGGCATAAATGAGTATTTAAGGAAGACGTTCCAGTTGTTCGAGTGTGTGCGCGATAGAAGAATTCCAAAGTCCGAAGCTCATTGTTCTTAGTCAATTCATTTGAGCGAAATCTTGTACGCAAAAAAGAGTCTATATTTGTGAGAAACCTTGAGGAAGGGTGGTAGAATATCTACACTGTGGAATCAAGGGAGAACTTTGATGTAACATCTCTTTTGTTCAAAGTGAATTCAACCGGTGGGCTGTCAGTGCGGAAGAGTGGACGTAGGCTAACCACTATAAACCTTGTGTTTAATTTTCTCTTCCCTACTCTCTGCTTTACTTTGATTATAATTCGTTTTGTTAATGAAAGGAGAACTTCATTTCTATTGTTTATCTCATATTGTTCACTTATCACAAGAAATTATTATACACCTATTCACCCCCCTCTAGGTGCTTATACTAGCTATCTCAAAAACAGTTATGGAGTCTTCTGTTTGTGTTAAATTTTCTTTATGTATGTTAATAGAAATAAGAAAGAAACCATTCTACACGATAGAACATCTACAAGATCAAGTTATACACATAGCTATAACCATATGAATATATAAAAACGTAGAGATGGAAGTGAACTTAGTAAAACCAGTAAACTGTTTTGTGAGAAACGGTATGACCTTTACCGATTATACGAATTTTCTGTATTTACCTAGTTAGATTTGGACTTTGAATCCTCAATGAAAATGGTAGAAAACATCTTAAGGAATGACGTGTCAAAATTTGAGATTAAATCGATAAGAATTGGCTAGTGAAACAATTTCCTTTGTAGATACGAAATCTGGACGTCGGTACAGGGTACTAGTAAAGATTATGGCAATTGTTACTCTTAGTACAGTGAGAATTAGACTTAAGTTTCTTGATGAGAATTGTTAAGCTACGTCTCTAGTATAACATACTAAAATTTGGTAATATTTCGACAAGAATTAATATACCTTCTGTGTTCGAAACCGAAACTGTTCATTTAGTTAGTATACTGTTTGTACCCGAGAACACATATTAGATGTAGTGTCTTGTATCTTAGACTTGTATGATGAACATAGAGTCTAATAAACCTTATACTAGATGTTAGTTGTGTATGAGTAAGTCTCATATATCATTTGAGATATAAGTGCATATAGAATTATGTGTGTGCAATGAGTGCGATGCATAGTGCTTGATTATGGGATAAATATCTATTCGCCATGGAATGGGACATGACGTAATGGGTTTTATCTTATAATTTGGACACGCACGTGTGCTAGGTTCATGAGAGTTAGTTAGATACTTTGGAGTCTTTTCTTTTGCATATGATAAATGCATTAATCAAAGGTGTGGTGGTGTGAAATGTGTGCTTAAGATGAATGAACCCATCGGTACCGAGATACCGGTGATGCCCCCAGAAGTTTGGGATGCCCTTGCTGCGTGGTCTTGGATGCCTCGATTGTGTGATACTGAGATGCCTCGGAGTGAGATGCCCTTGTGTGTGATCAACGATGCCTCGGAGTGAGATGCCCCTTGTTGTGTGGTCTTGGGAGGACCTCGGTTGTGTGATGCCGGGATGCCTCGGAGTGAGATGCCCACAATTAGAGGTATTGTGGAAGTCTGGATAACGTACTTTCCGGAAGTGACTCGATCAGCCGGTTGAATTCCGGTTGTGATTGATTTGAGGGTGCATTTTATGCACACTAAATATAATTCTATTTGGCAAGTGAGTTCATCTATTATTGTTGTATTATATTTTGATGTGAGATTGAGTTTGTGAAGGGTAAGTATAGAAATGGATGCATATAAGGTGATTTCTTACATGAAGTAATAGTATTGTTTATGCTTGTGATATATTCTCTTAGTATCCTAAATTGTTTGATGATTCACTTGTAACTTGGGTGGCTATGGATTGTTTAAGTTAGAGTTTTATCATTCTTTACTAGGCAAGGTTGTTTGCTCATACCTTACATTTTCAGATTGATAGCATGGATGTACCGCCAGTAGCTCGATATGGGGCGGTAGTGCGTCTTGATGTTTCTCTTCATGACGAGTATGATCCCGACATTGACATGGTCTTCTCCAAGTATGAGGCGACTTTATGGTTGGATGACGGTAGAGTTGAGTTGTTACTGATGACGTTCGTTGCATTGTTTATCAACCATGAAGGGGAGATGTTCGGACCTTTACCCTTTGGAGCAGGAGGACTTGGAGCGAGTTTGGGTGGCGCCTAGACGCCTTGGATCATGTAGAGGCTGACTGACTTTTGTTTTTTGTTAGATGTGGGCCAGTGTGGGAACTCATGGAGTAGATAACCTCACCCATATCCCTGGCTTTTGTTGCGCCTTACTTTTGTTTTGTATATGATGTAAATATATAGGCGAAGAACATGGAATGAGTCCAGATCGATAATCTTTTATGCCCCGATGATGATAAAATGAAAGGAAGCCTTTTATGATCTTGTCTATGTGCATTGTAGGATAACCTTATAATATAAACTTGAGATTTTAAATAATCCATGTTATACATGTTAACCTTCAATGGTAAATACTATAGGTTATCTAAAGGAGTTTACAAGTTAGCTAAGATGTTAATAATAATTATAATTCTGCTTGCACTTAGTACGTGACGCTCTGGGACGTCACAGCTCGTTACACAAGCAACCCTCCCCACATCCAGTTCGGCCACATCTCAGCCTCGAACCGAGCCGAGGTCTGCCCATTTGGATCGACCAGTAAGGCCAGCAACACAAAATCAAAAAGCCTAGCTCCACGGTGGGTTTGTAGGGCCGATTTCGGGCTCGTCCCAACCCCAGTTGGCGGACTTGCTTTGGAGAGGATCTAGCTTCATCGCGTGCTCGTCAATTTGATCCGAGTGGATCTTTAATCAAGTGAGTTTTACTCACTAATGCTTTCTTAGTTTGCTAATTATGCTTAAGAGTTGATTAGTGTTAATTAAGTAGGATTAGGTGGTTATATTAAAGTAGATTAGTAATTATTAATTAATTGTGATGCATGTTAGGCATTTGATTAGTGTAATTAGCTAGAGGATAGTAGATATTATTTATTGAATGTATCTCGGGATTTTTCCCAACCCGTCTCGGGCTTCAATTAGGCATTATGGGCATAAATTGGATTTTTAGTATTTATTTATTAATTTTCAAAATTAATTTAATTATTTATTTATTTTTCGGAAATAAGGCAGGGATAGCCGACGATCGAAATTTCGTGTTGATTGTTGTGGTGTAGTCCGTTTATTTAACCGAGCTCTAAGTTGCGTGGAATTGAATTAATTGTGGAATTTTAGGAATTATTCCCAAATTGTGTTGATTTTAGTAATTGATTGATGAATAATGGGGTATCGATTGTTAGAACCAAAATCATTGTGGTAGGATACCGATCATAGTGGAAATGATGGAAATAAAAGTGATTATGTGTGTGGTGGTTGCCGGCTTGATGACTAAGTACGTCATTTAGAAGAATGGGCATTTTGTGCATATTGGATCAATGGTAGGTTATACATCACCTTGGAGAAGGCATGTGAGCTCGGTGAGTTGGTCTATCACTTGGGAGAATGCACGTGCGCTCGGTGATTAAGTATGGCATCTTGAAAGAGATGTGGGCTTGGTAATTTGATGCATTACCTCAGAGAATGTACGTGGTCTCAATGAGTACATTTGGCATCTTGAAGAGACACTTGGGCTTGGTGACTTGATGCATCGTCTTGGATAATGCATGTGGGCTTGTTAATTCAGTATGGCATCTTAAAGGGCACATGGACTCGATGACTTGATGCATCACCTTGGCGAACTAGTGCCTTAGATAATGCATGTGGGCCAAATGTTTAAGTATGTCATTTTGGCGAGTAGGTCACCTTGGAAATTGTACATGGGCTTGGAGACTGGGTATGTCATCCTGGAGAATGCACGTAGGCTTGACGTCTAGATATTCCATCGTGGGGAATGTATGGTATTGAGTGAAATGACCAAGGTATGGTCCGAATGACATGTAATCGATTAGGTCGATTGATAGAAATGTCGATCTATGATGTGATTGCTTGAGTGCCTATTAAATTATGCTAATATGCATGTGGAATCTAAAGCCAAGGTAAGTCCTCGGACCCGTGTGCACATAGGCAGCCCATATGGCGTATTGGTTTTCTAATTGGGTCTTAGGGAGTAGAACTTGCTGAGACGTAGTCTCATCCCGGTTGTGGAACAACATTTCAGGACCCTAAAGATGAACTTGAAGAGGAGCTGAAGGAGGATCCCGAGGATGATCCAGAGTAGGACCTAGATGAGAATTGAAACCCCCACCTTGTTTTGTAAACCTAATGGATGAATTGATAAGTGTTAGATCAGACTTTTGTGAATAATATTGTAATATATATACTATGAGGTTTGCTTGTATAAAAGTGTGGTTGTGGTTTTTATGTAGTGAAAAATATAACCCTACTTTTCTATCCCATTGTTTTATTGTTTGGGGATTGTTTATATGCTTCTGCATGCGTATTAAAATGAAAGGGTCGGCGATGTGTCTTAGGACATCACTATTAAATCGACCAAAGTGTGGGATGGAAGTGTGCCCGAGGATTGTGGTGTGACAACTCCACCACAAACACCACCGCACATCCACCCAACATCTGCCCAGCTCTCTCGTCTAACATCTTCCCGCCAGCCCCTTAGCCACTGTCCCGACCTCATGCCTCCAGTTGGTTTGCTCGGCCACCAGCAGCTCCAACCAAACAGCTAGCAACCAGCCTAGCTCTGTCCATCTTGTTCACTTGTCCGTTCGCCAGCCATTGCTCGCCTAGATGCCCGTTCGGCCGCGCCAATAGTTCGACCAGCGCCCACGTAGCCAAAACCGCCCTTTAGGCGTGAGCTGTAAGGCATTTTCCATAGCCGTTAGGCCTCCGTTGGAGACCTAGTTGTCTCGGGTCTTCACCGCCTTCACGCCACCGTCACCTTGAACCCGCCACATTCCTAATCCGGTGAGTTAACTCTCTAATCTTTGATTAGGTAGTTAATTGTACTTAAGGGGTTAGTTTAGTGTTAATTAGGATTAGTAGTTAATCTTAGTTAGTGTAACTAGAATGGCTAGGTAGTCAGTTTGCTTAGTTAGGTTAGTTTAGTTAGCCTACCCTAGGTTAGATTAGTTAAGTTGGGTTAGATTAATTAACCATGGTTAGGTTAATTAACTGTGATTAGACTAATTAAGTTAGATTAATTTAATTAGTTGGAATTTATTTAATTAATCGTAATTAGCGTAAATTGTGACGGATTAGCTATTTTTCAGAATTTTGTGCTCATTCTTGTGGATGAACTATTGCTTATTTGTGCAATTGAGTGCTTAGTGGTTATTATGGATTGCTATTGCAAAATTCGATTTTATGGTATTTAAATAGAAAAATACCAGGTATCGGTTTTTCACGCCAAATTTTTATGTACTATATAAAATCGTGGAATTTTGAAATGGGAGCGTATTATGTTTATTGGTTTGATTTAAATACGTGACCACACACGATTATTTTACTGGGAATTTTTATTACGAAGAAAAGTGGCCAAGTTCATTATTTGAAGATGAGGTGTTTGAACGCAAAGCACGGTGTTCTTGGCCAAGTATGTGCTTGTGTGATCACCTAAATATCCTGATGTGTTTACGCGGGTCGATGCCTAATTAAGTTCGGATGCCCCACGTCAATGGATGCTGGTCGCAGTGGAGGCTGGGCCGATGCTCCTTTATGGAATGCCGTTTTGATGCTTTTACATGGGACGATGCCGTGCTTGATGGGGTGAGACGATACTTGACTACGCTAGATGACTACCGACTTTTAAGTTAGCCATGGCCGTTGGGTCATAATAACTGGAACACGTCTGAGTGGTTGTGATAGCTACGCCTGATTATGGGGCAAAATTGTGTGGCATGGTATGGGACATGTTATAACAGTTTTACCTTATAATCGGGACCCATGTGATTGGTTGTGATTAAAATGATGTGTTCTGGTTATTGAACTGCGCTTGTTGCACTGATAATAGCATATGTGATGAGCTAACGTGCAAGTACGCGTCGAGGCGAGGTAAGTTTTGTATGATACATGTTAGGACCGCCTTTGATGCGAATTTGCGTCTTAATCGGGGTTGAGGGTTTTGACTCACTGAGATTTATCTCATCCTGTTGTAGTTAAATATTTTCAGATCCTTAGTATGGAGATACCAGATGGTGTTGTGGAGAATCTGGAGTCCGAGGTGAATCAGACTTTTGAATCAGACTTTTGTATATAGACCGTAGGACTAACTTGGAATGTATATGAATAATAGTTTGTGAAAATAACCGGTATGTCTTTCTACTATACTTGTGTTCGTTTGTTGTCCAAGTATTTTTTTAAATTCGCTTCCGCATGTGCTTAATTGAAAGATAAAAAGAAAGGGTTGGTGACGCGTTCTGGGACGTCGCATTTTTAATCAACTGTCGAGGGATATGCGCATGCCCGGAGTTTGGGGCGTGATAGTCATCATGACAAGCCATTAATAAATGAGGTGAATCACATGTCCATGTGTCCCTATTAGATTATGGTCATCATTTACTCTACTTTGAGACTTCGAAGACAAGTTATTTCCAACTTTAAATGCTTGATGAATCATCAGCCAAGTAATTAATGAAGGTGGTCTTGGAAGACCATTAGGGCGCCACCTTGAGTTTCATAGGTTTTGATTTCCTAGTTTTTTGAAACTGTTGGACTTTTCCTATTTTCCAATTTTATAGAACTCTTTGTGTTTCGAATTTGGAGAAACTTTCTTTAAGAAAGTTTTTCAAAACATCTTGATCTAGAACATACTTAAATTTAAGATTTTTCTGAGGTGAAATGGTTGGAACAAAGGCTCAATCAATTACCATATAGAACCTGCCCAATATAGTAAAAGCGGTAATCAAGTTGCTTTCTCGAGTTCTTATAAAATCTTCCATTTTGAATTTGGACATGATTCCTTCACAAAATTTTTAAATGACATCCATATCTATAACATATTAAAATTCCAAAGAGTTTTGTGAATATTTGGATTTCGAAATGAGTCTCTCTCTTTGACCATTGAATTTGCTCGACGGACGAATTTTTGGGTTGTGTTCAGTGAATTACTGCTCTTTCCATAGCACAAATTTAGTTACCTTTCCTCATAAAAAATGATTTTTGGGGTCTTTTCTACAACATATTAAAATCTTATAACTTTTCGAGTCCATTTGATAAGGTAATGACATTGATTTCAAAAGTTGCTCAAAATTGTTTTCACCTTGGAATGAGAGAGCCACTCACCCAAAACTTGGAGTAGGAGGGGCTACACGCCTAACTTGAGAAGCAAGCTAATCTAGAGACTTCTTGGCTTGAAGATAATAATGTATTAAGTGCTTTTGGACCTTAGTGTGTTAAAGAGAAGAAACTTGGATAGCAAGTTGGCTTAAGTGAACCATACCATGGAAGGTCCTAGAATACTTGGCTTAATGAGCAAGAAAAACCATGAAAAATGTGCCAAAAATCTAAGACTTATGATGGTCATATCTTAAGCATTAAATGAAGGGATGAATCACTAGCTTAGGTCACCATTTGAGGATTTGATCATCGTTGCATAAGATTTTCCTTGGAGATTAAGTTTAGACCAAGTAATGATGAAATGGTGACTCACAAGCTTAGGTGGACCAATTAGGAGTGGCTTGGAGAATAAGTAGCATGTGCTCCTTGGAGGCTAGTCCTTAAATGAAGGTATGACTCACTAACTTAGGTGACAAGAAGAAGATTTGGTAATCATGATGATAGGATCTTCATTGAAGAATAAGTTAGGGCCATTAATGAAACTTGGCCTATAAATAGGAGAACCACCCTCATCCATTCTCTTCGACCTTTGGCTCTTATTCTTCTCCTCCTTTCTTTCATGTCCTCTCATTCTTTCGGCCTTGCTCGCTCACCTCCTCACAAGACGGCCCTCTCTTGATAAAATAGTTTATCGAGGTTTATTGAAGGTAAGTAGAATCTCTAACTCTTGATTAGGGCGATAGTGTATATCATCGAGCTTAGTTGTGTGCTCACCCGTGTAAACCATGTGTATGTTGTGATGTTCTTTTGTGTGTTTGCTCATGTTTGCTTGCTTGAGTGTGTTTATGCCTCGGGATGAGGTCAAGGTTCACTTAGCTTGGAATTGACATCAAGTCGCGATGGCCTAAGCATGCTGTGACATCCCAAATTTCGTCGACCTTCATTAGTGTAATTAGATCATTAGGAATTTAGATTAATTAGATTGAGCCAAAAAGTGAACTCGATGGATCGTGAGGAATGTGTGGGCTTGAGAAATAAGTGGGCCACACGAATTGGACTTAAGAAATCTAATGAGAGATTATGGGCTTGGACTTGGCTTGAAGCAGGCCAAGGTTTGGAATTATTAGATTTGTAGATTTAGTTTAGTGGGCCGGGATTGTTGTGGATTAAGCCTATTGGGCCAAGAATGAATATTTAGGCCCGAATGATTTTTATTTTATAGATTATAGTTAAGATAACTTGATTAGTGTTTATAATGCTAATATCAATTTCTAACTTTAGCATTTTGTGATGAATTCTTTATAGACCAACATTGACTAGTCGATATGTTATGTCATGACTTCGTATAATTATAAAAGGATTGAAGTCAAGTAGAAACAAAAGTAAATTAATTGAAAAACATTAGAAACTAATGAACCAACTAATGACTCGGATTAGAGACTAATTGATTTTGAGTGACAAATTAAATTTGAGAGAACAAACTTGGAGGCCACATCACTCTCTCTCTCTCTCTCTCTCTCTCTCTCTCTCTCTCTCTCTCGTTTCTTCTTGCATGCGACACCCACGGTTTTCTTTCCTCTAGAAATCGAAACCATCAACTCAAGGGAAAATAATCATTAGCAAATTTCATCATTAGTCTAGCCTAGGGATTAGCTTGTAGCCTATTTCTTCCTTAAGTTTTGTAACCCTCCTCTCTCTCTCTCTCTCTCTCTCTCTCTCTCTCTCTCTCTCTCTCTCTCTCTCTCCATATAAAAACCAAGAAAACCCATCTTCATCTTCTTCTTTCTTTTTCTTTCGGTTGAGCAGTGAAACCAGAAGCAAACCAGCAGCAAACCAGTGATTTCTTCTTCTTGCATGCGAGATTTTGGTGTTGATCTTGAAGCATCTTTGCGTTGTCTAATAGCTGAACAAGGTAAGGAAAGATATAACTCTAAATTGAAAGTTATCCATTGTTTTGTCAAGAAAGCTTGCGGGTCAATCCAAACAGTGAAGGATTTAGTTTGTAGTTGTTGTTTTGTGGTTAATCTAAGATGAGTAAGTGTTAGATTAGAGTTAGAAGCCATTGCATGTTGTTTTTGAGGATTGCATGTTTGAAATCCAAGTGTGAGTATGCTGTTTTGTTGAGTGAAGTGATGAAATGGATGCCGAGTGGATGGATGTGGTGTATACTGTGATGAATGAACTCATGGATGCATTTATACTTTGAGCCGAGTTGTGGATTGATTATTTGTTAGAGAAAGACATGCCGAAGGTGCCTTAAGTTGCTGTGATTAGGCATTGAAGTATTGTAGAAGAAGTTTGTGAAAAGATAAGTGGTTTAGCCGGGTTAGAAGTAAAGGAAATCGTGTACCTATTTTGTTCTAGGTGAAAATGATTATAGAGTCTTCTGTTCCGTGTTATTTTCTTTAAGTATGTTAATGGAAATAAGATAGAAACCATTCTACATGATATAACATCTATAAGATCAATTTATACACGTAGCTATAACCATATGAATATAGAAAACGTAGAGATAGAAGTGAACTTAGTAAAACCAGTAAACTGTTTTGTGAGAAACGGTATGACCTTTACTGATTATATGAATTTTCTGTATTTACCTAGTTATATTTGGACTTCAAATCCTCAATGAAAATTTTAGAACACATCTTAAGGAATAACATGTCAAAATTTGAGATTAAATCGATAATATTTGGCTAGTGAAACAATTTTCTTTGTAGATATGAAATCTGGATGTCGATACAGGGTACTAGTAAAGATTATGGCAATTTTAATCTTAATACAGTGAGAATTAGACTTAAGTTTCTTCATGGGAATTGTTATTCTATGTCTTAAATATAACATACTAAAATTTGGTAGTATTTCAACAAGAATTGGTATACCTTCTGTGTCCGAAATCGAAACTGTACGTTTAGTTAGTAAACTGCCTGGACCCGAGAACATATACTAAATGTTGTGTCTTTTGTATTAGGCTTTTGTGATGCACGTAGAGTCTAATAAACCTCATAATATATGTTAGTCATATAAGAGTAAGTCTCATATATCATTTGAGATATAAGTGCATATAGAATCATGTGTGTGCAATGAATGCGGTGCATAGTGCTTGATTATGGGATAGATATCTGTTTGCCATGGAATGGGACATGATGTAATGGATTTTATCTTATAATTTGGACACGCACGTATGCTAGGTTTATGAGAGTTAGATATATTGTTAGATACTTTGGAGTCTTTTTCTTTTTGCGTACGATAAATACATTAATCAAAGGTGTGGTGGTGTGAAACGTGTGCTTAAGATGAATGAACCCATCGGTATAGAGATACCAGTGATGCCCCTCAGAAGTTGGGATGCCCTTGCTGAGTGGTCTTGGATGCCTTGGTAGAGAAATACTGAGATGCCTCGGAGTGAGATGCCCTTGTGTGTGATCAATGATGCCTCGGTTGTGTGATACTGAGATGCCTTGGAGTAAGATGCCACTTGCTGAGTGGCCTTGGGAGGACCTCGGTTGATTGATGCCGGGATGCCTCGGAGTGAGATGCCCATGATAGAAATATTGTGGAAGTCCAGATAAGGTAACTTCCAGAAGTGACTCGATCGGGCCAGTTGAATTCCGGTTAGTGATTGATCGAGGGTGGATCATGTGCACACTAAATATAATTCTATTTGGCGAGTGAGTCCATTTATTATTGTTGCATTACATCTTGATACGAGACTGAGCTTGAGAAAGGTAAGCATAGAAATGGATGCTCATAAGGTGATTATATACATAATGTGTCAATAACCAATTGTTTATGCTTGTGATATACTTCCTTTAGTATCCTAAATTGTTTGATGATTCTCTTGCAATATTGATGATTGTGGATTTTTTAAGTTAGAGTTTCATCATTCTTTACTGGGCAAGGTTGTTTGCTTATACCTTACATTTTCAGATTGATAGCATGGATGTACCGCCAGTAGCTCGATATGGGGCGGTAGTGCGTCTTGATGTTTCTCTTCATGACGTGTATGATCCCGACATTGACATGATTTTCTCCAAATATGAGGTGACTTTATGGCTGGATGACGGTAGAGTTGAGTTGTTACCGATGACGCTCATTGCATGGTTTATCAACCATGAAGGGGAGATATTCAGACCTTTACCCTTTGGAGCAGGAGGACTGGAGTGGGTTTGGACGGTGCCTAGACGCCTTGGATTGTGTAGAAGCTTATAGTCTTTTGTTTTTTTTGTTAGATGCGGGCTTGTGTGGGAACTCGTGGAGTAGATACCCTCACCCTTTATCCCTGACTTTTGTTACGCCTTACTTTTGTTATGTATACGTTGTATATATAGGCGATGAACATGGAAAGAGTCTAGGTTGATAAATTTTGCAAGCCCCGGTGATGATAAGAAGAAATGAAGCTTCTTGTGATCTTGTTTTGTGTGCATGAATGATTTGGCCAATACTTAGAATTGAAGGTAGAGTGATTGCAGGACAACCTCATAATATAAACTTGAGATTCTAAATAATCCATGTTATACATGCTAACCTTCAATGGTAAACACTATGAATGAAGTAAAGGAGTTTACAAGCTAGACAAGAATATAATACTAATTATAATTCCGCTTGCGCTTAGTACGTGACGCCTTGGGACGTTACACATGCAACTCAAGCCATGAACCAAGAATCATTCCTAGCATATTTTATAATATGATGTTGAGGGTCATGGCACACTCACTTGAATGAGCATGCCCCCGGGCCTTGCATACGTTGGCTAAGATAAAAGATGAAAAACTGGCTTGCGTGATGCACTTGTGTGTGCATTTAAAGAGAAAAAAGCACATGTTGTCACATAGCGTTGGCAGCGATGCCTCGTTCATTGAATGAGATGCCCTAGTTGAGCAAGGATGCCTCGAATAAGTTAGCCTTGGAATGCCCTGGTTGAGCTAGGATGCCTGGGTTGAGCCCCAATGCCTTGGCGAGCTTGCACCAGGATGCCTCGGTTGAGCCGAGATGCCTTGGTTGAGCCAGGATGCCTAGCTTGAAGCTGGATGCCTCGATTAAGCCAGGAGGGCCTGGTTGAGCTAGGACAACAGTAAATGAATTTGCATAAGTGCCGATATATGCATAAGCATGATATGTTGATGTGTTCATTGATATGCTGAAAGTAAGCATGCATTGAAGTATGCGATAATGGACATTTGCATGTTGTTGAGGATAGTAATAAGTTTGCCATTGATCTACCATTGACATTGCATTGCGAGTGTTGTACCTATAAGATTATGAAGATGAGATATCCTCTTAGTAGAGAATTAGGGATTTTACTTGCTGATTTCATGACTCACCCCATTGTTTTTTAGAATTGTAGGTATGGAGGAGTTGTAGTCTCAATAGAGAAGTTAAGATTTACCCCAGCCTTTTGAGCATAGAAGATGTAATGGTTGTAAATATAATGACCGTGATAAAAAGGGCTTGTAAATGTAACTGGTGTAATTGTATGTTTGTAAATGATTGTTTTCTTGGCTATTGGTTGTTGTTTGAGTATTGTTTGTAATGCTTCCGTATGTGCTTAATGAAAAGATAAAAACGAATGGGACGACGACGAGCTTGGGACGTCGCAAAAATAACCCCCGTCGCTCGTGACCCTGGAGATAGAGTCGAGGTCATTATAGTTTTTTGATATCTCCAATACACCGATCATGTAACTTAAAGTAAATAAATAAGGAATGAAATGCGTTAACTTGGTTTATATTATGTGTAACTTCTTTAAGTTTCCCATGTTTTGAATTATTATTGGTATTAAGACGCTTCCGCATGCTTAAAAAAAGTGGAAAGAATTGATAACTACATTAGCCATGATAGGTTGGGGACGTCACAACAAGATTATAAATAGCGATATCCTGCTAGATTAGACTGGAAGCTATCAATGCCATGACTAAACATGAGCATGAATTCTTCGTAATTAGCAAGGAAAGGATTGTCAGGAGGAAGATGTTTGGGCTTAGTATGCATCGCCAAGGTCTTGTTTGTGTTGAGGGTATTAGGCTTGGTGGCGATCTTGTGCCAAGTTTTGGCAATTAAGGTGTGCGACACTTGATGTCATTTTATATCTAGCCATATTTTTTTCCACAAGAACTTTGACTGCAAATTTATATGGCATCGTTTCTAAGCAATTTCTTCAATGTATGGCTTGGGTGCTAATGGAATCCACCAATGAGGTAATCTCCAAGAAATTTATATAAGCTACATCACATCAACTTTTCGACAATTGATCATTCATATCAACATCAGCCCTAAATAGAAGGCATGATTGTTGTAGGAAATACAAGTGAAGATTCATGCTTATGAAGCTTTGAGGTGAAGTCAACAGGAAATTTAAGCTCCATTCATTTCACGGAAAATATGGCATTTCTAAAAATATTTTTTAAGAAGCCATTTTCCAGGAAAACGGCAATATTTTCCATTATTTGGTCGAAACCTAAAAATGAACTAGAAAATAATTTTTGCCTTTTACGGTGGAAAATTCGATTTGATTTTTCCTTCGTGCACTCCTTTTAATAAATTATCTTATTTTATTTTAATTTTTCTTTTTAAAAAATCAAAAGTTTAACTATTATATTTTTCTTTTTCTTTCTATTTTTTAGTTTTTTGTTATTTTCCTCCTTCTTTGGTCTCTCTCTCTCTCTCTCTCTCTCTCTCTCTCTCTCTCTCTCTCTCTCTCTCGATCTTGACCACAAAGGTCACGGCCTCCTAAATATCCATAATATCTAAAAGTAGAGAAACATAGCAAGAAATGTTAGTGCAAAACTAGATAGAACTAATGTTTTGATTTAGGGTCAAATTCTATTGATATCCATCCTTAATTTACTTATAAATGAAATCCTTCAAGTGAAAATTTTGGTGTTGACAATTGGGATAGTAAATTAAGCATTAGAAACATTTCTTATATAAATATATAATTAATTTTAATATTTCAAAAACTATTATAAGAATGATTTAACATGCATTGTTATTTTTCATTACCATAGCTTTGGATATGTTGTCATGTAAAGATATACAAACAAAAAACGTCACCACAATTGTCCGAGAAGTTGATAGTTGGGAACCGTGAATACTCCATTAAATATTACTCTTTATAGAATATAAAATTATTAGGCGAACTTACCACACTTTCTTCTTGGCCGTGTTTTCACCTGTATGAATTGCAAAAGAGCAAAAGTCATTGCCCGTCGAGGGATATATTTGATAGAAGTGCGGTGCAAGTGTCAAAACTTGGCACAATGGAATACTTAAATACCAAAAGTTCCAAAAGGTACACTAAAGTGTCATTTTCTTTAAAAATGGGACATTTAAGTGCCAACTCCGGTGACAGGTGTTGAAAATCCGACGCGACTTATATTTAATAATATAAGTCGCTTAGGTGGCTCGCTGAAAAGTTGACTCAACAAAGAAAAGTCAAAATTATGTCGTTTTGCCTCTTATTTCAATTATAATATAAATATTAATTAAATTAAACTTAAAACTAAATTTAGATAAAAGAAGTTTGTAGAATGCGTTCAAGGAGGGCTATGTAAGCCTTTGCTTTGTCGCCTCCACACCGTTGCTGGGGTTCGACAACCCCGACCGATTGGTAGTGAGGACCTAGAAGCCATTGCCTAGATCTAGGCCAAGGGCCATGCCCCCCACCCCCAAGAATGAGTTCTAGTGAGGGTTGTCATTGGCTAAGGGGTCACCCTCACCACCGGTCAGCCAAGGTCACGAGTTGCCGATCCTTGGCCAGCTCGAGTGACCCTAGCCAACCCTCCTCCATCGCCCTTCTCGTGACAGTAAAGAGGTCGCAATGTGCACTTCCATAGCCCTCACAAAACGTGTTCTACAATTATTTTTTTAAATTTAATTTAATTTAATTTAATTTAATTAATATTTATATTAAAATTCAAATTCGAGGCAAAATGATGTCGTTTTTGACTTATCTAGACATGTCAGCATGTAAACAAAATTGCTTTAAACTTGTCTCTTCAAAAAAATGCCACATCGGCATTTTGGCCAAAATTTCTCATCGTTGGCATTTAAATGATCTATTTTTCTCCAATGGTGACACTTAAGTATGCATTTTCGAACTGTTGGCACTTAAGTGTCCTCTTGCATCATGTTTTGGCACTTGGGGGCATCCAACACTTGAAGTCATTTTATATTTGGTAATATTTTTTCCACAAGGACCTTGACTTCAAATTTATATGGCATCTTTTCTGAACAATTTCTTTAATGTACTGGTTGAATGCTAGTGGAATCCACCAACAACTTAATCTTTAGGAAATTTATTTTAGGTACATCACATACCTGTGTTGACAACCGATCATTCATATCAACATCATCCCTAAATAGAAGGCACATCATGGTTACAAGTGAAGATTCATGCTTATGAAGCCCGAGGTGAAGTCAACGGAAAGTTTAGGTTCTGTTGGTCTTGCGGAAAATGTGGCATTTCTGAAAAATATTTTTGAGGAAGCCATTTTTTAGGAAATTGATAATATTTTTCGATCTTAGGTTGAAACCTAAAAATGAACTATAAAATATTTTTCACATTTTGGCGTGGAAAATTTGATTTGATTTTCCTCCGCGCACTCATTTTTATAAATAATATTATTTTACTTTATTTTTTCTTTTTAAAAAATAAATCAAAATTTTAACTATTATACTTTTTCTTTTTCCTTCTTTTTAATTTTTTAATTTTCCTCCTTTTTCTTCGGTCGGTTATCGGTTACTCTCTCTCTCTCTCTCTCTCTCTCCCTCCCTCCCTCCCTCGACCACAAAGGTCATGGCCACCTAAATGTCCACATTATTGAAAAGTAGAGAAACATAGCAAGAAATGTGAGCGCAACACCGATAGAACTGATATTTTGATGTGGGGTTCAAATTATATTGATATCGACAAATTCGTGACACCCAAAAATCTCGTTAGTTAGAATGGGCATGTTTGAGGCTAACTAAAATTTATTCCGGTAAAGACCTACTTCGTACATGAGAGAATGGAAGGGGAGGGATTATTTAAAGAAGAAATTTTTCTTTTTCCCCCATGTTGCAACCAAGTGGAGTTGAGAAGAAAGGGGATGCAACACTTGTACATCTTATTATTATTATTATTATTATTATTATTATTATTATTATTATTATTATTATTATTATTATTATTATTATTATTATTATTATTATTATTATTATTATTATTATTATTATTATTATTATTATTATTATTATTATTATTATTATTATTATTATTATTATTATTATTATTATTATTATTATTATTATTATTATTATTATTATTATTATTATTATTATTATTATTATTATTATTATTATTATTATTGTTATTGTTATTATTATTCTTATTGTTATTGTTAATATTATTGTTATTATTATTATTATTATTATTATTATTATTATTATTATTGTTATTATCCTTCCTTGAAACGTTTGAAACCTTTTCCCTAACAGACTAGCATCTTCTTCTTCTCTCTACCGAAACACCCACTTCTTTTCTCCCTGTTCTTGCTTCGTTCCACCAAAAACCTGACCTCATCTCAACCTCTCATAGCCGGTGCCTCCATCCAAAGCAACGAAATCTTTTGTTCGGAGCTCCGCCACCGGTCGTGGAACCCTAGCTCGCCTGACGCCTCCTCCCTTCCCCATCGGTGAAAGATCCAGGCAAGTGGGGCTGTGTTTAGAGTTTCGGGTTCACGAAAAGGCTGTTTCTAGTTGTGCATGTGAGAATTGGGGTAGATTTTGAAGTTGGGTGCGAGAAATTTGGGAACCAAAGCTTTGTTTGGGAGCTAAAATTAGGGGCTCGAAGTTCTATTCCTTTGCGCTAGACATTGGTTGCTGAATGAGGTACTATCGCATGTTATCTAGAGGATTTTCCTCTCCTTCGGTTCTATTGTGGTTCAGCCTCACCTAAGGTGTGCCATTTGCAAGTTGTCTGCCTAGTTAATGGCCATCATGGGAGTATAAAGTGTTGGAGAAATCGTTCCAGAATATTTTGAAGCGACAAAACATTTCCTTCGTCTAGTGCAGGTATCGCAAATTGTCTAGTCTAAAGTCGAAGACTTTTTAACTACCGAGACTCAAGATTCAAGACTCAAGATTTGAGACTCAAGACTCAAGACTCAAGACTATTCTCATTGTGTCTTTCGATCCGGACGACGGAAATCTAGAGCCGAAGTATATGGTTGAGGATTTAATCCTATCCTCTCGGAGAAGATCTTTTTGGTTGGATAAATATAATGGATTCTTTTGTTCGTATCTAGATCAATTGAAGATCCGATGGTCGACGAAGTATTCTTGGAATGTTCTATTCTTGGAAACCAAGATCCCGATTGTATGTACGAACGGGATTGATGGGCTATCGTCAGGTTCCTTTTATAGCTCGAATGATCTTCCTGATTAATTTCGTCCAACGGGTAGATTGGAGGAATTCCTTTGGTAAGTGTCAACGGTATGATGGCATAAAGGAGTATAAAAAGGAGGACGTTCTAGTTGTTTGAGACATGATTAATAGAAAAATTCCAGAGTCTGAAGCACCTTGATTATTATTAATCGATACAGTCTGAGCGAAATTGTATACACAGAGAGTGTCTATACTTGGTGATACCTTGAGCGAGTGTGGTAGATCATCTACACCGAGAAATCAAGGAAGATCAACACCGTAACATCTCTTTGTTCATAGTGGAATCCAGCCAAATTGGCTATTAGTGCGAAGAGTGGACGTAAGCTTGAATCAAGCCGAACCACTATAAACCGTGTGTTTAATTCTCTCTTTCCTTACTTAGTCTTACGTTGATTATTACTCTTCGCAAATCTTTCAACTGTCTAAGTATTGCGCAAGTATACAGAAATTATCAAGAAAAATCTTTGTATACCTATTCACCCCCCTCTAGGTACTCGTACTAGCAATATCAATTGGTATCAGAGCCCGTGTTTTTACTTTGTTTGAAGTGTTTTACTTCAGAGTAAAAGATCCATGGCTAGTATGCTAGCACCAGGGCTGATGGAAGGGCAAAGCAATACCAGACCACCCTACTTTGACGGAAAGGATTACAACATCTGGAAGAACAAGATGAAAGCTTTCCTACGATCCAAGGATCCTCTGGAATGGGATGTTGTGGAAAGAGGAATTACTCCTACTGCTGCATCAATCTCTGAAAGAGGAAAAGAAACTGTTGATGCCAGCGGAATGACTCAGGAAGAGACAAATAAGAGACAAGCACTCGATGCAAAAGCAATTTACTCTTTATATTGTGCCTTATCTCCAACTGAATATAACAGAATATCTTCTTGTGTTACAGCAAAAGAAGTATGGGATAGATTACACATCACCTATGAAGGGACGGATCGAGTGAAGGAGACCAGAATTAACATTCTCCTTGGTCAATATGAAGCCTTCAAAATGAAATCGGGAGAATCTATAACCGACATGTTTAGTCGTTTTACAGATATTGTCAATGGTCTTGAGAACCAAGGACAAAAAATTTCTGATCCCATGAAGGTGAACAAGCTACTACGTGGACTCTCCAAGGACTGGAATCATATAAAGACTTCAATAAGAGAGACGTAAAGAATCATGCCTCTATCGTCGACGAGCTAATTGGAACCCTTGATCTTATGAAGTGGAACGAATTAATGAAGACGAAGATCCAAGAGGTAAGAAATCTATTGCATTAAAATCAAATGATGACTCTGATGATGCAGATTCTGAAGATGATATGGACGATGAGGAGCTCGCCCTCATGATAAGAAGATTCAGAAAACTGAATAGAAAAGGCAGAAGGTTCAACTCAAAGAAACAAAGTTTCCAGAGACAGCAGACCAAGTCTGTTGATGATGAGGAACCAAACAAAGATGTAGTCTGCTTCGAATGTAAGAAGAAAGGACACATCAAACCCAATTGTCCTATTCTGAAGAAGAAAAGAGGAAAAGCTGAAAAGTTTCGAAAAGCTCTCAAAGCCAAAACATGGAGTGATACAGAATGTAAAGAAAGTGATAATGAATATGCCAACATATGTTTGATGGCACATTCAGACTCAGACTCAAATTCTGGATCGGACTCAGACGGTGAATTTGAGGTAAATGATTTTAAAATTCCTGTCAAAGTCTCTAAATATATTGATGAAGCGTGTTTCAGTCTTAAGACTTCTCTCAAAAGGATTTCCGAACTTAAAAAGGAAAACTCAGCTCTAAAACAAAAGGAAGTCATTTTAGAAGAAAGAGTTAAAAGTCTAGACCTAAATGTTTCTGTTCTTAAAGAAAAAGAAGATGATCTTTTGAAAGAAAATGTTTTCTTAAAAACGGACTTATCAAATATTTCAAAGAAGTTTTCGATAGGATCCGAAAAGCTTGAAAAAGTTTTTTCAGTTCAAAGACTTTACTTCAATAAGTCTGGTCTAGGCATGACAGCGGAAACAATTACCTTGATAGATTTTCCTAAAGTTAAAGAAAGAATTAAGAAAAGAACGTCGAGAGAGGCTTACAAAAAGCATTTCAAGAAAGTTTTTGTAAAGTCTGTTGGTTGAAATGCTCTAAGGTGTTCAAAATGTAACAAGAAGGATCACTTTGAAAAAGAGTGTCCTATGGTTTGGAAGCCTGTTAAGAAAGTATGGCCTAATAATGTTTATTCTACTAACACCAAAGGACCCAAGAAAATTTGGGTACCAAAGAAAACTTGAGACTCTCTTCTAAATGCAGGTCTCCGTCAAGAAAAAGATAAAATGGTATCTTGACAGCGGATGTTCAAGACACATGACGGGGAGACTCAAAGTGCTTCGTAAAGCTTGTTCAAGTAAACGGCGGAAATGTTTCATTTGGAGGAAACGGCAAAGGAAGCATCGTGGGATTTGGAACTGTGAAAATTGGAAATCTCACAATAATCAATATTTCTCTAGTAGAAGGACTCAACTATAACCTTCTCAGCATTAGCCAATTGTGTGATACTGGTTTCAAGATCTCCTTTCAAGAAGGAATTTGCTATGGAATGAGTAAAGACTCTACTCAGTCTTTCATGGGTCGAAGACATGGAAACATCTACCTCTTAGACATGAATTTGAATGAATCACAATGTCTAATCTCAATTCAAGATGAAGCAAGCTTATGGCACGAAAGCTTGGCCATGTCAATATGAAGCAATTAGCCAAAATCTCATCAAAGCAGCTTGTTCGAGGTCTACCCATATTACCATATCAAAAGTCTGATCCATGCACACCCTGTATTCTGGGAAAACAGGTAAGAAACTCATTTAAGCCAATAAACCATGTCTCTACTAATCATGTACTACAGTTGCTGCATATGGATCTCTTCGGACCAACCGAACCAGTATTGGAGATCGAGTTGGTAAGTTTGAAGAAAGATCAGATGAAGGCATCTTCCTTGGATATTCTACATCAAGCAAAGCCTACGAGTCTACAATAAGAAGAGCCAGTCGTGGAGGAGTCAATGAACGTCAAATTTCAAGACTCTACGCAAGATGAATCCAGTCAGACTCAATATGAAGAGTCTGAACCTGCTCCAGACCTTCCAAAGCTTACAACTCAAAAAGTATCTTAGACTCTGGAAGACCAGCGTCAAGATGTTCATGAAGATTCAAATAAAGAAAGAGATCATCATTCAGAGAAATCAACCAAGAATCGGAAACACAAGTCCAGTCATCCTAAAGATCTCATTATCGGCGAAATTAATGAAGGAATTCGCACAGATCCAAAAGACGTGAAGAGTCTAGTCTTTGTTGCTCTCATCTCGAAATTGAACCAAAAAGCATAGAAGAAGCTTTATCTCGATGAAAGTTGGATCGAAGCTATGCAAGAGGAGCTCGGAGCAGTTCAACATTAACGATGTCTGGGAATTGACGTCTAAACCAAAAGGTAAAACTGTTATTGGAGCCAAATGGGTATTCAGAAACAAGATGAACGAAAAGGGAAAAGTCGTACGGAATAAAGCAAGACTCGTGGCCAAGGGATACACGCAAGAAGAAGGAATAGACTATGATGAGACTTACACTCTTGTAGCAAGGTTAGAAGCTATTCGTCTATTACTTGCGTTTGCTTGTTACAAAAATTTCAGGTTATTCCAAATGGACGTCAAAAGTGCTTTCCTAAATGGATTTATCCAAGAGGAAGTTTATGTGGAACAACCGCCTGGATTTGAAGACCCAAAGAAGCCGACTCGGTCTTGACCGAAAAAGGCCCCGTATGGTCTAAAGCAAGCACCTCGAGCTTGGTACGACAGACTAAGTAAGTTATTATTACGAACGGATAGATACTACTTTATTTATCAAAAAGGAAAACAAAAGCTTTGTACTCGTTCAAATATATGTGGATGACATTATTTTTGGATCCTCTAATGAAAGTCTATGCAAGAAATTTTCTAAGTCTATGTAGGATGAGTTTGAAATGAGTATGATGGGAGAATTAACATTCTTTCTTGGCCTTCAAATAAAGCAATTGAAGGAAGGAACTTTCATTTACCAATGAAAATATGCTAATGATCTTGTCAAAAGATTTTGATTGGAAAATTGCAAGAAGATTGATATACCAATGTCAAGTTCTCGAAGATAGACAAAGATGAGGAAGGGAAGAAAGTTGATCAAAAGCTGTACAGGGGAGCATCATTGGTTCACTTCTTTATCTTATCGCTTCTAGACCCGACATTTTGTTGAGTGTTTGCATCTCGTGCTAGGTTTCAATCAGATCCTAGAGAATCCCATCTCGGTGCTGCAAAACGTATTATTAAATACGTTGCTTTATCTTCAAGCATTGGTCTTTGGTATCCTAAGAAAGGAGACTTTAATCTTCGGGATATTCGAGACGCAGATCTGGCCGGCTGCGAGTCGATAGAAAGAGTACTTCAGGGAACTTGCCGAGATGCTTGGAAGCGGAGACAGTGTCCTGGTTTTCAAGGAAACAAAGCACCGTAGCTCTCTCAACAACGAAGCGAGTATGTTGCCCTTGGAAGCTGCTGTTCACAAATTCTATGGATAAAACAACAGCTACAAGACTTTGGGATTGAAGACTCATGCACGAAATCAAATGTGACAACACCAGCGCAATCAATCTCACCAAAAACCCAATTCTTCATTCAAGAGCAAAGCATATAGAAATTCAACATCACTTCATTAGAGATCATATTCAAAGTGGAGAAATCTCAATTCAATTTGTTGATTCAAAAAAACCAACTAGCGGATATATTCACAAAGCCTTTAGAGAAAAATCAATTTGATTTTATCCGCTCCAGACTCAACATTTTGAAGCTCGAAGAAGTTAAAGTCTAGAGACTCTCCAACCTTGAGACTCGGAAAGTTGATGACCGTCGACTCTAATCTCTCGGACTCAAATCTCTCGAAGTTGATGACTATAGACTGTAAGTTTACTTTATCTAAACTCGAAAAGGTATGATCTTTCGTTCAGTTATTTTGTAGTCTCCGTGAAAATCGAAAAACTTGTCTTTTCAAAAGGATTAATTTTGGCAGTTATTGATTTCGAAAGGAGGTATTCGTACACTTTCCTTGTACCGATTGAACTTCCCTTTTCAAAACCGAGTTATATATATACGTTTTCACCTTCAATCTTCAAAACCCTAAAAGCATTCTCCTCTCAAACTGATTTCTACTTCGAGTTCATCCTCAAGAAAGTTGTCATCTTTTCTTGGGAAAGCAAGCAAAGAAATCTTTTAGAGACAAAAAGAATATCGTCTTCGAGGAAGTCCTCAAGAATCGCGACAAGGGGACCACAGAGGATGAAGGAGGGACCTACCCACTTCGATCTCACAGAAGAGGAAGAATTATCGAGTCAGCATCAGAACCCAACTCATTCTCCACCTCGTCACTCAACGCCTTCTACCCCACAAGGTGCGGGTCAACATCTAGAAGAAGAGATAATCGAGGACGCAGACCCAGTAAGAGTCCAAAAACCCTTGTTTATTTACAAACTTTACCTTGCGTTGAAAAGTACTGCGACTCCGATGAAATATGTGGATGATTTTCTTAAAGAAAAGAACTATGGGAATGAGTACATTTTTCTGAAGAAAATGGAGGATTTGGGAATTGCTCCCAAAGGTAAAGTAGAGGAAGCGCTTGCAAATATTCCGAGTGACCCTCGGATGTCGGGCCCAAATTTGACCGATGGGAACGACGATGACAAAATGTTCACTAATTTTCAACCAAGATTGGGTGTTGCTGCGAAGGTGAAGGGAAAGAGGATGGAGTTATTTAAATCGAAGGAACAAGAAACTTTGTTCTTCAAACTGCTGAAGCGAGGGGTGATAAACCCTAGGAGTGTGAATGTGAACTTGAGAGAGAAGTTGCCCGCTTCAACCGGAACGTTTTTGCACCGACACCATGGACGGATATGCACAATCGACTGCATATTTCTATTCAAATCTTAGCTTTATCGATGCGAATAGAATATCTTTCAGTGTTAGAGATCAGGATTATGTGTTGGATGTGGATATGTTGGCGGACATAATTGGAGTTGAGCGAGGACGTTATCAACCCGTCAAAGTCTCAGTTACTCGTGCCACAATGGACCTTGTCGAGGATAGAGATATTGAGGGAAAAATCATCTATTCAAGAATGCGTGCCATCAATATTGTGTTGCACAAAATTGTTATCAATTGCATTAGGCCGAAGTCTACATCAAAGACTGATGTGTCTAATTCCGAAGCAAAATTGATGTACGCAATCAACTCAGGGAAGAAGTTCTCTCTCCCTCACACTATTCTCTTTCACATGTACAGAGCAATGTCGAAAGACAAGGGACAATTGCCTTATCCAGTGTCTCCGGTGACCGGGATCTTGAGACACATGAATATTGAACCTCCACACACTCTCGTGTTCAACCGTGCGATAAGATGGTGGTAGGTTTAAAGATGTTGACAAAGATGCGTTTGAAAGAACTTTCTAAGGCAATGGAGAAATTCAGAGTAAAGACTTCAGCCCGTCTCGCTTCAAAAGAAAGGGAAAGGAAGCCATTGGTGCCCCATCCAAAAAGAAGAGAACTCTCATCTTGGAGGATGAAGATGAGGAGGAAGATCTCACAATCACTGCCTTGATAAGGACAAGACGTTCTATTTCACAATCAACAGAACAACGAAGAAATAGATAGAAGAAGAAGAAAAAGACAAGAACAAAGAAGAAGAAGAGCAGAGAGAGAAGGAGAAAGAAGCTGAAGAAGAAGGAGAAGAAGAGCAAGAAAAGTCTGCAGCTAAATCTGGAGAGAAAGATACAGAAGAGCATGATCATCACTCTTCCCCTCTTGATGTCCTAGAGACAGGGGGAGTTGGCGAGCAAGAAAGGTCCTCACCTAATGCTGCTAATAGTGAAGGTCTACGACAATCTCCAGCAGCCCCAGAAGAATTTCAGGCTTCTTAATTGCCTGAAGAAGGTCATGATACGTCAGAACCAAATCTGCAAGACTCTACAGAAGCGCCATCGTCTGCATTCACTCCATCGGAAAGAGCAAATGCAAGTACTCAGACGGACAATTCTGCAGATTTTCGTCGTATTATGGATATTCTTCTGGAAATGCGTGGCCAAATCTATGCTCTGGACTGTGAAATTCAAGCCTTGAAGAATGCTGGACAAGCATCTTCAGTTACCCTGAAGGATAAAATGAAAGACCTCGCTCTGCAACTTCAAGCCAATGCAAAGGGAGAAGAGGTAGCTCAACTGAGGGAAGACTTGAAGAAGCTAGAAGGAGTAGTCCAGTCCATGGGAGATTTCAGTTGTGCGCATTCCCAGCGGACATGACATCTTTCTCACCTTTTTAATGTTGACAAAAAGGGGGAGAAAAGCAATTTGAACCAAACCAACAACCAACTTTCTTCAAATTTCTTTGACTTTAAGTTTTTTATGTTTGTTTATGACTTGGGTGTGAACTTGAACTTGACTGAATTGGCTGTGGATTTTAATGCTTGACTGTTTGCATTCATATCAAGTGTTGTTATATGGTATTACTCATGAAAGACTAACCAATTTTCTGTGGATGCAGAGTCTGGTTGCTTTGTTAATCTTTATGAGATTGTCATATTGCTTGAAAAATGTTTTTGCAGGTCAAAGTGGTTCAAATCTACAGGAAAGTTTTGTCACCATCAAAAATGGGGAGATTGTTGGAGAAATCGTTCAGAATATTTTGAAGCTAACAAAACATTTCCTTCGTCTAGTCAGGTATCCGCAGATCGTCTAGTCTAAAGTCCGAAAACTTTCTAACTACCAGACTCAAGATTCAAGACTCAAGATTTGAGACTCAAGACTATTCTCATTGACAGTCTTTCTGATCCAGTGACGAAGGAAATCCAGAGCCGAAGTATATGGTTGAGGATTTAATCCTATCATCTAGAGAAGATCTTTTTGGTTGGATAAATATAACGGATTCTTTTGTTCGTATCTAGATCAATTGAAGATCCGATGGTCGACGAAGTATTCTTGGAATGTTCTATTCTTGGAGACCAAGATCCCGATTGTATAGGCGAACAGATTGATAGGCTATCGTCGGGTTCCTTTTATAGCTCGAATGATCTTCCTGATTGATTCCGTCCAACGGGTAGATTGGAGGAATTCCTTTGGTAAGTGTCAACGGTATGATGGCATAAAGGAGTATAAAAAGGAGGACGTTCTAGTTGTTTGAGACGTGATTGATAGAAAAATTCTAGAGTCCGAAGCACCTTGATTATTAGTCGATACGATCGAGCGAAATTGTATACACAGAGTGTCTATACTTGGTGATACCTTGAGCAAGTGTGGTAGATCATCTACACCGAGAAATCAAGGAAGATCAACACCGTAACATCTCTTTGTTCATAGTGGAATCCAGCCAAATTGGCTGTCAGTGCAAAAGAGTGGACATAGGCTTGAATCAAGCCGAACCACTATAAACCGCGTGTTTAATTCTCTCTTTCCTTACTTAGTCTTACGTTGATTATTACTCTTCGCAAATCTTTCAACTGTCTAAGTATTGCGCAAGTATACAGAAATTATCAAGAAAAATCTTTGTATACCTATTCACCCCCTCTAGGTACTCGTACTAGCAATATCGAAAGTCTCGCAAGAAAGCTGAGAAATATTGTTTTGCCTGGTAGAAGGCCATGAGTGTTGTGAGTATTTGCTTTGTATCGAGTTGTAGAATGTTTCTTGTGGGTAAAGACCTACTATGATTAATTTTAGATGCTGTGGAAGAGTCTTGAGGTGTTGTAAAAGAGATTGGTAGAGAAATTTGCAGTTTGGTTGAACTAAAAACAGAAGAAAATAGTATAAAATGCTTCTGTTTTAGAGAAATATAGATGGAAAGCCTTTTGTTTTGGTGTTGCCTTAAATTCTGATGATGTAGATAAGGAAAAGAAGAAGTTTTCTTGAGAGAACATTCATTAGATCAAGTTCGGCATCTAGTTATGGCAAGGTTAATGAGAAAATGTGTTGGTAAGAGCATTTACCTTGAACTACTAAGCTATACTTTAGAAAACAACAATACTTTAGGTGATTCCACGAATTTTCTGTAATTTCTAGAAAGAATTTAACATTAACTCTTAATGAAAGTTGTAGACACATCCTTAGAAATGACATATCAAAATTTGAGAGCAAATGGTCAAGGTTAAGGTGGTGAAACAATATTTCTTCTATAGGTACTAAATCTAAGAGTTGCTGCAGAATTTTGAGGAGAAGACAACAAATTACTACACTATGATTTAGGCTTAGGTTTCTTCATGGAAAATATTAATCTATGTCTCTTCTATAACATACTTAAATTTCATAATATTCTGATAAGCTTAGATATACATTCTGTGTCTGTGATTGAAACTGCTCATTTTAGTCTATAGACTGCTTTGATCCAAGAATGTGTAGCAGTTGTTGTGTTGCCTTTAATGAGAGTTCCTATATACTTTGAAGTATTTAATGATGTGTGTTTAGACCTATTTGTGGTTGTTCACATGCTGAGGTTGTTGGTGTTGCAACAAGGGAATTGTGAATGTGTGAAGTTGGCTAAGAGCCAATGTGAGACCCGGGTGTCGGGATGCCCGGAGAGGGGTGACGAAGAGTAGTGGTATTCTCTCCAAAGGTCTGAGAAGGGTTAAATAGATTCTTAAGGGACTCGTGATGCCAGGTTGGGTGCGAGGGGTACAAGGTGGAGTGTCATCTCCCCTTGGGTGATCGTGGACCTCATGATGCTAGGTTGGGTGCGAGGAGTTCGGGGGCGGAGTGTCGTCTCTTCCTGGGTGATTCTTGCGGCTAGATTCTGTGGATTCAGTAAATTGACAGTTTGTTTACCGATTTGTTGTACTATTAATGAAATCCAAGTTAGGATTAACCGCCCACTTGTTGAGTTTTTATTTTAAAAACTCACACTTGTTTATTGTGTCTTTCCTTCAGATGTAGGAGGTGGTGAGGAGCACTCGCCGTGTGGGAGAATTTTGTTTTTGGTTGTCGACAACATGTACATACTCGACGGGAGGTTGGATGTTTAGTGTTTGTGGTTCCTAGTGTTTTTTTTTTTTTTTTTTTTTGTAGAAATCCCCCTCTTAACCTCATCTCCCTACGTGTAAAGAAACAAAGTTTGATGATAAATAGAGCCGAGTGTAGTTCAGTTTCTTATGATTCAGCTTGACTGAAATTTATTTTATAATTCCTGAAATTCAAGCAAGTCATGTGACTTGATCTCGAGATCTTGGGTGCCACAAATTCAATCCTTAGTTTTCTTATAAATGAAGGGTTAATACCCTGAAAAACCCCAAACTGGTACACTTGTGACAAATTTATCCCAAACCGGTATACTTGTGACAAATTTACCCTATATTAGTTTTCGTTAAATTTTATTTTCAAATTATTAAGTTAAATGACATGTGACAGTTAACCGGTATACAAACTTATAATTTTACATTCCGTTTGTTACAGTTTACAATTTTTATGATTTTTTTGTGGTATTAATCAAATTTAACATAGGATATATTTGTCACAAATTTACCGGTTTATGGTTTTTTGCAATCAAATAAATTAGTTTGGGGTAAATTTGTTATAAATGTACCGGTTTAGGGTTTTGTATAGTCGATCGAGGTAAATTTGTCACAAGTTTACCAGTTTGGAGTTTTTCATGGTCAAAAAAATAGTTTGGGGTAAATTTGTCACAAGTGTACCGGTTTGGGGTTTTTCGGGGCATTAACCCATAAATGAAAGCCTTCAAGCAAAAATTTTGGTGTTGACAATTGGGATAGTAAATTAAGCATTAGAAACATTTCTTATATCAAATTAGTTTTAATTTTTCAAAAGGTATTATAAGAATGATCTAATATGCATTGGTTTTTTTTTTTTACAGATATCATTACCATTGCTTTGGATATGTTGTCATGTAAAGATATACGGCATCATAGTTCTCCAAGAAGTTGATATTTGGGAATCATGAATACTTCGTTAAATAGAACTCTTTATAGAATATACAATTATTAGGCAAACTTACCTTACTTTCTTCTTGGCTGGGTTTTCACTTGTATGAATTGTAAAAGAACAAAAGTCATTATCCGGTTAGAGAGATATCACTCAGCGAAGTACAATGCAAGTGCCAAAACTTGGCACGGCCGGACACTTAAGTGCAAAAAATTCTGAAAGGTACACTTAAGTGTCGCTTTCTTTGAAAAATGGAATATATAAGTGTTAACTCCAATGAAGGGTGTTGGCATCTTATTTTTAATAATATAAGTTGTCGACATGGCTCACGGGAAAGTTGATTCAAGAAAGAAGAGCGAAAATAATACCGTTTTGCCTCTAATTTGAATTTTAATATAAATATTAATTAAATTAAAATTAAAACTAAATTTAAATAAAAAAATTTGCAAAATGCGTTTGGGGAGGGTTGTGCAAGCCCTTGCCACCGTCTCCCCACCGTCATTGAGGTTCGGCAACCTCGGCCCGATTGATGGTGAGGGCTGCAAGCTCTCCCCTAGATTCGGGGCAAGGGTTGTGGCCTTCCTCTAGATCGGCAAGGGTTGCCTACCCTCACTTAGTTGGGCCAAGGGTCGCCGTTGGCTAAGGGGTTGCCCTTGCCACCGGTCAACCAAGGTTGTTAGGCCATTGGCCCCGGCCGTGGCCTAGTGAATCAAGGCGACCCTCCCTCCACAGCCCTTTTTGGTGACAATGGGGAGGTGGTGGTGTGGGCTTGCATAACTCGCGATTCTTTTTTTTTTTTTTTTCACTTATTTTTAAATTTAATTTAATTAATAGTTATATTAAAATTCAAATTCAAGGCAAATTGATGTCGTTTTCAACTTATTTGTCTACTTCAACGCAAAACGAAGGATCAAACTTTGATGGCTCTGGGAATATTGAAAAAACAATGAGCTCCCTCCTTTGGGAGATTTTTACTCTTGTTCATCCCGGCTGGTGTTCTGCTACTCTTGGCCGCTATAGGCCTTTGTTTGGCTCAAGATTTGGAGGCTTGCTTCATCTGTCGTGCCTCTTCATTCTCACCGAATGATTTCTTCCGATTTGGTCTTAAGAACAAGATCGGAGCTACCTTAGATTGGCTTGATTCGCTATTACCGCTGTCTGCTCGGGCTCTACCGCGCGGGTTGCCATTGCTTCTTTAGGGGTTCTTGTGGGGAGGTTGGAATTCTCAACTCTTATCCTTAGCCGGTTAGCCCCTACCTTGGTTGTGCTCAAAGCTGCTTTAGGTCTCGTTGCTTCACTGCTACGGCTTTCTTCGCGAGCTTTGTTCGTGTGGGCTGCCGTGCTGGTTGGTGGGGCTTTGTAGTCTTTCTTCGGCTCTTTAGCCCTCTTCAACCCGATTCTTCTCTCGCCCTACTGCTGCCTTGGTCAATGTCACGACCAATTTTTCGGGTGTGAACCACCTAAGGTTTGGCTAATGGATTGTTAAGCTTAGACTTAACTCGGGCTCTCCCAAGCCCATACCAATTCACGACTTAGGTTCAAATTTCTTAATATGCAAATGGATTTTGTTTAGAGTCGCCAGTAATCAGTTTATGGTAGGTCGATTAGACACCTAAGTAAAATAATGGGAGAATTACTTTACTCTTACAAACCAGAGACTAAGGGTACGGGGATTTTGTTACATTAGATTTCTCTAATGCCCTTTAGTACCATTCTTTTTATTTTCAAAAATGTTTTTTTGCAGGCAGCTGATTTATTTTAACCTAGATTACTATCATGCAAAAAGTGACCACACGGATGCTCAAACAATTCAATAAATAAATTGCATCACACAAAGCAAACAAATTTATGGGTTTTCTTGAAATTAGAATTTTTCATAAAAACATGCATTTTAATTACATGACCTAAACTATATGACATGAAGAAATGCAATAATTAAATGCAATCTAAATGACCTAATTCTAATGACATACAATGCAATTCAATGACATACAAAATTATTTCAACTAAAATGACATGTAACATGCAATTTAATATGTGAGCTATATGTCACGCGACATTTATTAAATGACCTAATCTAATGATGAGCAATTCCTAATATAATGAACTTAACAACAATCACTAAATGACGTGCATTTCATGAACTTATTTCTATATGACGTGCATATGATTTTTTATCCTAAAATGCAATCTATTCTAAATAATGAAGTGAATTTAAAATGAAACTTGCAATTTTATCCTAAGATGCCATGACGTTAAAGAATGCCCTAATTCTACATGATATATGCATGATGATTCTTTTGTGTTTTTATTTTTATAAAATTCGAAATTCACAATTGCCAAATAATTAAACGTGCAATTTAAATTAAAAAAAAAAACTAACAACCTAAATGAATGCACTTTTTTTGTTTTTATATTTTTCTAAATTCGAACTAAAATCCCAGTTTTAGATCCGCAAGATAACAAGAAATATTCCAAAACAAACTGAATCCTAATTCAAATATTTTTTGGATTTTTTTAGTGGTTCTCCAAAACAAGCAATTATTAAATAAACATTGTATTTAAACTAATCAAGGCATCCAATCAAATAAAGGATTAAAATAATTGAAAAAATAACCTGTTATCTCATAGATCAAATTGACGATTACTATAACCCTAAATGTCACGACAAGAAGTTCAAAATAATTAAAAATTTGATCCGAACTCTTATGGACCAGCGTACAAATAGCAAGCAACAGCCGCTATTTGCATCTTGTACTCCACGACACCCCGGCTATTGTTCAGAACCGTTCCTTAGTCGAAGCAAACATCACAGCAAGCTGTCCTTGTGCCATCACATTAAGCCCCTATTGTGATTCACGGGCCGCCGTTCGAAGGCCAAATTTGGAAGCAAATATTTGGGATAGGTAAGAATTTTGTCTATGTTAATTTCCGAAAATTTTGTTTCCTTATTTGATATACTCATCGGTGCACATGATGGAAATTCCCAATATGCCATGATATTCGCAACACGATTAGCCTTTTAAATTGGGAAATCTTCCTAATTTCACGACGTACATATGATTGACGGTCCAATTTCATGCTCAAAATTCGACCCGCAATCGTACGGAAAATCACCAATCCGATCTCACGCTCGAGATATGATTCGTGATTTTATTTAAAAATTGGCCAATCCGATCTCATGCGCGAGATATGATTCGTCAATTTAGTTCCCAAAATTAAATGGACGTGGATGATGTCTTGCTTGATTTGGTGCCGTGTTGTTCTTGATGCTTTATTTGTTTGCTCCCATAAAAGAAAAACATTTGAGTTAGATTAGATGCATGTTAGGATGTTACTTGTTTTAGATTATTTTGCATGTCTAGAATAGGAAATTTATTTATTTCGAATTTTTGAAAAAATGAAAAATACAAAAAAATTAGGATGTTAGATTTCTGCTTCACTAGTCTAAATTGCATGTTTAACTATTTGGCAATTATTAATTTCGAAATTTTAAAAAAAAGGGAAAAAAAGGAAAAACAAAAAAAAAAAGTCATTATGCATATGTCATGTAAAATTAGGGCATTTTTTTGCACGTAATTGCATATTAGGGTGAAATTGCATTTAGTTTAATTTTATATGATGTTTTATTAATTTATTATAGGTTTAGGTATTTTATCAAAAAGATTGCATTTTAGGATTATTTAGGTTAAGATAATATTTTAGTTTAAATTAGGATTTGGCTCAACCTAATTCCTAATATAAATTAATTAGGATCTTAATCTAATTAGGTAATTTTCACATTTCACCTAATTTCGAATTTCATGAAAAATACAAAAAAAAAGTCATAGGTTAAATTACTTTTATTATTTAGGATAAAATGCATTCTTTTAGGAAAAGAAAAAATGCCATATGCATGTCATTAGGGTTAGATTCATTGAGATGCATGCCATTTAGTATTTTTGCTAGGCCCATTTAATTAGAAATTACATGTCATTAGAATTAGGTCATTTAGTTAATATTGCATTGCATATTGCATGATTTTCATTAATTAAGTGAAAATAAAAAAAATTGCGTGTTAATTAGAAACCATATCTAGGGCTGTTGATGTGGATTTTAATTTAACATTGCAGATGTTGTCGTTGCTTGGAGGTAAGTTTTTGCAATTTATTTATTGTTTATCTGGGTGTTAAATTGGTGGTTTGCGCACCCATATGATCACCTTACATGTTAGGGAAATAGTTTAAAATCAATTCAAGCTGCCTGCAAAACCTTTTTGTCAAAATAAAAAGAAATGGTACCGAAAGGGCGTTAGAGAAATCTAGCGTAACCAAGTCCCCGTACCCAAATCTTTGGTTCGTAAGAGTAAAGTAAATCTCCCGTTACTTTACTTGGGTTTCAAATTGACCCACCAAAAATAGATTAGTGGCGACTCCTAGTTAAAAATCAATTGCATGTTAAGAACTTGAACCTAAAGTCGTGAATTGGTATGGGTTTGGGAGAGCCCGAGTTAAGTCTAGGCTTAATAATTAATTAGCCAAATCCTAGATGGATCACATCCGAAAAATTGGTCGCGACACCTCTCATCACTTCGGTTGCCATACCTTTTGCGAGAGAACTCTTTACCTTATGGATATGAACCTTTCTACACTTATCTCACAAGTGTGTGAGTAGGGACTGTGTATAGAATAAGGTTTGCCTTTCATCATCCCGACCCGTCTCATTTAGTATGTTCAAACAATGCCACATCATTCATTAAATTAGTCCATCTTGATGTTCTTTAGTGGAATTGGTGGATAAAACATGTAAGAGTCATCATGCAAAATCATTTATAAAAAAAAAAAAAAAAAAAAAGATCTTAACAGCTTTAGGCATGGAAAATTGTCAACTTCAAAAACAAAAAGATTTTCACACTGCAAAATGGTTTTAAGCATTCATTCAAGGATTCCTCTACAATGGGATTGCCTCAGCAGTTGATGTCTTTGGATTGTCCTTATCGTCCAAGATTGAAAATCCACTTTTGCTCCAAAATCTGCCATGCCCTCAATTTGCCACCCGACGTGCCTTTTTCAAATGCTTTCTCATCAAGGCAAGAAAGTAATGCTCTAAAACACGAAGTAAATGAGTCAGAAAATTAAATAAAGCTAACCTAATGCATGTTTTTGGAAATGGCTTAAAAATGATTTTTTTATCTTTTTTTTTTTTTAATTTTCTTATGAGGAAGCATTAAGAAGCCCAGTTCTCGGGATTTCTCCGTAGATGATATTTTCTTTTCATGGTTGGATATTGTCATTGGACTGGTTTGGTATACTCCATCATGTCCTCAAAATTGAAAATAAAATTGTAATTTCATTGAATAGAATCAAATGAATTACATTATTGGAATGGAAAATGCAAACAAGCCAAACCCTAAAAGCGAAAGCGATAAATTGAAATTTCAAAAAGCGGAGAATCCTAAACAAAACTTGAAATCCTAGGAGATAAGAACTTCTTCACTCGTGAACTAGGAAGAGCCAAGACTTGAATTGAAAACAAATTTCCAATTTTTTATTTTCCAAATGATTCATTGCATTGGCAATTTTCTCATTTCATTTCTAATTAACAAAGGAATTAAATCAATGATTGACCTAGATTGTCATGGACCGACTAAAAGCCCAATTAAGTAAGTAAAGTACGAAGTCGAGTTCGAGACAACTTACTTTCACTGGAATGGGATGACAATCACATAGACACACGCATGAAGTGTGAAGCTCGATTTCTATCTAGATGGCTTAACAAGGTGGAGCTAAAAGGATGATCTGACCGTTGCAGTCTCGCATTAATATGTCAGGTCCTCCTAACCCTGGCTCAGTTGAATGGAATACCCAATAATCACGCAGTCTCACGGATATGGACAAACACATTCGACACCATGAAAGAAATTTCGGGAAAGAGAAGGTCAACCTCTACATAGCAGTCTCGCTATGGAGGAAGTATCCTTCTCAACACCATCCTAAAATCCTATCGCAGCCTAGGTACAACCGCAAGTTGTGTGTGCAATAGTGTAGTGCTAAAAACAATAAAACATGCACAACAGTTTAAATGCAAACAACACTTCCATAATTTTAATTCAAACATTCATCCCTACTCCAACCTGCAAGACAGGGGTTAGCAAAGACTACTCCCCTTATACCTCCCATCTACAAGAACATTGAACACCTTAGGAATGTTAGGGACGTACCTGAGATCCTTGCTGCCAAACAAAAACATTTTTAAAAGAAAAAGAAAAATTGGCCTAAGTCCACTAAGTGTTTTAACACAAATCTCCAAAGTGGAGTCGCCAAGCTGTCGTGACCAATTTTTCATGTGTGAACCACCTAAGGTTTGGCTCATGGATTGTTAAGCTTAGACTTAACTCAGGCTCTCTCAAGCCCATACCAATTCACAAATTGCGTTCAAATTTCTTAACATGCAAATTGATTTTATTTAGGAGTCGCCACTAATCAGTTTTTGGTAAGTCGATTAGACACCTAAGTAAAATAATGGGAGACTAAAAGTATGGGGACTTGGTTAGATTAGATTTCTCTAATGCCCTTTTGGTACTATTCTTTTTATTTTCAAAAATGTTTTTTGCAGGCAGCTGATTTATTTTAACCTAGATTACTATCATGCAAAAAGTGACCACACGGATGCTCAACAATTCAATAAATAAATTGCATCACATAAAGCAAACAATTTTTTGGGTTTTCTTGAAATTAGAATTTTTCATAAAAACATGCATTTTAATTACATGACCTAAACTATACAACATGAAGAAATGCAATAATTAAATGCAATCTAAATGACCTAATTCTAATGACATACAATGCAATGCAATGACATATAAAATTATTTCCACTAAAATGACATGTAACATGCAATTTAATGTGCGAGCGATATGTCACGCGACATTTATTAAATGACCTAGTCTAATGATGAGCAATTCCTAATATAATGAACTTAACAACAATCACTAAATGACGTGCATTTCATGAACTTATTTCTATATGACGTGCATATGATTTTTTATCCTAAAAATTCAATATATTCTAAATAATGAAGTGAATTTAAAATGAAACTTGCAATTTTATCCTAAGATACCATGACGTACAAAGAATGCCCTAATTCTACATGATATATGCATGATGATTCTTTTGTGTTTTTATTTTTATAAAATTCGAAATTCACAATTGCCAAATAATTAAACGTGCAATTTAAATTAAAAAAAAAAAAAACTAACAAGCTAAATGAATGCACTTTTTTTGTTTTTATATTTTTCTAAATTCGAACTAAAATCCCAATTTTAGATCTGCAAGATAACAAGAAATATTCCAAAATAAACTGAATCCTAATTCAAATATTTTTGGATTTTTTAGTGGTTCTCCAAAACAAGTAATTATTACATAAACATTGTATTTAAACTAATCAAGGCATCCAATCAAATAAAGTGTTAAAATAATCGAAAAAATAACTTGTTATCTCACAGGTCAAATTAACGATTACTATAACCTAAACGTCACGACAAGAAGTTCAAAATAATTAAAAATATGATCCGAACTCTTACGAATAAAATTAATATTTATATTGATTCAACAAACCCCTAAGAATTAATACAATTAAAAAAATGACCCGACATCTTACCGGTTAAATTAATAATTACAATAATCTTAGGGATAACTCCGCCGATAATGCCTACAATATCAATAACCCAAAAGTCACCTCACAATATTCAAACTTAAACAATAATAGCAAAACTAACTAAAAATAAAGTAAAATAACATAAAATAATAAAAATAAAAGAAAATTGAGCAACCTAAGGAAAATGGAGGGCAACAAATTCGTCGGCGTCGGGCAGAGGGTTGTCATCGGTCGGAGCTCCGATGAGGGCTGGCGGCAAAGTGACGGTGAGGGGCGTCGCGAGCGGTGGTGCCATAGCAGCGGGCACAGAGCGGTTGCAGAATTGTTGCACAAAGGAGGAGGCGTTGGACATCGGGCGGTCGCGGACGAGATGCTGCAAGGGCGTCGGGCACCGGGCGGTCACAAAAGAGGATGGTGATGAGTGGGGCTACCTGCGGGGTGAGTTGCGGTGTCGCGGGTGAGGCGCGGTGACGGGCAAGGACACAGCAGGAGCTCGGTGAGGGAGATCAGCGCGGCGACGTCAGTGAGGGCAGTGGTGCGCGTGCAACGATCGATCGCTCGGTTGACGAGGTGCGGCAATTGGCTTCGAACTCGAGCAGAGGCGCTGAGCAAATTTGGGCGGAGGAGGGGCGCTGGTTTCAATTTTCAGCTCCAGCAGCAGATCGGCGGCTTCACGGGGAACGAGCGGAGAGGAGCCAGCGCCGGCGACCATCGGGACGGCATCCGGTTGCAAACTCAGGCAGCAAGGGTGAGGAAGACGATGAATAGTAAACATCTCCTCACCCCCTTCCTCACCCCCGTCGATTGTACTTTGCTTCTGCTTTTTTTCTTCACTTTTCACTTTTCACCTTTTGTTTTTCTTCCTTGGTCGACTAAAAGAAAACCCTAGAAAAGCCTCCGAAAGCAAAAAACTGAAAACCCCTTCCTCTCGACCTCCATACGCACTCTCTTATAGGCGAAACAAAACGTGATCTTTTTGTTAATATTTTCATCTCACGAATATTGCTTAGAACCTCTTGATCACAAAAATCCTTATCTCATGAATATTCTCCCCCAATTTCATCATCTATTGATAAAGATAAGATTACAATGCGATTTTCTTAATTTCCAAAAATCACCATAATATCGCATCAAATCTTAATTTTTCACAAGATAATCAATTAAAAATAACAACGGGCTTGGATTAATTTTCTCCTTTCGTGGACCTAGCCCGGCCCGCCGAACTAGAGCTTAGAAATATTAGTTCAAACCCATCCACCACTGGTCCTAAAAACAAAAAAAAAATGCAAAACATGTAAATTAAAAATAAATGCACCTAAAAATTATATACTATGCAATTGAATTTTTTTTTCTTAGGGTTAAAAATAAATCCCTAATTTTTACGCAATAAATGACTAAATGGGTTGCCCAAAATTTAGGTGTCAATAGTCAAGTTTGGAGCTTCTCCGGGCGTTTCACTATTGCGGTGATCTTCTCGAGCTCTATTCGTGCGGACTGCCAGAGCTGGTTAGTGGGGCTTTGTGGTGGTTTTTCGGATCTTCAGCATACCTCTTCAACTCGGTTCTTCCCTTTCCTTGGTATGGTCCCATTCTCTACAATGCCTGTTCTATAGAAGTGTTTGGACTGTGTAGAGGACTACTGGTGAGTTATGGCTTCTTCATTTGCTGTGGTGAGTGGAGTAAGTAATGAGGCTCAACCTGGTTCTGGTTTTGAGGAGGGGCTTAGCCTTCTTCCCGTATTCATTTGGGCCAGCCTTCCTTGGCCATGGGTAAGGCCCTTGCCATTGCTTTGAAGGAGAAACGAGATCCCCCGAAGACTTCGGCCCGTGCTAGACGATCTAGAGGACGTAGCCGTGCGAGGTCTACTTCTAAGAGACCTTTGTCGCGACCTCTTTTTCCATCCGGGAAAAGAAAGAAAGGTTTAGGGGTATTTGCCTAAAGAGACGGACCAACGGCCTTAAATTAGGCGTGGGCTCTCCCAAGCCCATACCTCGCGCAACATTGGATTTTTTAATTCTTAACAATCTATGTACTTCTAGGAGTCGCCACTAGCCTATTAGGGTCGGCTAGAAACCAACCGAGACACGGGAGTGTTGCCTCGATTACTACACAACCAGAGATTTCTAGGAACGGGGACTTGTTTACGCTAATGTTTCTATTAGCGCCCTTGCGGTACCACTAACTTGGAAGGTTGTTTATCTAAATGGTCACACGATCTTGATTACCAATTATAACCTTTATGAAACCACTAAGTGTCCATGCAAATGCTTTTGTAGGTTTTTTTTTTTTTTTTTTTTTTTTTTAGGTCTAGACTAATCTAACCTAATTTAGAAGAGAAATTTACACTCAAATTAATGAAAAACGATGCGGTAAGTATACATCCACGGAATTAAAATGACTTGAAAATAAATACGGAAAGGAAAACCCGATACAAGTCGGGCAAATAATATTACATGGCTTTGTTATCACGCCCGAGACAGGACCCCGTGAGCGAAATGGGAACTTAAATACGCATGATATTACTCTAAATGCATGAAATTACTCTAGATAATTTTAATCTATGCAAAATGGATTATTTACAAAAATTGTTATAAAATACCAAAATAGCATTAAATTAGGAAAATGACATATATGTCATTTCTATCCTAATTTGATGTTATCCAACATTTTTGATATTTTTGAAATTTTCAGATTTTTTTATTTATTTTTTTTTAAAAAAATATTAATAATGATTCCTTAAACCGATCTATGCTAACATAGAGTAACACATCACATGAATATCACAACGATTAAGCTCAAATCGACCGCTTCGAGATTGAAGCTTGGTTTCAACATTTTATCGAATACTTGGCTTGCATCAAATCACCCCAAAACGGCTTCTTCGGGTCATGTTCGTGGCCTTCAATCTTGACCCATAAGCAATCTCATGTGAATGTAAAGTATCAAGGATATACTACTACATGCAAAGAACGTGTTTGACTAGAAATTACAGCCTAGAACATGCAAAAACCGAACTGAAAACGGCCTCCAACATGCGGGTTGGGGCTGTTTTGCAAAACTGGTGATGAACCCAAGTCAAACAACCATGCCAAATGCTCAGATTGAAGCTCCGACAACCATCACATGCCATATTTATATGAAATATTACTCCATCTAGATGAAAATAGGTAACACTTACTTTCAAATGCAACAAACATCACCGAAAACGATCAACCGAACGCATCAAAATGAACTCTCCAAGAAGCATTCATGCATGGTCTATGCTGACCAGCCATGTCTCAATGTGGTTTTTGGCTCATGTTATAGATGGTTTCATGGTTCGCAAGGAGATTTAAAGACTAAACCGGGTTGTCCTATGCATCATTTGTACTCCCATGTAATATTCATCAAAGTCACAACGACGAAAAAAGCATGCAAATGGGAGTAACAAGTCAAGCATGTAGGGGCATTGAAGAGTTTTTAAACACTTAGAAAAATTTCAGCTTCAGAAATCAGTTTTTCGGACTAATTTCCTTATCGATTTTCATGATCAAAACATGTTCAAAATCGAACAAAAATACATCTATGATGCTTACCTTGCTTCCTAGTTTCTTTTTCAAGTGACTCTTGGCCAAGGAAACCACGAAATTGTCCTCTGGAAGCATGTGGAAGTTGGTTCCTTCAAGCTGAAAGTAAGATCTGCAGAAGAAAAGTGACAACGAAGCTTTTCGTTGACTTCCAAAATTAGACTTCCAAACCTTCTTTGTTGGCCAAGTTCAAACCAACCCAAACTATATGTATTATAGTTTGACTTGTAAGTCGTGGATTTCCTCATTTGTTTCTCAAGTTTCTCAAAAGCACTCGCTTTTCCTCACTCGTGACCAATCGGGCTCAACACTTAGAAAAATTTTCGAACTTTCTGGGCCAGCCAGGACGGCACTGTTTCGGGGGGCTTTAGGAGGCATTCCCGATCTTCATTTGGGACATGTGACCTATGGTTGGAAAGATCTTGAAGTGAAGCTTCAATCTCTAGTTGAAGGTTTTGGCTAATTTTGACCGTAGATGTGTGAAAATCTCACTTTTCTCTCTAAAGGTTCATCTGGAATTTCGGGGTTTCTCTCTTCTGGAGTTGCTTCTGAAGGTGTGTTTGAGGTACGATTCCGAGCTCTCTCCTCTCTCCCTCGTCTCTTTCTTTTCATCCCTTGAAAGACCTTGCTTCAGTGATCTTATCCCATGAATTGAGGGATTTTTGGTCAGCTTTTGGCCCCCTACCAAGCCTGCCAACTGAGCTAGTCCACCCACTCTCCTGACTTAGCCAAATTTTTTAATTCTGCAGCTGTTGAGTGTGCAGGTTTTGCTGCGATTTTCCGGTGCTGTCAGGAGCTTATCCTTGGCCAATTTCCGTCCACTTGCACTGCTATATATGGTCTTCCATCACGTGCAAAGATCGGACTGGTTGGGCAGCTGAGGAGGATATGGTGGGGCCACCAAATTGCTTACTTAGAAACTCCGAATTAAGACCAACTCGTGGACTGAGTTTTGGCTGCTGATTTTAGTGCTTTAATCCACTAATTTGGCTGCGTTTTTTGATCAATTAGAAAGCTCATGTATATTAGTTTAAGATCTTGACCATTTTTCGCAATTATCTCCATCCAATTTTGCAAGAAAGTCCCTCAAAGTTGGCCATTTTCTTGCCCAAAAATGCCAAATTCAATGCAATTAGGTCCTTTTTGCCCGATTCGATTAATTAGACCTGACCCAAGTTCAATTTCAACTTAATGGGGGCTAAGATGATGATTTAAGGGCTCGGGTGAAATTTTTGCAAAATTTGCAAATTGGTCCCTCAACTTTTGGAAATTGCATTTTTGCCCCAACTCGCCATTTTAATTCCAATCTAACCTCCTGGGCTTGGCTAGTCACATTTAGATCATTGGCCACAAAATTTTTTAAATCTTTTTTTTAATTAGTCTATATGCAATAATTTGGGCAAAAAATTAGGTGTCAACACCTTTGGTTCCTCATAGCCAATCGACTAGCTCGAAGCCCCGCCGTCCGTTCTTGGGCTAGCGTTGCTAGGTTTGTTGCCAAAGGGTACGATTTCACTTATGTACCCCATTCCTTCGAGGAGGATGGCCCGGCTGTTAATCTCCTGGAAGAGGTGCTTGATGTAGTGGATCCTAAGTGGCATGAATGCCTAGGTGGTTATTTCGTGGGGAGAAGGCTCCCATTTCAACTCATGGAGCATTCACTCAAACACGCTTGGGGGCCGAAGTTAGTTGAGTTCTTGGCCAACGATCAAGGGTTTCTCTTCTTCCACATTCCTGATTCGTTATTTCAAGAAGATTTTGGAGGATGGGCCTTTAACAGTTGCAAGGGTGCCACTCATTTTGCAACAATGGAAGCCTCTTTTAGAGCTGAAAAGAGACAAGCAAACCTTGGTGCCAATTTGAGTTAGATTGAAGAATTTCCCATTTGATTTGTGGACCGTGTTGGCGATTAGTGCTATCGCAAATGTCATTAGATAACCCCTCTATGTGGATCAACGTACGGAACAAATGAGGATGATTTCCTTTGTAATGGTGTGCGTGGAGATCCAAGCCAACCAACCGAGACTGTCTTCGGTGAAGGTAACCTTAAATGGGGTGACTCGATCGGTTTCTATTGAATATGAATGGAGACTGGTTGAATGCTCTAGGTGTTGAACTTTTGGACACAATTGTGCAGCTGTTCCTACAGTCCCAAAGCTGGTGGAGGTCTCGTAGCAAGATCAGGCTCCTCCCACCTCCCCTGCTATAGCCCTCCTTCTCAATCCCACTCCGGTAGTGGTGGATGGGCCTCCAAGGCCAGCGGCCTCCTTGCCTCAAGGTCAAGCCAAACCCCTCCCCCCCCAACTGCTTCCTAGTTGCCCGAACCTGCTCCAGCTGGGGTGGATGGACCTAGTGACACTGACCTAGATTAGAAACAAGTCAAAGGAAAGAAGAAGAAGCCATCCCCTCCTATGGTGTTAGTCCCGCCCTTACTAGTCATTTCGAGTGAGGAGGAGTGCTCGCTAAAGATGAAGGTTGTTGCTACTGAGAGGAGTTTGCCCTCCATATCAACCCACAAGGCCCATAGAAGCTTACAGATCCTCACAAAGACAAATTTCTCGTTCCCTACTATAGTAGATGATTCCATCGGCCTTGTGGATGGCTTGACACGTTCATCCAGCCTTGGTGAGGAGTCCAAAAGTGTATCCAGCCATGTTGGCAGTTTAGATGATGACTTGCTTTCCCTTTGTCCGTCGCCAAAGCCCCTCCGTCTAGTTCGATGGTTGTGACCATGTAGGCTTCTGGCTCTGTCTTTAGACCTGCCTCCTCCTCCGCCCCGTGTGGCACCGCCTCCTTCTCAGTGCAAGCCCTCGAAGAGGACGTAACCTTTGGTCCTTCTCCTTTCTTGTATATATGTATATAGTTTGTTGGAATACTAGGGGCCTTGTTAACCCCATTAGATGGGCAAAGGTCCGTAGTCTAATCGTTTCAAATCAGTTGCTGTTGGTTGTGTAACACCCCTCGACGGCCCCCGATCCGCTAGGGTCGCCACAGCTCGCTTTTCCTTTTTCTTTTTTTCCAAATAACAAGTCACTCGATACCATTTTTAGTTGCGGCGGGTCCATACAACCATGGGGGTTTACATTTATTTATTTATTTATTTATTAACGGTCCCTTGCGCAATTTATATAACGGAAGCACATCCAATAACTCCCTTCCCTACATTCAGAAATCGATGCACACCTACTAAACGTTTTATATAAGTTAAAAGCCGAACACGTTTTATTTACATAGAGCAGATGGACATCATTCATCGGTACATCAAAATGCCGTAGTTTTCTATACTCGGCTACACTTCAAAAGATGACCGACATCTCCTCCCACAATCGTACGCTTAAAGTCCATCGACCCGTGTCGGCGTCCAAAAGTTCCCTCCTTTGCTATCCTTCTCCTTGCGGTCATATCCAACCGCTCAATCCATCTACTAATCTGAAATGTTGGTCCCCAAAAGGGGTGAGTACAACCACTCGGCGGAGTAAAGGAATCCAATAACAACTCGATGCATCATACAAATCATCATACATTGCAGGCATTACTTACCTTGACATCATGCATATTTCAATCATGCATCATCATATCATACATATCATCATCATCATGGCATATCATCATCATACCATATCATCATTATCGATCATATCATATATCATCGTATACCATGCATCATCATGCATATCATCATCGTCATGCCATATCATCATTATCATTACCATGCATCATCATGCATATCATCATCATCATCATCATGCCATATCGTCATTATCATTACCATGCATCATCATGCATATCATCATGTATATCGTGCCATGGGTGATCATCATATCACATCACATATCATCACCATCATCATGCATATCATCATGCATATCATGCCATGGGTGATCATCATATCACATCACATATCATTGCCATCATCATGCATATCATCATGCATATCATGCCATGGGTGATCATCATATCACATCACATATCATTGCCATCATCATGCATATCATCATGCATATTATGCCATGGGTTAATTCTCATCTTTATCTTTAAATTTGATCACCACATCACCCTTCCTCAATTCATCAATTTCACCTCATATTTTTCACTCGCATCCCATGCGAGAAACAACCTCCGGCATGTATCCAAGATACAACCGGGCATCCGGCCCCCACATTCCGGGCATCTCGCATCCCAACTAGCATCACGAGGAACCTCCGAGCATGTATCCAAGATACAACCGGACTTCTGGCCTTTACCCTTCTAGCCAGGCATCCCGCACCCAAATCCTGGCATCGCGAGGCATTCCCTTCGGGCAGAAACCTCCGACAAGGCTTCCGGAATTATGTACCGACATACCACCAGGCCTCCCCTGGAATTACGTACCGTATACCACCGGGCATCCCGACACTCCCGGGGAATCTCGGAATTATGCCACTAGGCCACCGGATATCATCACCCACCACAACCATCTCCTCATTTTACCATTATCCAAGTTCACCAGTATTTTAAATCTCAATTTAACATGGCAATTGGCATGGCATCAAACAAATCACACTTGACATGGAATTCACACTTGCATCTCAATTCACATTCATCATCCTTTTTAATCTCATTATCACATGGCATATGACTTGCACATGCATCACAATTCATGATCATTCATACACCAATGTCATATAACAATGCATCACTATTCATGTGCATACATACACCCATGTCATATAACAATGTATTATAACTCAATAAAACTCATGGCCAATAAAATAATCCACTTTTTATTTTATTATTATTTTATTATTATTTTATTATATTTATTTATTTTCATAAATAAATATTATATTTAATATTTATGATTTTCCAAAAATCATAATATTAAATCAATCATTAAACAAACAATTAGAGTCACAATTTCACACAAATTCATGGCCAAATTTGCATTTCACATAATTTCCCAATTTTCCACCAAATACACTCAATATTCGGATATTGGCCAGATTGCACAGTTTTCGGATTAATTCAATTAAAATATTCATATGAGCTCCGAAAATTCCCAAATTTTACAGGGTGATAGTCAACACATTTTCGTACCTTTTTCATGAAGAACACTAAGCCAAATTCTTTATGGATTAATTTATACAACTCCATGAAGCTTCTGGAACCTCTACCATTTCGTCCAGAACACACATCACCGAAAAACTTAGGTTTGACCCATCAAATCTCTTTCGTTTCTTCTGAAATTCTAGTATGTTATGCATCATTGTGTCCTTTACAAGTTTTATGAAGAGATCTAGGTTAAATAACCAAAGTATAATCCTCTTTTAAGTCCTTGAAGTCTCGGGTGTCTCGGTTCACTTCAACGGAACCATCCGTCTCAAAGATCTAACTGGTTAACTAGGCTATACTCATTTGTTTCTCCTCAAATTTGAATATGTTGTAGGTAAAGGTGTTTCCTACAACTTTCAAGAAGACAAAAAAGTGAGATCTCCAACAGAAATCAACATACAACCACGAAATCAACAAGAGGTCAGTAAGAAATTCGCAGATCTGAAGTCTCCGTGAAATAGAACTTTTGACCCATCAAATCTTCATCGTTTTCTACGAAATTTCAGTATGTCATACTACAAGATGTTAGATTCAACTTTCATGAAGACACCGAAGCCAAAATCACACTCCAAACACACATGCAAGTTCTCACAACATTCTGACTCGAGCGGATTCATACGAAAACATTCCAGATCTGACACCTCCGTAAGATGAGAGTTTGACCCCGCAAAACTCTATAATTTTTCACGAAATTTTAGTATGTTGTAGTTCAAGATGTTAGCTACAACTTTCATCAAGATATCGAAGCCAAAATCGAACTCTAAACATGCATGCAAGCCCTCACAACATTCTGACTCGAACAGTTCATACGAAAATATTCCAGATCTAGCACCTCCGTAGGATGAGGGTTTGACCCCTTAAATCTCCATCATTTTCCATGAAATTTTAGTATGTTGTAGTAAAAGATGTTAGCTACAACTTTCATGAAGAAACTGAAGCCAAATTCGGACTTTAAACACACATGCAATCTCAAACAAGTTTCTGACTCCAACCAGTTCATGCGAAAACAGTGGTGCAAGAGTAGAAAGTGGATTCCCAACTTGCCTCTACACCTCACGACTAGCACGAGCGGACGGCCACGGCGACGACGAGCTCCTTCCTTCCTCTCTTCCTCTCTTTCTCTCTTTCTCTCCTCTCTCTCGGCACCTAGACCAACCACCTTCTCTCTCTCTCCCCTCTCTCTCTCCTTTGGATGCTTATATACTTGCATGCTTCCTTCTCTTGCATGGGGGACACTTGTCCTTAAGAAGGAGACAAGTGTCTCCCTTGCTGAAGACACTTGGTAGCCATGTGGCTACCCCTCCATGCGACAATGGGCCGGGCTTGGGCCTCCTCTTGGGCCTTATTGGGCCGGCCATCTTGGCCCATTAAAGGCTTAGGCCAATGAGTCCAAGGCCCATTCCAAAATTAGCCCTTTTTCCCCCTTTTTTTTTGAATTTCTTTTATAAATATTTTTAAATTTCCATTTTCATCTTGGCCAAAGTCTTGGGACATTTTGTTCATTGAAATTTAATTTATAAAGTACATGGCCAAGCATAGATTATTAATTTATCCTATAGTCCTAAATTCAAAATTCATAAACACAAGCACAATAACACCTAGCCTTAAGAAAACTAATGGCTAACACATAGATCATAGGTAATTTCATTACCTAATTATAGGCTTTAATTTCTCTAGAGGGTGACTTGAATTTTGGGATGCCACAATTCTCCCCTCCTTAGAGAATTTCGTCCTCGAAATTAGACATTTCCTATGTCTCTTGAAATAAGTGAGAGTACCTTTCTCTCATCTCATCTACACTTTCCCATGTGGCTTCCTCCACATCATGATATCGCCATAATATCTTAACCAATAGAATTCTCTTGGTCCTGAGAATTTGTTCCTTCGATCCAATATCAGCACAGGCTCTTTAATATACCTCACTTTCTCATCCACTTGATGGCTTCATGATCGAGCATGTGTCCTAGATCAGGCTAATACTTCCTCTTAAGTTAAGGATGCAAGCTCTTAACATATCTTAATTTATCCCAACATCAGAAAATTTTTTAAAACAATACCCACATCTGAAATTTCTTTTGAATGCTTGAGAATCTTCCTTCATGAAATCAAACAATACAAACCGGGTTTTCAAAAGCATTGTAGCAAGCTTTGAAATCATATGTCATTTCCATGTCAAAACTTTTTCAAATCACCAATGTGAGAAATCCTTTGAGTTCTTGAAAATCCCACTTCATGATATCAAATAATGTAAAATAGGAATTTCAAAGACACAGCGGTATAACAATGATAGTCTTTGAAAATAGGTAAACCTGATATCGTTGAAAACAATTCACAAAATCAAAGCATGATACCAATTCCATAAAATCCATGATCACGTTTAAATTTCAAATGTTTTTCGAAATCCACATGTAAAGTCTTAAGTTGCACTTGCATCACGGCACGAAATAAAATACTTTATCAAAACCCTTAGTACATTTGAATCGGTATGTTGGCAAAAATTCCAATCTCAATCCCAACTCCAATGGGTTGGAATGCTTTCTATAAAAAGTTCAGAATTCTTTGAAATAGAAAACATTTCTTAAGACATTTGGGCACGATGTCACAGTACTCATACATTTTGATGAAATTCAAGAGATTTTCTAAAATAATTCACAATCAAAATCTGCTTTTCGATTGAAGTTCAAAACTTGGGATGTACAGGTGATAATTTTCTCCAAAAGCCATAAGCATTTGTTGAAGTATTGTAGATCACAGTTCGGTGAGTCGATAATATTGGTCCAAGATGTTTGAAACCAAAAACTTTGAAATACCAAAATCCTAAGCCTTTCTTGAAATACCAGAATCAACGCATCGGCGAGTCATCAAACTCGGTCTCGACCTTAAGATTTTCAAAGTAGTTTGCATGCAAAATCTTAGAGCTTTGAAAACATCCAAACTCAAGTATTTCCAATCTAATTGCTCTACATCGACAACAACGGCAATGCATTATATAGGTTAGTAGACTTTCACTTGCTGGCATGTTAAACACTAGGAAACGTGTTTAGCTACATCCACCTTCATGCCATTCCACCAAAACTGTTGGTGTAATCTCTATACCTTTGTCACCACCAATTCAAGCCTAGAACCATCAAAATCGACACCACCAATAACTCATTTAGTTCAGTCCAACAAAGACATTCACTATGCATTCACCGCAACATAGATTCAAGCCTAAAATATAGCATCATTCCTTCGATTCAAATATCTATAGTCCACCAAGATTCATTCAATTCAAAGATCGACAATCCACCAAAATAATACTTGTCTAGTTTCCACCGAATATATCTCAGATCTCATCCTAAATGATCATCACTTAGACTAATCACTCATCAAATCCGCAACTTGAACTTCCACCATTTCACCTTGAAAAGACTATAACTACAAACAATCATATTCACTAATTCCACCAAATCTTTCAAACTGAGATCATCACCTAAAATTAAAAGTTAACCATCATCAATCAAACCTATTAATCCAATATATAAACCACAAATAATTTCATGTCTCATATGACCACTCAAACTCATGACTTCCAAGATCAATCTATACATACTAAATACCTCCATGTAACACATCAAGACTTCCAATGAAATCCTCAAATAGGAAGTCACTACTTAGTTCAAATGATCATGACTTAATCCTTAACTGATATCTTGATCTCAAATCAACTTTTAGAAAAAGACCGAACTTCCTTGCAGTTGATCAAATAGGTCATCAATTCTAGGAAATGAGTACTTACTCTTAACAATCGCATGATTCAATTGCCTATAATAAATGCACAAACGCATCGACTTGTCCTTCTTTTTCACAAACAAGAGTTCTACAAGCATAATCATGCTTCCACTGCGCCACTCTAATAGACTTATCCCAGAAACACTACCTTCCCAGTTCAGTTCATAGTTCGGTTCACTCCTGTCCCCTTTTGCCATTCTAGAAGCCTGCCAAGAGCTGCTCCTTGTTCAAGTCCTCTAACCTCGGCGTCCACTCCGCCTTCATCAAACCGGGACGTTACGGGTACACCAGCTTTCGCTTGGTTCGAACCCAAACTACACATCTTGAAGGGTCTCGTTTCAACGGGGATTAACTTACGAGAGATATTATCCGTTTTGGCTTATCCCATTCGCCATCCTCAAACTAGCCATTTTTAAACTTGCTATGGAAATGGCCGACTTACGACTAAGAGCATCTGTTACTCTATTCGCTTTCCCTAGATGATATCTTATCTTATTCCCCTAGGGTTATCTCACTCATCTCACATGCCAACGTAGATAATCAGCATATCTTTCAGCGATATAGAAATACGGAGAGGCATATCTAGAAATTCGTTCCTACTCCTCACAATCATCTATATTTTTCGGATACAAATGAATGCATGTCACTCATATCAAATAACGCATATACCTTCTTATCCCTCTATCGAAATCGTACCTGAGATAACACTTTTGGAAGCTCCTGCTTCCCCTTGAGTGACTGCATACACCCTTCCTTGTGGTGGCAGCCTCCGTGGATTCCTTGGTAAATTTGGTTCAATAGCACTTTGTTGTACTTGTCGCACCGAGCTAACATTCGGCTGCAACCTCTTTTGTGGACAGTCTTTCTTAAAGTGTCCTATTTGCCCACATCCATTACATTTCAATCGAACATTACAGGGTCCTGGTCCATGTTGTCTACCACATCTCTGGCAAAAATTACCCTGGTAGGGTGCTCTCCCTAAAATCGGGCCATTCCAAGCTCTTCTAAAATTTCCAAAGTTACTCTTTTTCTTAGATTCCCAAGTCGGACCTTGACCAGGATAAGGTCTCTTACCCCTTCGAACATCATTAAAGGTCATCTGCTTCTTAGGTTCTGATTGCTCCCTCACTAACTCTTGCTCCACCAACTGTGCCCTCTCATAAATCTCATTATAATCCCTTATATTTAGAGGCACCAGTTGTTTTCTAATATCAGTCCTTAATCCTTTCAGGAATCTCTTAGCCTTTTCCTCTCGATCCTCAACCAACCTAGGAGCATACCTAGACAATTCAGAAAATTTTGCCTCATACTGGTCTACTGTTAGCTCCCTTTGTTCTAACTGAACAAATTCAGTGATCTTTCTATCCTTGGCACAATCAGAGAAATGCTTCCTATTGAAAGCCCTAACAAACTCATCCCAGTTCACATCAGTACCTGGTGGAAAGATTGTATCCTTTGAAGCTCTCCACCAAAACTTTGCATTTCCCTCAAGCTGGTACTCTGCCAAAACTATTTTCTCAGCATCACTGCAGTCCAACAACCGGAAAATTCGTTCCATTCCATCAATCCAATGTTCCGCCTCCTCAGGACTTCCCATTCCACTAAACTTAAGTGGTTTCAACTTTAGGAATTGTTCCACCAGTCCTTGAGGGCGACGTTCCACTCCGGGTTGTTGCTGCACTTGCCTATCCATCAGATTTCCAATATTGGCTAATGCCTGCAGGATGTCTTCTATTCGGGGTTCAGCCCTCGCAGCAGAGGCTTCAGCCCTCGATGGATGAGCACTTCCAGCTCGCACCATGACTTTCCTGCAATTTCCAAGCATTGCCTCAGGAATAATCTGAGACTCACTATCTCCATTCAAAGCGACTCTACTACTACATAAGTAACATATACATGTTAATGGTACCTAAAGTCAACTCAAAACAAACTACTAGGGATCTACGAGTGAATACTCATCACCCGTTATTCAATTATTTCATTTTTCATCCTATGGTGTGCATCTTTCTATCCTCATTTCCATCTGAGGCACCTTATCACTCCAAATAATCCATAGCTCTGATACCAACAAAGGCTGTAACACCCCTCGACGGCCCCCGATCCGCTAGGGTCGCCACAGCTCGCTTTTCCTTTTTCTTTTTTTCCAAATAACAAGTCACTCTGATACCATTTTTAGTTGCAGCGGGTCCATACAACCATGGGGGTTTACATTTATTTATTTATTTATTTATTAACGGTCCCTTGCGCAATTTATATAACGGAAGCACATCCAATAACTCCCTTCCCTACATTCAGAAATCGATGCACACCTACTAAACGTTTTATATAAGTTAAAAGCCGAACACGTTTTATTTACATAGAGCAGATGGACATCATTCATCGGTACATCAAAATGCCGTAGTTTTCTATACTCGGCTACACTTCAAAAGATGACCGACATCTCCTCCCACAATCGTACGCTTAAAGTCCATCGACCCGTGTCGGCGTCCAAAAGTTCCCTCCTTTGCTATCCTTCTCCTTGCGGTCATATCCAACCGCTCAATCCATCTACTAATCTGAAATGTTGGTCCCCAAAAGGGGTGAGTACAACCACTCGGCGGGTAAAGGAATCCAATAACAACTCGATGCATCATACAAATCATCATACATTGCAGGCATTACTTACCTTGACATCATGCATATTTCAATCATGCATCATCATATCATACATATCATCATCATCATGGCATATCATCATCATACCATATCATCATTATCGATCATATCATATATCATCGTATACCATGCATCATCATGCATATCATCATCGTCATGCCATATCATCATTATCATTACCATGCATCATCATGCATATCATCATCATCATCATCATGCCATATCGTCATTATCATTACCATGCATCATCATGCATATCATCATGTATATCGTGCCATGGGTGATCATCATATCACATCACATATCATCACCATCATCATGCATATCATCATGCATATCATGCCATGGGTGATCATCATATCACATCACATATCATTGCCATCATCATGCATATCATCATGCATATCATGCCATGGGTGATCATCATATCACATCACATATCATTGCCATCATCATGCATATCATCATGCATATTATGCCATGGGTTAATTCTCATCTTTATCTTTAAATTTGATCACCACATCACCCTTCCTCAATTCATCAATTTCACCTCATATTTTTCACTCGCATCCCATGCGAGAAACAACCTCCGGGCATGTATCCAAGATACAACCGGGCATCCGGCCCCCCACATTCCGGGCATCTCGCATCCCAACTAGCATCACGAGGAACCTCCGAGCATGTATCCAAGATACAACCGGACTTCTGGCCTTTACCCTTCTAGCCAGGCATCCCGCACCCAAATCCTGGCATCGCGAGGCATTCCCTTCGGGCAGAAACCTCCGACAAGGCTTCCGGAATTATGTACCGACATACCACCAGGCCTCCCCTGGAATTACGTACCGTATACCACCGGGCATCCCGACACTCCCGGGGAATCTCTGGAATTATGCCACTAGGCCACCAGATATCATCACCCACCACAACCATCTCCTCATTTTACCATTATCCAAGTTCACCAGTATTTTAAATCTCAATTTAACATGGCAATTGGCATGGCATCAAACAAATCACACTTGACATGGAATTCACACTTGCATCTCAATTCACATTCATCATCCTTTTTAATCTCATTATCACATGGCATATGACTTGCACATGCATCACAATTCATGATCATTCATACACCAATGTCATATAACAATGCATCACTATTCATGTGCATACATACACCCATGTCATATAACAATGTATTATAACTCAATAAAACTCATGGCCAATAAAATAATCCACTTTTTATTTTATTATTATTTTATTATTATTTTATTATATTTATTTATTTTCATAAATAAATATTATATTTAATATTTATGATTTTCCAAAAATCATAATATTAAATCAATCATTAAACAAACAATTAGAGTCACAATTTCACACAAATTCATGGCCAAATTTGCATTTCACATAATTTCCCAATTTTCCACCAAATACACTCAATATTCGGATATTGGCCAGATTGCACAGTTTTCGGATTAATTCAATTAAAATATTCATATGAGCTCCGAAAATTCCCAAATTTTACAGGGTGATAGTCAACACATTTTCGTACCTTTTTCATGAAGAACACTAAGCCAAATTCTTTATGGATTAATTTATACAACTCCATGAAGCTTCTGGAACCTCTACCATTTCGTCCAGAACACACATCACCGAAAAACTTAGGTTTGACCCATCAAATCTCTTTCGTTTCTTCTGAAATTCTAGTATGTTATGCATCATTGTGTCCTTTACAAGTTTTATGAAGAGATCTAGGTTAAATAACCAAAGTATAATCCTCTTTTAAGTCCTTGAAGTCTCGGGTGTCTCGGTTCACTTCAACGGAACCATCCGTCTCAAAGATCTAACTGGTTAACTAGGCTATACTCATTTGTTTCTCCTCAAATTTGAATATGTTGTAGGTAAAGGTGTTTCCTACAACTTTCAAGAAGACAAAAAAGTGAGATCTCCAACAGAAATCAACATACAACCACGAAATCAACAAGAGGTCAGTAAGAAATTCGCAGATCTGAAGTCTCCGTGAAATAGAACTTTTGACCCATCAAATCTTCATCGTTTTCTACGAAATTTCAGTATGTCATACTACAAGATGTTAGATTCAACTTTCATGAAGACACCGAAGCCAAAATCACACTCCAAACACACATGCAAGTTCTCACAACATTCTGACTCGAGCGGATTCATACGAAAACATTCCAGATCTGACACCTCCGTAAGATGAGAGTTTGACCCCGCAAAACTCTATAATTTTTCACGAAATTTTAGTATGTTGTAGTTCAAGATGTTAGCTACAACTTTCATCAAGATATCGAAGCCAAAATCGAACTCTAAACATGCATGCAAGCCCTCACAACATTCTGACTCGAACAGTTCATACGAAAATATTCCAGATCTAGCACCTCCGTAGGATGAGGGTTTGACCCCTTAAATCTCCATCATTTTCCATGAAATTTTAGTATGTTGTAGTAAAAGATGTTAGCTACAACTTTCATGAAGAAACTGAAGCCAAATTCGGACTTTAAACACACATGCAATCTCAAACAAGTTTCTGACTCCAACCAGTTCATGCGAAAACAGTGGTGCAAGAGTAGAAAGTGGATTCCCAACTTGCCTCTACACCTCACGACTAGCACGAGCGGACGGCCACGGCGACGACGAGCTCCTTCCTTCCTCTCTTCCTCTCTTTCTCTCTTTCTCTCCTCTCTCTCGGCACCTAGACCAACCACCTTCTCTCTCTCTCCCTCTCTCTCTCTCCTTTGGATGCTTATATACTTGCATGCTTCCTTCTCTTGCATGGGGGACACTTGTCCTTAAGAAGGAGACAAGTGTCTCCCTTGCTGAAGACACTTGGTAGCCATGTGGCTACCCCTCCATGCGACAATGGGCCGGGCTTGGGCCTCCTCTTGGGCCTTATTGGGCCGGCCATCTTGGCCCATTAAAGGCTTAGGCCAATGAGTCCAAGGCCCATTCCAAAATTAGCCCTTTTTCCCTTTTTTTTTTTGAATTTCTTTTATAAATATTTTTAAATTTCCATTTTCATCTTGGCCAAAGTCTTGGGACATTTTGTTCATTGAAATTTAATTTATAAAGTACATGGCCAAGCATAGATTATTAATTTATCCTATAGTCCTAAATTCAAAATTCATAAACACAAGCACAATAACACCTAGCCTTAAGAAAACTAATGGCTAACACATAGATCATAGGTAATTTCATTACCTAATTATAGGCTTTAATTTCTCTAGAGGGTGACTTGAATTTTTGGGATGCCACAGGTTGGTCTTTTGGAAATGAAGGTGCCGTAGACTCTCTTCAATTCCATTTCTAGGAGACTGTTGAGGGAGTGGTGCTGGCTTGCCAATTATGAATTCTCCCATAGGGGTAGGATTTGGGTTGGTTGGGACCCCTTAAGGGTTAACTTTAAAGTTCTCGTTGTTTCCAGTCAGGCGGTTCATGGGTTTCTTAAGCTGTTGGACTTGGGAGTGTCTTGCTGTGTGTTAGTTGTTTATGGGGAGCACTCTTTTATACTCCAAAGATAACTTTGGGGGGATATTACCTCTAGAAGTAGTGCCCTACATAATTCAGCTTGGCTAGTGATGGGGGATTTCAATGCAATTAAGGACCCCTTCAATAGGGTTGATGGCTCTGATGCTTGGATCCCGTGTTTCTATGATCTTGGTTAGTGCTTGGCATAGGTGGAGCTAGAAGACCTTATGTATGTTGGCTTCTGATACACGTGGACAACCTCCTCGGGTTCTACTAGAAAGGCTAGGAAGATTGATCGAGTCCTTGTGAACTCTAGGTGGTGCTTAGATTTCTTGTACTCAGAAGCTTCCTTTCTAGCCCCGGGTATTTCAGACCATACACCTATGGTGGTTAAAGTGCTTAACCTTATTCTTTGGAGGAAACCCTTTAAGTTCTTTGATTTTTAGATGAAGCATCTTGAGTTCAATGAAATTGTTACTCAAATTTGGCAGGACCCAAGGGAGGGAGTACCTATATTTAGGCTTGTGCACAAGCTAAAGGCTCTCAAAAGTTGTCTCAAGTAGCTTAATAAAGAATCTTTCTCTAATATATCTACCAGGACATCAGAAGTAAGGGTTGCCCTAGAGAACATGCAAGCCGGTCTTTAAAGGGATCCCTTCTTGGTTGATCTTGCGGAGTTGGAGAAGGACTGATGACATATCTTTGCTAACCTTCGATCTAATGAGGAGTCTTTCTTCAAACAGAAATCAAGAGTGAGGTGGCTCATGGAGGGAGATCGTAACAACAAGTTCTTCCATCAATACGTAAAAAAGAGACAATTGCGGAATAGAGTTCTTTATGTTTTGATTTCCTCGGGTAACCAAATTACCAAGCCGCAGCTTGGTTCAGCAGCGTTTTGTGGAGCATTTTTAGTACCTTTTGGCATAACGGGTGGAGTAGGGAGGGCTTTCGATTGGGAAGATTTGGGAGACTATCCAGTATCCTCTTTCGAACGACCATGTTAGCTTTCTTGCTCGACTGGTCACTGAGGTGGAGATCCAGGATACCTTATTCTCTCTAGCTAGGGGTAAAGCCCCTAGGCCGGATGGCTTTACAATTGAATTCTACAAGAAAAATTGGGAGACAGTTGGACAATTGGTCATAGTAGCAATGATGGATTTCTTCGTCATAGGGAAGCTCTTGAGGGAGATAAATAACACCATTCTGGTGCTTATGCCTAAAGTGCCCAATGCAACTTTTGTTGATGATTACAGGCCCATCACCTACTGTACCACCATTTATGAATGTATCACAAAAGTGCTGGCTAATCGAGTTGTAGCTATTCTAAAGAGTGTTATTAGCCCTTTTTCAAAGTGCATTTGTAAAAGGCAAGCGGATCAGAGACAATATCTTGATGACTCAAGAACTCTTTTCTAGTTTTCACCTTGAACCATACATTCCCAAGTGTGCGGCGAAGGTAGACTTCGGGAAAACTTATGACACAGTTGATTGGGGTTTCCTTGAGACAGTCCTCCTTGCTTTTAGCTTTCTCGACTTTGTGACTCAGCTTATTATGATATGTGTGTGCACTCCCATGTTTTCCATCGCCTTGAATGGGGAACTTCATGGTTACTTTGCAAGTGGACACGGCCTTCACCAAGGTGATCCTATCTCTCCATACCTGTTTATGTTAGTTATGGAGTTGTTTTCTGGAATTCTGTTTAGGTGCTCTTCCAAGCTAGAGTTTAAGTTCTTCAGAGATGCAAGGTGACGAATCTCTCGCATCTTTTCTTTACAAACGATGTTTTTCTATTTTGTGAGGCAGACTTAACTTTGATTAGTCTCCTCAAATAGGGCCTCAAAACCTTCTCGGTGTGCAGTGGATTAACTCCAAATCATTCCAAAAGTGAGATCTTTTTGGCTGGTGGTTCACCTTCTTTAAGGAATTAGATCCTCCTCGATCTTGATTTCCAGGAAGGCAAATTACCAATGTGCTACCCGAGAGTCCCTATCATCACCTTGAGGCTCAGTAAGGTGGATTGTTACATTCTCATTAGCCGTATTATTGCGAGGGTTCAAGCTCGGACTCATCGTTTTCTCTCTTTTGCTGGTCGACTTTAGCTTATCAGGTCAGTCCTTCATACTATCCAAGCCTACTGAGTGAGTGTTTTTATTTTACCTATAGCTATGTTGGACCAAATTGAGAAAGTTTATAGGCAATTCCTGTGGAAAAGACCAGAATTGGGTAGAGGGGGAGCTAAGGCTACTTGGGAGGATGTGTGCCTCCCAAAAGTGGAAGGAGGCCTTGGTATCTGGAGGCTTCGAGATTGCAACAAGGCCGCTATGCTGAATCATATCTAGCTCATGTTTTCGGACAAAGAGGCTTTGTGGTGCAGGTGGATTCACTCCACGATTTTAAAATCAAGGAACTTTTGGGTTACTAAAAACCCACTTTCTGTTCTTGGGCTTGGAAGAAAATTTTATCTTTCATAAGTGAGGTTCGAAATTCTTTCCTATGGAGGATTGGGGACGGCCTCTCTACCTCTTTTTGGTTTGACAACTGGCACCCTAAGGGTCCTTTAAACTTAATCTTTTCGGACTCAATCATCTATAGTTCCAGACTATCTATGCAAGCAATAGTGGCAGATCTTTTCTCTGATGCCGGGCAACCTTTTAGGTTGGTGCTTGAGTCGTGGGATTACCCTTTCCCGAGCCTCACTCAGAACTCGGGTTTCTTTTGTTGGAGGGAGAGTTCGTAAGGCCGGTTCACTGTTGCTACGGCTTGGGAGACTTTTAGGCGGAAGAGGACTTGGGTCCAATGGCATACGTTCTTCTAGAACAATGCAATGACACCACGGTATCAACTAAACCTGTGGCTTATGGCCAAGAGCAAGCTTCCCACATAGGTGCTATTATTGTCTCATGGCGGGATAGATAGCGATGTTTGTGCCTTCAGCAATGAGGTGCCTAATTTTATTGACCACTTGTTTTTTGGTTGTCGTGTTACGGCCGGGGTTGCTTTCTTTTGGCCAGGTAGATGCAATTTACCTTGGCGTAATAGGTCAGTAGAGGAGAATTTCCGGTGGGCCACTACCTTGCTAATGGGAAAGGATTTTTATAAGTGTATAGCTCGCTTTTCCTTTGGAGTGCTTTGTCATATTATTTGGAAAAACAAGAACAATATCCTTTTCAAAGAACAGCCTCTTGCTATTCCGGCTATGAAGAACCATCTTTTTAAAGTGATCAGAGATAAGGTGATCACTTTTAGGAATGTTGAAGATAACTTCAGGAATAGAAGGTTGCAAAGGAGCTGGGGCATTGACCTGGTCATCTTCTCTGGGGATCCTTAGTCGCTTCCTTTTTAGCTGGTGTGTGTTTCTTTCAGGTCTTATGAGTATTGGCTTGCTATTTTTTGTGGTTGTTCTATTCCCTAGTTGAGGGTTGTTGTGATTCTGGGGGCTGGTTGTTCATAACGTGCTTTTTGTGTACCTTTGTGTTTGTTGTTTTTGGTTGCCACTTGTGGCTTTTACATCTCGGCATCCTTCCACTCATAACGTTCTGTCGTCTTGAGTGTAAGTTTTGATGCCTTGATCTTTTGTACAGTTGGTCATTGCTCTATTTATTTATTACCTTTCACCAAAAAAAAAACGTGCAAAACGATATTGTTTTACACTTGTCTCGTTGGAAAAACACCACTTTTGCATTTTTGGCTGGAGTTTCTCACCGTTAACACTTAAGTGATCCATTTTCCTCTAATTTTGACATTTAAGTGTACATTTCTGAACTTTAGGCACTTAAGTGTCTCCACATGCCAAGTTTTGGCACTTGGGGCATCTAACACTTTATATCATTTTATATGATCATATTTTTTACATAAGGTCTTTGACTGCAAATTTATATGGCATCTTTTCTTAACAATTTCTTCAATGTACTGCTTGAGTGCTAATGGAATTCGCCAACGAGATAATCTTTAGGAAATTTATTTTAGCTACATTACATATCCTTGTTGACAATAGATCATTGATATCAACATCAACCCTAAATAGAAGGCATGGTCATTGTATGAAATGCAAGTGAAGATTCATGCTTATGAAGCATGAGGTCAAGTTAATAGGAAGCTTAGGCTTTGTTGATTTGGTAGAAAATATGGCATTTGTGAACTTTTTTTTTTTCTAGGAAGCCATTTTTCCAGGAAAATGATAATATTATCGATATTCAGTTGAAACGTAAAATGAGCTAGAATATATTTTCCGCCTTTTGGTGTGGAAAATTCAATATGATTTTCCTTTGTGCACTCCTTTTAATAAATTATATTATTTGATTTTAAAAAAAATAAGTCAAAATTTCAACTATTGTACTATTTCTTTTTCTTTCTATTTAAAAAAAAATTATTTTCCTCCCCTTTAGTCAATCGCGTTTCTCTCTCTCTCTTTCCCCCGACTACAAAGGTGATGGCCACCTAAATGACCATAATATCTAAATGTAGAGAAACACAGTAAGAAATGTGAGCACATAACTAGATAGAACGGATGTTTGATTTAGGGGTCAAATTCTATTGATATCAACGAATTCAATCCTCGGTTTTCTTATAAATGAAAGCCTTCATGCAAAAATGTTGGTGTTGACAATTGGGATAGTAAATTAAGCATTAGAAACATTTCTTATATATATGAAATTAATTTTAGTTTTTCAAAAACTATTATAAGAATGATTTAATATGCATTGGTATTTTTGAGATATCATTACCATAGCTCTGAATATGTTGTCATGTAAAGATATACAAACATAAAACGGCACCACAATTGTCCAAGAAATCGATAGTTGGCAAATCATGAATATTCCATTAAATAGAACTCTTTATAGAATATAAAATTATTAGGTGAACTTACCACACTTTCTTCTTGGCCGTGTTTTCACTTGTATGAATTGCAAAAGAACAAAAAGTCACTGCCCAGTCAAAGGGATATTATTTGGTAGAAGTATAACGCAAATGTCAAAACTTGATATGGCAGGACACTTAAATGTCAAAAGTTATCAAAGGTATATTTAAGTGTGGCACCCTCGACGGCCCTCGATCCGCTAGAGTCACCACAGTTCGCTTTTCCTTTTTCTTTCCCAAAATAACAAGTCACTCGATACCATTTCAATTGCAGCGGGTCCATACAACCATGGAGGTTTACACATTTATTTTTTTATTCGATCGGTCCCTTGCGCAATTTACATAACGGAAGCATATCCAACAATTCCCTTCCCTACATTCAGAAATCGATGCACACCTACTAAATATCTTATATAAGTTAAAGCCGAATACGTTTATTTACATAAAGCATATGGACATCTTTAGTCAGTACATCGAAATGCCAATGTTTCTATACTCGGCTATACTTTAAAAGATGACCGACATCTCCTCCCACAATCATATGCTTAAGGTCCATCAACCAGTGTCGGCGTCCAAAGGTTCCCTCCTTTGCTATCCTTCTCCCCGCGGTCATATCCAACCGTTCAAACCATCTACTAATCTGAAATGTTGGTCCTCAAAAGGGGTGAGTACAACCACTCAACAGGTAAAGGAATCCAATAACCACTCAATACATCATACAAATCATATATGCATTGCAAACATCACTTACCTTGTAATCATGTGTATCATGCATCATCACATCATATATCATCATCATCATGGCATATCATATATCATTGTCATCATCATGCATTTCATCATGCATATCATACCATGGATAATCATCATGTCACATCACACATCATCATCATGCATCATCATGCATATATTATCATAGGTGATCATCATATCACATCACATGTCATCATCATTATCATGCATATCATACCATGGGTGATCATCATATCACATCACATATCATCACCATCATCATGCATATCATCATGCATCTCATACATCATCATCATGCATCATCATGCATATATTATCATAGGTGATCATCATATCACATCACATGTCATCATCATTATCATGCATATCATACCATGGGTGATCATCATATCACATCACATATCATCACCATCATCATGCATATCATCATGCATATCATACCATGGGTGATCATCATATCATATCACATCATCACCATCATCATGCATATCATACATCATCATCATGCATCATCATGTCATGAGTTAATTATCATCTTTATCTTTCAATTTTGATCACCACATCACCCATTTCTCAAATCATCAATCTCATCATCAACCCTTCGGGCGAAACCTCCGATAGGGTTCCGGCAAACTCAGCCATCCCATGGCCACCGGGCTTCCGGCCCCCACATTCCGGCATCTTGCATCCCAACTAGCATCACGAGGCATTCCCTTCGGGCGAAACCTCCGACGGGGCTTCCGGCCTTTACCCTTCTAGCCAGGCATCCCGCACCCAAATCCCGGCATCGCGAGGCATTCCCTTCGGGCAAAGACCTCCGACAGGGCTTCCGAAATTATGTACCGACATACCACGGGCCTCCCCGGAATTACGTACCGTATACCACCGGGCATCCCAAAACTCCCGGGAATCTCTGGAATTACGCCACCAGGCCACCAGACAACATCCTCCACCACAACCTCTTTCTCATTCACATTTATCCTTTTATCTCAATTTAACATGGCAATTGGCATGGCATCAAACAAATCACACTTGCATTTCAATTCACATGTCATACACATGCCAAAGCTTTATCACCTATGCATTTCAACTTAATACATGTACAAAGACCTCATCACACAAGTGCCACACAAATGAAGTTGAATCCATGGCCAAATAAAAATATATTTTATTATTATTTTATTATTATTTTATTATATTATTATTATATTATTATTTATTTCCATAAATATTAAATTTAATATCTATGATTTTCCCAAAATCATAATATTCAAACAATCACTAAAAAAATCAATAGGATCACAATTTCACCCAAAATTCATGGCCAAATTGAATTTCTCATAGTTTCACAATTTCTACAAAATAGCACCTTATATTCGGATATGGCCAGACTTGCACAGTTTCCAAATAAATTCGATTAAAATACTCATATGGCCTTCAAAAATTACGAAATTTTACAGGGTGATAGCCACCACATTTTCGTGCACTTCTCATGAAGAACTCTAAGCCAAATTATTTTTAGATTAATTTCTGCAACCCTACGAAGCTTCTGGAACCACTCCCGCGACGTCCAGAACACACTCCTCCGAATTTCTTATTTTTCACCCATCAATTCTCTTTCGTTTCCTCTGAAATTTGAGTATGTTATGTACCAAGGTGTCCTTTACAAGTTTCATGAAGAGATCTAGGCCAAATAACCAGATTATGGTCACCATTTTAGTCCATGAAGTCTCGGGTGTCTCGGTATATTTCGCCAGAACCATCGTTTCCAAGATCTAATCGATTCACCAAGTTATACTTGTTATTTTTGCTTCAAATTTTATTATTTTGTAGCTTAAGGTGTTTCCTACAACTTTCAAGAAGACAACAAAGTGATATCTCCAACAGAAATCAACATGCAATCAAGAAATCAACAAGAGGTCAGTGAAAAGTTCACAGATCTGGGGTCTCCGAAAAATAGAACTTAAACCACTCATACCTTCATCATTTTCCACGAAATTTCAGTATGTTGTAGTTCAAGATGTTAGCTACAACTCTCATGAAGATATCACAGCCAAAATCGAACTCTAAACATGCATGCAAGCTCTCACAACATTCTGACTCAAACAGTTCATACGAAAATATTCCAGATCTAGCATCTCCGTAGGATGAGAGTTTGACCCCTCAAATCTCCATCATTTTGGGCCAAGGGTTCCCTCTAGCTAAGGGGTCGCCCTCGCCACTGGTCAGCCAAGGTCATCAGCTGCTGTCCCCTTGTTAGGGCCTTAAAACCTTGGCCAAGCCTCCTCCATCGCCCTTGTGGCATCCCAGATTTTCAACCTTATTTTCTACTGAATTAATCGGGTATTTCATTGACGCGTCTGCAGAGCTGCTTTTAGAGCCGATCATTCTCGAAATAACTAGACTATCCAGGGAAGCCATTAAGGAATTTTAAGGCAATAGACTTGAGAATTCGACCAGGAATCGACTTCTCGACCGTGCTCATCTTTAGAGGCCATTACGGCATAGTATAAAATGTATTTGAGATCAGAGATAGGTCTGTTCGACCGAGATGTGTAGCCGATCTTGGGTGACTCCACTAAATTGGGAAATTCTCGTCGACCGACACTAATTTGATTTTACTATTATTTTGATACCTTGTGTTTGTAATTGAGTCCTTAAGACTTGCACGACAATCGAGAGTCACCAATGTGTCGAGTGAGTTCATTGTGGCTCGAAGAAAATCGTTGCAAGTCATTTGCCCTAAAAAGTTTTGAAAACTACCCAAGTAGCCTAGGTCACACTAAAAATGCATCAAGAGGAAATTAACTGTCAATTCAAGTCCGATTTCAGAAATTGAAGTTTTCGTCATGTCAAATTATAGGAGTATTGACTCAGTCTTAGAATATTTTTCTGACAATTAAGACTTTTTGGGAAAAAGTTGTTGACGAGTCGATTTTGTGCAAAAAAAAAAGCCGAGGATCGTTTTTGTTGGCAAGATTAGGAAGCAAGTTGGATATATGAGTGAGGAAAAATGCTATGATGATCGGGGAGGCATTGATTTATTTTATTGAGGCCATTTGAGGTTGAATCAAGAGAGAATTGAATCCAATTGAAGGTAGAGATGGTGCCAATTTCATAGCTGTCCCTATCCCTAACATTTTTGGACCATTTACAAGGTTGCATGGCGTGTTTGGTAGGCTCAATTTCAGCCATGGAAAGTAGACTTCATGGACACGCCAAAGAGGAGACAAAAAATGTGGAAAAGTGAGGCCATAGGGCCCTTGTCTCCCCTCTCCCTTATCTTTCCCCCCTTTCTTCTCCTTGACTGCCCATACCTCTCTCTCCCTCCTCCATTTTCATGACCAACATAGCAGAGGAAGAGCAGGAGTAGCTTGCTATCGCTGCCAGTCACCGGGATCACCGCCACCTCACACATGCCGCCCGTGCGTGCACTGCCTTTCCCACACACCGTCCGTCTCTTTGCCGCCTCTCTCTCGTCCAACTTGTTGTCCAGCTACTGTTCTTGGTCTGTGAAAGCTCAACTGGGGTTGTTTTGAGCTTGTTTGAACCCTATAAGTTCACCTCTAGGCCCGGTTTGCCTATTCTTGCATTCCTGGTCAATATCTGCTTGAAACCGAGTTGTTTGCTTATGTTTCCAGCCAAGGTCAGCAGGTTTTGAGAGTGGGTTTCCAACCACTTCTAGGCCCGCTTTTGGAGCGTTCCAAGCCTTAGTTCCTAAGCCCACTTTGGAGAAAAGCGTTCCCTGCGTCGTTCCCTTTGGTTTGATCCGACTCGCACATTGTTTTTGTGAGTTTTGCTCACTAATCCTTGCTTAGTTTGCTAATGATGCTTAAGGGTTAATTAGATTTAATTAAGTGCAATTAGGTGGTTAGATTGGAGTAGATTAGTGATAATTAGATAATCGTAATGCATGTTAGGTAATTGAATTGTGCAATTAGCGAGTAGAGATGTACTTCTATTTATGAATGCATCTCGAGATTTTTCCTGACCTATCTTGGGCTTCAATTAGGCATTACAGGCCTAAATTGGATTGTTAGTATTTATTTATTAAATTTTGAAAGTATTTAATTAATTCTTTATTTTCTGAAAATTACGTAGGGATAGCCGACGACCGGAATTTTATGCTGATTATCGTGGCGCAGTCCGTTTATTTAATTCAGCTTTATTTTGTGCATAATAGAATTATTTGTGAATTTGGGAATTATTCCTGAATTAATTAAGGTTGGTTATTAATTGAAAATAACTAGGCATTGGTTGATAATGCCAAAAATATTTTAGTGGACAATAGAAAATGTGGGAGTTATGGAAAAAAATATATTATATTTTGGCTAAGGCCAACCATGTGCTCACGCACGATATTTTATCAGGTATGATAAAAGATGAGAAGAAATGTTGTGTGGCATGGCTCGGCGATTATTACATCGCTTTGGCATATAAGAGGCCTTAGAGAATGCACGTAAATCGTTGAATATATATCATGCTTGTGTGGCGATAATTGGTCATGCCTGTGTGGCGGAGGATCGTGCCTGTGTCACTATATTTCTATGTGTCGAGTATCGTGCCCGTGTTGCCGAAAGTAATTGGAATGCCTGAAAAGGAATGCACTTGATTGGTTTATATTAGCTCTGTGATTAAATATCTCACCACGGCGAAAACGACACCTAAGAGCATGCACATAAAATGTTTATTGTACATCACCTTGGTGAAAATGACACCTTAGAAAATATGGGGGATGGGTGATTGGTACATTGTCTTGGCGAAATTGGCGCTTGAGGGAAAATACGTGGTTCGGTGACTAGGTATTATACTAGAAATTGTATAGTATGGTTGAGAGGAACCAAGAGATGATCTGACCGACATGTAATCGATTAGGTCGATTGATCATTGCTTTGATCTGTTGTTATGAATTGATTAATTGAATGGAAATGACCGATGAATGGTCCAACTGACATGTAATCAACTAAGTCTATTTGATCAATGTTTCGATCCGTGATATTATGATTGGGTGCTTATTTGAATTGTGCTAATTTGCAGGTGGAAATCTAAGGCCAAGGTAAGTCCTTTGACTTGTGTGTGCATAGGCAGTCCGGATAGCATATTGGTTTACTAATTGAGTCTTAGGGGGTAGAACTCGTTGAGACGTGGTTTCAATGGTTATTGTATAACTATTTCAGGACCCTAATGAGGAGGTTGAGGAGGAGGAATCTAAGGAGGAGAACCCTGATGTGAAACCTGAGGAGGAGGAAGATTTTGAAGAAGAAGATGATCCAGAGAAGGATATTGAGTACGACCCGGATGAGGACTGAGATCCCATCCTGTTTTGTGTGAACCTTATGTTCTTGTAGATAGGTGTGAGATCATATCTTTGTGAATAGTATGGTAAAATGCTATGGGTTTCTCTCTGCTTCGTTGCGAATAGTTTTGAAAAAATAAATGCCATGCATTCAAAATGACATCATGTCTCTTCTTCACTATCGTGTTACCTCCCCCTCCGTATGTATGTCTTCTTCATCATTGTGTTCCCCTCCCCCTCCATATCTACATTTGCTTTCACTATTCCAAGCGAACCTTAAGTCCCAAATCGAATTCGCGCGAACCTAAGCCCCAAATCGAATTCATCCGAACCTAAGCCCCAAATCAAATTCATTTGAACTGTAGTTCTCTTGCGATTTGGGCCTCATCGACCTCGAGTTCGACACTTGTCGTGAGTTCGTGTTCCTTCCTTTGACGATTGCAAGTTCGTGCGAAGACCTCTCTTGCAAGAGTCTCGACATCTCAGTAGCGAAGCGATTGGCATCAGGGAAAATGACAAGGTCAACGATGGCGATGGCGACCCCTCCTCAGCTAGGTATTGCTCTTTATATTATAACATTTTAGGTATCTCATGGTAATGCTACGATTTCTTTTGTTTGGCAAAGGTGCTTTAATTTTGCATTATGCAAAATGACGTCAATTGGCGTGCTCATTTCTTCATTATTTGGAGTTTAGAAAGCTCGAGTTTGACACACATCAACTTTATGTTATCTTCTTTGATGATTGCGAGTTCGTGCAAAGACATGTCTTGTGGGCATCTTGGCATCTCATTGGCGGAGCAAGCGGCATCAGGGACAGCGATGGCGACTCCTCATGCAGGTATCGTTCTCTACGTTACAATATTTGGGTATGTCATGGTAATATTACGATTTTTGTTTTTGTTTTGCAAAGGCGTTTTACTCTCTACATTATAGCGGCATTTTACTCTCTACATTATGGTTGTTTTTTCATTTTCCAATTGTTGCGATAAATTAGAACATTGCTATAAATTAGAACATCGCCTACCGAAAGGTGACAATAGGTCCCTCGCTCTCACTATTGATCCTATAGTTGCATTGTGGTTGTAAAGCGCATTATGCTAATTTGCTGTTTCTATATTGATTGTTAGTCTTTTATAAAAATATCTTCAATTTAGAACTTAGACATTGCTTCAATAATTTGATGATTGAAAGTGCTCTGCTATTTGTTTCTGTTCCCTAGTAGGTCCGATGGTCGAGAACAAAGTTTATGTCACTGTTCTCTATGGAGGTAAATTTAAAGTTGGCCCACCGTTGGAATACATAGGTGGAAGGGCTGATGTTACTGAAATAAGTTTAAGTAAGAGTTCAATGTCTAGTATAATTGAAGCTATTGAGGCTTTGGGTGTGTGTAAAATAGAGAAACTCTTTTATAGAGTTCTGGAAGTACGACTCTTGTAGACGGAATGACTCTTAGGTATTTATGGGATAACCTTGATGTGATGGATCTATTTTATCATCGTCTATGCTCTGAAAATATTAAGCTATATGCTGAGCATGTTGATGATTGAAAGAATTTTCAACAAGACATAGGTTCAAAATTGGCGATTATAGTGAGGCAACTGGTACTTCCTAACCACCGATTGTGGATGAGGCTCAATCGTTAGATGATTCTAGGTATGAAACAGAGTATGATGATTCAGATGAAGAAGACAGTCTTCAATCAATTTTAAATGATGAGGGTGACGAAAAGGTTGATGTTATTTCAAGGAGGAGAAGTAGGTTCCCATCATATGATCAAAGTGGTACACATCTAGTATTTATTGTTGGCATGACATTTGGGGATGCAACTGAGTTCAAAAATGCAATTTTGAAGTATTTTGTGGCTAAGCAAAGTGCAATCAAATGCATTAAGAACACAAAAAGCTTTGTAAGAGCTAGGTGTACCCAGAAAAATTGTAATTGGATGATTTATGGTGCTTTTGTTAGCAAAACTGGGTCATCTCATTTGAGAAGGTATATAAATCAGCATATATGCAGTATCACTTTCGAGAATAAGAGAGTGTCTAGTACTTATTTAGCTAAACAATTCATGATTCTCATTTCATGATTCTCATTTCTACAATGCCTAAAATCAAAGCACCTGAATTAAAGAAATTAGTCATAGAACAAGCTGAGTAAATGTCACTTTCAGTTAGTATAGGAGAACAAAGCTGAAAGTATTGAAGGAACTATAAGGTAATTACAAGAAGGAATATGCACAGATGTACGACTACTTGGGAGAGCTTTACACTGCAAGCCTTTCAAGCAATTTTAAATTAAAAGTTGAAAGGCCTTGCCAAATTCTCTACCATTATTTGATAGGGCTTACATTTACTTTGATGCTTGTGAGAAAGGTTTTTGGCTGGATGTATGAAGATCATTGGATTAGATGGATGTTTTTTGAAGGGTTTGATCAAGGGTGAGTTGTTATGTGCCGTAGGAAGAGATGGTAACAATCAAATGTATCCAGTGGCATGGGCAAGCGTAAGAATCAAGAATAATGACACATGGACTTTGTTTATCGAATTGTTGAAGTCGGACTTCAATATGTGTAATGGTGATGGATGAGCTTTGATAAGTGACCAACAAAAGGTATGTTTTTCTTTCTGTTTTCATTTGTAAATTGATTGTGACATTACAATGCTTTTCTTTCTGTTTTCATATATATTTTTTTTTTTTGGTAATTGTCGAGTCTCGTCCAATCAGTAACTGAACTTTTGCCAAATGCAGAGCATAGAATGTGTGCAAGGTACATATATTCCAACTGGGGTTGAAAATACAAAGGAAAACAGTTTATGAGACAATTTTGGAGATGTGTCAAGAGTAATAATATGTCAGATTTCGAGGTGCATAGATAGAGGTTGAAGGAAATGACTTAGGAATGTCATGATGATTTATTCCGTATTGAGCCAAAACATTGGTGTAAAGCCTTCTTTGACACCAACATTAAATGTGATGTCATTGATAATAATCTTAGTGAAGCTTTTAATGGCAAGTGTGTGGAAGCTAGCTGTAAGGCCATTGTGAGTATCTGGAGGATATTAGAATTATGGTTATGAATAGAATGCATACTCAGAGGGATGGATGTGCTAGGTGGACTAAAAATTATGGTCCAAGGATTATGCATAAGTTACATGAGAATACAACTGCTAGTAGGTATTGCCAATTGATATGGAATGGAGACGAGGGATATGAGATTATGGAAGGTGGTGACGAATATGTTGTTGATTTGAATTTAAAAACTTGTTCTTGTAGAGTTTGGGAATTTAGTGAAATTCCATGTTGCCATGCCATTTGTGCAATACACTATAAGAGAAATGATCTGATTGACTATCTAGCTGAGTGCTTCAACAAGGCAAAGTATCTAAGTGCTTATCAATTCATGATGCCTACAGTGAGAGGACAAAAATTTTGGAATAAAGCCAATAAAGAAGCTCCTCAACCCCCACCAATGAAGAACATGCTTGGTAGGCCAAAAAGGAGTAGAAGAAAGCAATCGGTTGAGCTTGTAAGAGGTGATTGAATGACTAAGAAGGGTAAGCAAATGACTTGTTTTGCTTGCAATGTGGTTGGACATAAGTGCAAGGGATGTCCTTTAAAAATATTTCCTCAACTAACTAATCATCTTAATGCTAGGCATGTCACTTTAACATATTCTTAATCAATGCTTAATATGTGCTTCTCGGGCCAATGCTCAGGCCAATGTATGTTGTTGACACCCGAAATTTTTATCGACATTTTAATCATCCATTTTGCAAAAATAAAAATAAAAAAGAGCCAAAAATATAAATAAAAAGAAAACAAAAAAAAGAAGAAAAAATTAAATGAAATGAAAAGAGAAAATAATTAGAAATAAGGAAAGCGAAAAAGAAAAAGGAGAGAAAAAGTATAAAATAAAATAAAAAATAATAGAAAAGGAAGGAGAGGGGCATTCGAAAGGGGGGGACTCTCTCTCGGGCACGTATTCTCTCTCTCAAAGACGCCCTCTCTCTCCCAGGTTCCTGCTCTCTCGGCTAAACGACCGAATGGACTCACATATGCCCTCTCTTTCACCGTAACAACCGCCTCTCTCGTGGATTTCTTCTCGGTCTCGGAGGCCGACGAAGAACCCTCCGACGCTGGCCATGGCTCCGCTCCCTCCCTCGACAATCGCCTCTAAGTCTTACGGTGCTCCTCTTGAGAAGTAGCGCGTTGGATCCGGTATCCTTATGATCGGAGACTCTCTCTCTCTCTCTCTCTCTCTCTCTCTCTCTCTCTCTCTCTCTCTCTCGATCAACTCAAGAAGACGGAACAACTGTTGATCGAGGAACTCATGGTGCGAGACTCGGAATTGCGCCAAGTTGTCGGAGATATCGGTTCGGTTCCGAGGGTAGGGATCCGAAGGCGGTGACATTGGCGGTCGAGAGATCAGTGCTTTCTCTCGGTTGGAGCTTGATTAGTTAGGGTTTTCCTTTATTGGCACGATCGGAGGTGCGGGAGCTTCTTTGGATCGGACTCTCTCTCGATCGTTCATTCTCTCCCGAGTTGGAAGTCTCGGCTCGGCTCCAAAGATAGAGCTCTAAAACCGATTAGTCACGGTGGCTCTCTGTCTCTGGCTTGATCAGGCTCTGTCTCGCGTATGGTCTGTTACTCTCTCCCTGGTTTGATCGCTGTCTTTTTCTCGATCGCTCTTTCTCTATCGATTTTGTACTTGTATCTGTTTTGTTAGCTCCAAGGTTGTGTGTTTTCGTTAGCCTCTTCGCCAAGTCACCTTAGCTTGTGTGTCGTTCATGCTAATTGCCATGTTCGTGATGTTACATTTTGGTGCCATTTACTTCCTAACCTGGAAATGTTCTCCACCTGTTTGATAAAATTCTTGAATTAGATCGGTGTGTGTTTCGATCCAGATTCTGATTGAGAGCTTCCCTTTGCTTGATCGATACATTAGTTTTGTTGTATAAACTTTACTTGTATTTCGTTTGCTTTCATTTCAGAACTTAGTAGCTAGCCGTTTTAGGATTTGTTATTGAAATTCTCGAATTAGATACATATCCAGTGTAAAGCAAGCTGAGCAAGCAAGACACGCACAAGAAGAAAGTTGATTTGTTTTAATAAAAATTGGTCCCCCTGCTGCTGTGTTCATTTTTAGAGTTCCTTGTTCACAATATTGAATGTGTTCTCTACCAAAAAGTTGTGAATTCATCGGTGCACTTCAATCTGGACTGTTGTCTGGCATTTTCCCCCATGATGAGTTTGTAGTTATCGGTAGACCGGTATGAGTTGTGCCCGAAGTTCACCTTAGTGGAGAAACATTTCCTCCGCGGAAAATGATTTTATATCAGGAAATGATTTTATATCTTTGGTGCGTGTTGGACGATCTGTGAACCTGGCATCTAATGCTTACATTCAGCTTTTGCTAGGGCAAGCAACAACAATGATGTTTGAGTTTGTCAAAGAAATGCCTAAAGATGAAACTGAATGGAGGCTGGATTTCGCTTCTCTTTTAGGCGTTTTTTTTTTTTTTACATGGGTTATCATTCAACTATTCCCTGTTGTCTTGACAGATTTGGTTTATGAGAAAGAGTAGAAGCTAAGGATTATGATGAAAATGCATGGGCTTAGTGATGGACCATTTTGGCTGATTTCCTATGATTGTCTTATCTCCTTATCGTCAATCTACATGTTGAATCTGATTATCTTATCTTCTTTGAACTTGATTTGCCTTGATCTGCAAATTCGTGTACTTGATATGTCACTTTTTTTTTTTTGGCTGAAACGAGGTGCTAGATGAGGTTTTTTGACCTCGAGCCCTTCTAAACATAAAAAAAATACACTTTTAGAGCTTCGATTTGATATGTCGCATGCCCATAACTGATGTCATTTGGTCACTCAAAAACACCTACAAAGTCTGGTCCAGAATCTGCCAAATGTTTGTCTCTGTTTCGGATGAGCTTCTGTGTAAATCACTTGATATGAACTGGTAGATGATGTTATTATGACTTAATGTATTCTAGATAATTGTAATAGGCATCTCAAGCTTTAAAATGACATATTGCATGCTTGAATCGACCATCATTTGCCATGTTTAACATTTTTTTTCTAATCCATTCTGAAATCTGGAATTTGCCTTGGTCAGAAATGCATATTCTGTTTTTGGGTGGGCCTAATTGTCTGCCACTTTCCTACGATCTTTTGAGCATAGATTTTGAGGTTGATAATACCAAAAAAGTAAATCACGTGTGGGATGGTCTTGCTCTATTGTTCTCTTTTTTAGCAAAGTTCTGTTATTTGATAATTGATATTAGATATCCATCATCAAACCAATTTCCAACATTAATCACTTTGCCCAGTAGCTTATTTGTGTTCTACCAATCCAAACTCTGTGTGTTTTTGTTTGTAAAGATGTCCAAAGTTATGTTGTTCTTTAGTATCGATATTTCTTTGCTTGCTGTTCATATGTCCTGGTGTGTGAAATTGTTTAGTTGTGTCATTGATGTGTTGTTTTTGTTGTTTCTTTGTGTATTGATTTTGCTGGTTCTTTGTTTTAAGGGCCAAATCATGCGTCATTGTCTTCTTGACATTTGAAACACGTGTTACAAGTTTCACACCAATGCATGGCATATCATATTTGAATCTCATTTGATGTGAATATCATGCATCCATTTGGCTAATTGCAATTGAAATTTGTCAAGCATGACATTTTTAGTTTTAAGTCACTTTGCAATGTTAATGACTTGTGTGACTTCTTTGCATTATGATTTAGGGTTAAATGTTTGCCCAAACCTTTTCGCATTCAACTTTATGTCATGTGCAAGTTTCACATTTTTGTACATTGTCTAGGTGGTCTTATGAACCTTTAAACATGCATTGTATTTTGTCCTGTTTGTGACTTGAATTTGCAGGATTCATGTTCATGTCTGATACCAATGTCTATTCGTTATAATAATGATTTCTATGTATTGTCTTAGTCATATAAGATGAGGCAAGTGATCCTTGTTTCTTATATTAGGTTTAGAATAGGATCCTGAACATGGATAAAGCGTGAAGATGGTGGAGGTCGATGTCCATTCCGACCACTGTCATGTACTATTTGTTTTCCCGACATATGTCTTGGGTCTTATGCATTGTATAAAACTCGACGAGTTGCGGGTTTTCTTTCTTTCCTAATTGTTTTCTCTTTTATTTTTTATTTTTTTAGACTTGCACGATTAGGTTTAATTGCTTTCCTTGATTGTCTACTTAATGTCTTGCACTTTCAATTTTATTGATTGTTTTCCTTTCTTTTTAGAATAGAATAGAATGAAAGTGATCATTTAGTATAGAATTGATGATCCTGAAAATATAAAACGAAATGTATGGACATGTTAGGAAAAACACAACATACTGTTTAGGTACCGAAAGGGCGCTAATAGCAATATTAGTGTAACCCAAGTCCTCGAACCTAGATATCTGGTTACGTAGGAATCGAGGGAACACTCCCGACATTCGATTGGGTTTCTAGCCGCCCCCAAAATGAGGCTAGTGGCGACTCCTGTCTATTTGTAGGTTGTTAAATACCTAGATCGTATAAATAAATCCGTTGTCACATGGGATATGAGCTTGGGAGAGCTCGTGATCTCGTGAGGAAACTCTCATGATCAAGTATCCCTAAACCCGACCTTTCCCACTTTGGCCATTTCAAGGGCGGCGAGATCGGGTCGCAACAGGCTTGGCGACTCCACTGGGGACTAGTTACTAGATTAAGTAGACTTGAAGCCGTTTAAAAATGGTTGTTGTGTTTTAATTAACATGTCTTATGTAGGATCGCCTGCATGTCAAAGTCGCATGGAAAATCAAGTTAGTCGCTAATCTCGTGTTAAATGGTTTTGTAGGTGGGAGCTATAAGGGGAGGTGTGCTTGTAAACCCTATATTTTGCAGGTGGTGTAAGGATGTATGAACGTATGTGGGTTTATATTGAAGTGCTGGATGTTTAAATTTAAGTGTATGTTTACAAGCTTTAGCATGACACCGCACACACAACCGTAGTCTAAAACCCCGATCGCCCAATTTAGGACCTTAGGAGGGTTTATGGGTGGAACCCGCGAGTGAATGCTCGTGGTAATCCATTACTTACATAAACCTGCTCATCCCAACCGATAAAAATAGCACTGACCGACGATAGTAGCAGTGGGTAAACTATTTTTACCTTTTGGGATGAGGACCTTGAGCCTTTAGCACCCTCACCTTAGGCATCGAAACCTCACAAGTTTCATGCGACATGTGATTTGTGCTTGCCATGTGTTTGGTGGGTAAGAAATCATTCCTTTTTTATCGTTCTTATCTTTTACCTTCCATATTTCAATTATGCGTTTTATATTTCGACGACGATATGTTTTAATCATGGGTACCCCTTTAGGTTTAGATTTAGATGGGTAAACTCGAAGTGGACGTGATCCCCGTACCTAGAAATCTCAAGACTATGAGAGAATCTCAACCCAAGACATCAAGATTACGTGGAGAAAATGCATAGGCGTTTTTGGCGAGCTCATATTAAGGAGCAAGAAGACAGCTTTGATCAATGAGGAACGCTTGGCCCATGATAACAAGCGTCTCCGTGCGATCCCACTTAGTCCTTAGGTTTCTTTTCTTGTAAAGGGATTTCCTTTGTATTTCCCTCCTTTCTATCAAGGTTTTCCTGTATTCATTTTTCATATCCCTTGTAAAATCAAACTACTTTGTAAGCTTCAAGAAAGCAAGGTTTTGTTTTCCTTGTAATTAGTCGATTGAAATGAATAAAACTCATGAACATTTTCATGTAATTTTTAGAAAAGGGGCATTCTGATTAAATATTTGTCATCGTTCCTTTTCAATTTTATAATTTCTTTTGAAGAAATTTTGATAAGAGGAGGTTATATGATACTGGGATCATATACACTTCTTATCATTATTTAATCTCAAGAAAATATAAAATTGACTAGGATTTGTACTTTAATGGTTTCTTTTGATTGGTACTAATTCGAGTCATTTTCTTTTACAAGAAGTTTTGAAAAACGGCTAAAGAAAGATTTGTTATACGAACTTGCCGCCAAACACAGATGAAAAAAGAAGATACCCGAGCCCGTGTCATTAATATGGAGAATCAAATGGTGCATATGATGGCGTTGTTGGTTGACCTATCCAACCAAGTCAAGAACTTAACGTCTATAGCTTTTGCTTCTCCTACCATGAATCTTCCTACAGCTCATACACCTACCATGGAAGTAGGGGTTCTTCCAGAAACTTTGAGCACAAAGAAAAAGCCCCTCAAAAGCAATTTACTCAATTGCCTAGGCCCATGTCCCAACTACTTCCAATGCTAATTGGAAATCATCTTGTCGCAAAAGAGATCCCGATGAATAATCTGCCAAAGTTTGCCGGATTCGACCTTAATAAAACACGTGAGTATCATATGGGTGAAAAAGGTCACCATGTAGATAATTGTTTTGTGCTCCGTTATAAGATCCAGAATTTGTTGGATAAAAAGCTACTCACCTTTTAGGATTCAGCACTGAATGTCCAACAAAATCCCCTTTTTAAGCATTCTAAAGATGTTAACGTGATTTATGGGGATGTTGACGAGGATATATCCCTGATGGATATCCAACAGATGGAACAGAGCATGCCATTCAATGATCACCAATTGAAAGGTCACATCGTTCATGATGAAGAAGACTTTATTTCAATTTTGCCAAAGGATAAAGAGGTCTACTCATATAACACCGAAGATGATGAATACAAAAATTCCCATTCAGACCGTGAATTTGTGAAGAAAGCCCATGAAAAGGGTGAAGTGGTAGACACCTTGGGACAACCAAGTGGAAAATACGACTTTATGGTCGAGTATACTCCTCCTCCAAGTTATTTCCAAAACCCTAAAGACATCGCCCCTAATGGATGGGGAGAGGGATTCGAAGATAATTTCATGGCTATGATTGAACCTGTTGTGATTGATCTGACTAAAGGGAAAATCCCATGTGGGAGTGATACAATTGCCAAGAGTGTTATTGAAGTCAGCTCATTGGTTGATAATTTTGGAGCCATCAAAATCTCAAACACGGGTTTTGGTCCCATTGTGATCGAGTTGCCACCAGAGTTAGGTGAATGCTCCAACACTAAAGTCATTCCTACTTTTGACACTAGGGCGGTTCCTTGGAATTATAATACAAATGAAATCGACGCCGTCACTTGATTGGGTTGAATTTACCCACCACGTGAAGGTGAGGAAAAGAAGGCCGTAACTGATGAGGAAGCTGAACAACTCCTCAAAACACTCAAGACAAGTGAGGCTGAAGTGATTGACCAATTGCGCAAGATGCTTGCGCAGATTTCTCTATTGGAGCTTTTCAAGACCTCGAAAAGCATAGAAATGCTCTCCTCAAAATTTTAAATGAAGTTCATGTACTCGAAGCCATTGGAGAAGTACAATTGGAGGAGTTCGTGGGTGCTATACTTTTGAGAGATCAAATTACTTTCTCTGAGAGAGACCTCCCTCCTGAGGGCTAAGCACACACTAAGGCATTATATGTGTCCGCTCAACATTTTGAGACAAAGATTTCGAAGGTCCTGATCGATAATGGCTCTGCCTTGAACATTTGCCCTTTATCCACCATTCGTAAACTGGAGTTAGGAATGGAAAATGTCTCTTCTCCAACAATTCATGTTCGAGCCTTTGATGGGATGAAGAGAGAAACAATAGGAGAAATCGATTTACCACTGACAATTGGCCCTATTACGATAAATCAAAAGTTTCAAGTACTGGATATCCCGAGCAACTTTAGCCTGCTATTGGGACGGCCTTGGATCCATGCTGCATGAACCATTCCTTCCAGTCTTCATCAAATGATAAAACTTCCTATCGATGGAAAGATTGTGACTATCCGACATGAAAGAGATGTGGAGACTTTCCATAACACGGCCATACCTTTCATTGAGCACGAGGTCAAGGGAGAGTCGAGCTATCACTCGTTTGAGATGGTGTACGTTACTCATGTGCCTATTGGATCGATTATCAGAAAGCCTCAGTTCTCAGAGGCCTCCCTGATGCCAAATAGAGAACTGCTCAAGAACAGTTTTGCTATGGGGAAAGGTTTGGGTAAGTTCGCCCAAGGCATGCCAGATCCTATTAAAGTGGTTAAAATCAACAAGCGTGAAGGCCTGGGTTATCAAGGCGACCGTAAAGGTCAAGGTAATCGCAAAGGCCCAAACATCAAAGGTAAAAGCTACCAATGTCTCTTGCCTCCACCTTTGCAAGATTTATTTCCTGGACCATCGAAGCTCTTACAAGAAGAAGAGGCCAATGTCTATCACTTTACTGATTTGTTTGAAGATGGTCTGGTTGGCATTATTGGTAAAGATGAAGAGTCTACAATTCTCACTGTGTGAGGGATGTTTCTAGTTCTTGCATTTAATTTTTAGTTGTATTCGATTCATTTCTCCCTACAAGGGAATTCTATTCATTTCTCCCCTGCGAGGGAATTTCATTCATTTCTCCCCGCGAGGGAATTCCGTTTATTTCATTCGTTTGTACTTGTAATAATCTGGATCATAAACTTTCTAGATCCAAGATTATATACGTTGTAATGCAACTTTCGCATATCAATAAAATACATGTTTTGTTAATAGACGTGTGAGGCCCAAATCAGTCCTATGATGATGCTTTGAGGCCTGAGCCTCTACACGATCTATAGTTTCAAAATGTTTTAGTGGAATGAAGATGTCCAATGACATGAGGATCAGTTCCCAATAAATTTTTCAAAAAAATAACTTGAATTTGAAAACAAATTTTTCATGACATTTACATACATTGCATTCATTTAGATGTGCATATACTAACCATTTTTCAATTGCATCTCGGGCATGACATTTCACATCACGATAGTCATTTACATGGCTTAGATTCGCATTCAAAAGATTTTGACAAACCCGATTATTCTGACTCAAAGAATGAAGATGATCCTCAAGGTATTGAAAAAGAATGGCTCAGACATGAAGAGTTCAAACTTCCTACCACCAAATAGCCAGTCACTGTAAATTTGGGAGATTCAGATAACCCTAAAGAAACCAAGATTGGGGCAAGTCTCTCTCAAGTAGATGCCAATAGACTAATTGGACTCTTGAAAGAATATTGAGATACTTTTGTTTGGTCGTATGCCGATATGCCGGGTTTAGATCTTGAGATCGTAGAACATGCGTTACCACTTGATCCTAATATTTTGCCAAAGAAGCAAAAGCTCAGAAGGACAAAACCTGAATTGTCGAAGAAGATTGAAGAAGAAGTCATGAAGCTTTTAAATGTTGGTTTCATTGAAGTCACCCAATATGCGGATTGGATTGCTAATATAGTCCCGATTATGAAGAAGGATGGACGAGTTCGAGTATGTGTTGATTACCGTGATCTGAATAAGGCAAGCCCTAAGAATGATTTTCCTCTGCCGCACATTGATGTTTTAGTTGACAGTACTGCTGGATTTGAATTGTTTGACAGTACTGCTGGATTTGAATTGTTCTCCTTCATGGATGGATTTTCTGGTTATAACCAAATCCGAATGAAAGAGGATGATAAGACTAAAATTTCATTCATCACCCCATGGGGAACATTTTGCTACAAAGTTATGCCATTTAGCTTAAAGAATGCGGGGCAACATATCAAAGAGCCATGGTGACATTATTCCATGACATGATGCATAAGGAGATTGAAGTTTATGTTGATGATATGATTGCAAAGTCAAGATAGGGTGAAGATCATGTTGAAATCTTAAGAAGATTATTTGACCGATTGAGGAAATTCAAGCTGAGACTTAACCTCGCAAAATGCATATTTGGGGCAAAATCTGGGAAGCTTCTTGGATTTATGGTTAGTAATAAGGGTATTGAGATAGATCCCTCTAAGGTGAAAGCCATATGCGATTTGAAACCTCCTTCTACTGTTAAAGAAGTCCGAAGCTTATTGGGAAGATTGAATTATGTTGTGAGATTTATCTCTCGGTTGTCGAAACTGCTAAGCCATTCTTCAAGCTATTAAAGAAGAACGCTAAGGTTAACTGGGATGAAGAATGTCGAAATCATTTGAAGAACTGAAGCGATATCTTTCGTAGTCTCCTATACTTGTACCACCTATCCAAGGCATGCCTCTGATCTTGTATCTCACCATTCATGAGGAGTCTTTAGGAGCCATGTTAGCACAAAAAGGACCAAGGGATGGAATAGAACGTGCCATATATTATCTCAGTAAGAAGTTTACTACTTCCGAGATTCGATATCCTAAGGTGGAAAAGACCTGTGTAGCCTTGATTTGGGTTTTACATCGACTGAGACAATACACTCTGCATCACCACATCCTTCTAGTGACTGAGAATGACCCGATCAAATATCTTTTGGAGAAGCCTGCATTGGTTGGAAGGCTCGTTAAAAGGCAAATATTACTCTCTGAGTTTGATATTCAAATCATGACACTCATCATTTTAGTTAAGGAATTTGACGAGATCTCTTTTGATTATATGCCGAGATCACAAAATTAGTTTGCTGATGCCTTAGAAACTTTATCTTCAATGTTACAAGTAACTGATGGTTTGAGCATCGATCCTTTGCAAATCGACATTTTGAAAAAGCTTACTTATTGCCTGATGATAGAAGAAGAACCTAATGGTCAACCCTGGTATTATGACATCATGAATTACCTTCGAGAATGCAAATTCCCCCAAGGGAGTCAAGCCAATGATCGAAAATACTTGATGAAGTTGGCATCCAAATTCTTCCTCAATGGAGGAGCCCTCTATAAAAGGTCTTTCAATTCAGTTTTACTAAAATGTGTGGATGCACAAGAAGCTAAACTCCTGATGAAAGAAATACATGAAGGAGAGTGTGGTCCACATATGAACGGTCATCTCTTGGCTAGAAAAATTATGAGGCTCGGTTACTATTGGTTGACCATGGAAGCCGATTGTATTCAGCATGTGAAGTGCTGTCATCAATGCCAATTCTATGAAGACAAAATCAATACTCCTCATAATGAGTTACATCAAATGTCCAAATCCTGGCCTTTTCAATGTCGGGCATCGACATCATCGGACCGATTAATCCTAAAGCATCGAATGGACACCGTTTTATCTTGGTAGCCATTGATTACTTCACCAAATGGATTGAAGCCAATTCTTATACTCATGTTACTGCAAAGAGTGTGGCAAAATTCATCCATCGTGATATCATCGTTTGATATGGAGTTCCTGAAGCAATCATCACAGATAATGGATCAAACTTGAACAATAAAGTGGTGGATGATTTACTTGGAGAATTCCACATTCGCCATTTGAATTCTTCTCCTTACCACCCACAAATGAATGGAGTGTGGAAGCAAAGCAAATAAGAACATCAAGAAAATTTTAGCCAAAATGGCGGAAAATTATCGTGATTGTCATGATCAATTGCCATATGCTTTGTTTGCTCATCAAACTTCAATTCGTACTTCAACTGGGGCAACACTGTTCTCATTGGTTTATGGGATGGAAGCTGTATTACCCGTGGAAGTGGAAATTCCTTCACTGAGGGTACTTTCTCAAATCAAACTCTCTGAAGCTGAATGGGTTCAACAAAGATTTGAACAACATAATATGATTGATGAAAAGAGGGTAAAAGCCTTATGCCATGGACAAAGCTATCAGAAGATAGTAGCTAGGTCATTTAACCGCAAGGTTAGACCAATCAAATCATGTATTTAGCGTGAGAAATGAAATGCCTTTATCATTGTGCTAGCCACTCCGAGCCAAATAAAGAGCATTTCAAAATAACCTTGTCAAGAACAACCCCACACTTTGGGGCAAAATAGGGGATCTTGGTTGAAAATCATGGAGCAAAAGATTAAGAAAGATTATATTGCTTTCACTTGCATCAATCTTCTTGTGCTAGCTTCAGGTGATTTCTTGTCGAAACTCGAAGCATCCCAAAGTGACGAAGAGCATTCCGTTCATTACCACAAACACAATTATCCTTTGCTTAGCCACTTTGAGCCTTATACATTTCTTTCATAACCCCATGTGATGATTACCTCCCCCACACTAGGGCAAGGCACATGATTTACCAACAAAATTGAGAATATTGGTAAATGCCACTTGAGAGTCCTAGATGCTCAAAAGAGAATGAAAACTAAGGGGCATGAAAAAGCGGTGTGTCGATAAAAGCAAGGCCAATGCCCATGAAAAAATGCAAAGAAAAGCAAGAGAATGCAAAAAAAAAAAAAAAAAACGAAATCCATGATCATGCAAAAGATCATTTATTGAAAAACAAAAGAAATGTCTTGCAAGAAAAAACACGTATTGCAAGCAACATCATTAGAACAGAGAGCGAAGCTCTCATGTCTCAAGACAAATTACCCAAAAGACTCTCGAGATAGGTTTAATTTCAAGAGTCGAATTTTTGAGAAGTCATGTGATGGTAATGATGCCAAGATAATCACTCACTTTTTAACCCTTTGATATCTGAAAGTTTTTCAAGCTTTTCTAAGCCTCACCCGAACCAACACTACAACCCTTATTCGAAGTCTCTTTCGATTGGGATGGTTCGAGTTGAAATGAGAGTATCACATAGGAGCTACCGCTAGAAGGAGTGGAAGCAATCCTATCTTATCTTATCTTCAAGGTTCTTGACTTGTAAACTTGATGAAGATATTGATTGAATATTCATTTCTCGGCCTCAAAGTGCATACCCTTTGTGTAAGCCCATGACCAAGCCATCATTACGGTCCATTTAAAAAGACCTTTTGATCAATGGATTGTATTCACTGTGAACGTTTCTAAAAACCTTAGACATAGGTTGAGTGAGACTTTTCTAGTGAGATTTAAACAGTTTTCCTATATCAATGGTTGGGAACAAAAGCCCTTTTTGAGAGCTAGTGTGAAAGACCTATTTTGATTAAGATATTTCAACTTGGCATATTTGACTTAACCCTTAGATGGTAAATCAAATCTCATTTTGTTAAAATCTTCTCTGAAAGGATTTGGCAATCAATGTTATTTTGCAAGATTGGTTCTCCAACAATTTTGAAAATCATACCCGGTCAAAGCCCATTATTACATGGTAAGAGCCTTTTCTCGGTCGAAAAGACCTCTTCCTTGTCGAAGCTCGTTATTACACGATAAAACCCTTTTCCCAATCGAAAGGACCTTTTCCCGATCAAAGCCCGTTATAACATGGTAAGACCCTTTTCCCGGTTGAAAAGACCTCTTCCCGGTCAAAGCCCGTTATTACACGGTAAGACCCTTTTCTCGGTCAAAAAGACCTCTTCCCGATCAAAGCCCGTTATTACACGGTAAGACCCTTTTCCCGGTCGAAAAAGACCTTTACCCGGTCAAAGCCCGTTATTACACGGTAAGACTCTTTTTCCCGGTCAAAGCCCGTTATTACACGGTAAGACCCTTCTCCCAATTTAAACCACACAGTTCTAGGTCAACTTAAAATCTTGTCCCCAAGTTCTAGGTCAACTTAAAACCTTGTCTTCAAGTTCTAGGTCAACTTAAAACCTTGTCCCCAAGTTCTAGGTCAACTTAAAACCTTGTGTCCAAGTTCTAGATCAACTTAAAACCTTTTCCCCAAGTTCTAGATTATCTTAAAACCTTGTCTTTAGATTAGTGGTTATCCTTAAACCATTCCTTTTTCATTTAGTGATTTCATTGTCTTTATTTCATTCCATGAGAGAGAGAAACAGAGATAGAGTGAATAAACCCCAACAAGAGTTTAAATACCCTCATGAGTAAAGGTAAGTATCATGTACGTCTCTAACCAAGTATTATTGCTCGTATTTTCTCTATTTCCAAAGTTGGGTCGACTAAAAATTGTCGGTATCAATTATGTCTTTGAGTGGAACCTCTTTGAACTCCCACCCAAAGAGGGGGTTGTTGACACCCGAAATTTTTGTCGACGTTTTAAATGTTCATTTTGCAAGAAAAATATAAAAAATAAAGAGCCAAAAAAAGAAGAAGAAGAAAGAAAAGAATGAAAACAAGGAAAAAAAGGAAACAAAAAGAAAAAGGGAATTCTCTCTCGGGGCTCTCTCATTTTTTTTTTTCGCGCGTGGATTCTCTCTCATAGGTTCTCTCTCGAAAAAAGGGCCGACCAGTTTCTCTCGAAAAAGAATGCTTGCTCTCTAAAAAAGGTCCGAAAGACTCTCTGTGGTCTCTCTCTCTCTAGAAAGCAAGCGGGTAACTCGGGAGGAGATTTGGGGGAAACCGAAAAGCGGAACTGGAGAAGAAGATTGATCGATCGCCATCGCTCCTTCCCCCGCCTCGCGCGCAATTCAAGTCGATCGGGACTATCGTCGACGGCGATGGCGACGACGACAAAGACAGAAAGTGGTGACAGAAGGCTCGATTAGTTAGGGTTTTCTTCCATTGGTGTGATCGGAGAATCTCGATGATCTCTTGATCAATCGTTTTCGGGATTTGGAGATCGGAAGCTCTGTTTTCACTAAGATTCTCTCCGGTTTTCGCTAGATCTCTCGGTTCTAACGCTCTCGCCTTCTCAAGCCTTAGAAGGAGAGCAACTGTCGATTGAGGAGCTCAAGGCGTGGGGCTCGGATCCGAAGCTGACCGGTGGGTGACGACGATCAATAACGGATTCGAAAGCGGTACCAATAGCTCCCGATCATCTTCTCGTTCTATTTTTCTAATCTCTCTGTATTGGTTCGAGCTCTCGCTCGCTCGCTCAATCAATCGAAGACCGGCGGTCGAGGATCGCACGTGAGCTAGCTCTCTCTCTCTCTCTCTCTCTCTCTCTCAATCCATTAGGGTTTCGATTTTTGTTCTCTCTTTGAATTCGTTCGGGTCATGGATTCTGACTTCTCCCTCTCGATCACTCTCTTTGGTGATCTTCCTCTTGGCTGAATTTAACGCTCTCGTCGCGGATCACGTCCTTCCGGAGCTCGAGGTGCAGAGATTCAAACCTGCGCCGAGTTTGGAGGTCTCAACTTGGCTCCGAGGGCAGAACCAAAGAGTAGATATGCTGGTGTTCACGAAGACTAGATCACTCGATCAAGCATCAGAGTTTCACAAACAAGGTATCATTCGAATAAGGTTGGTAGACTTTGTTAGAAGTGATTGTCGAGCATTATGGACTGGAAGTTGATCAGGTTACTATTACTATTTTCATATGTCTGATTCCGATTGTCATTGATGCTTGTGTGAAGCCTGTGTCAATGAAGTCCTGGTGTGATTGATCAGTGGGTGCTTTACATCGATTAGGTTTTACCATTGATGATCCTTATGTCTTGATCAATTACTTCATCATCTTTACGTTTGCTTCTTTAAAACTTGATGCTGATATAATCTAAATGTGTTGTTTCTTTTTCTATCTTTGAGTGATGATCTAAGATTGTCAATGTGAGTCCCATGTTGATCAGAAGCCAAGCAACTTGTTTCTGAATGCAAATTGTGACCTTAAAATTGGAGACTTTAGGCTAGCTAAGACCATATCTTAAACGGATTCAATGACTGAACGTGTTGTTACTCGTTGGTACGTGCTGCATTCTTGAATTTGCAATGGTATAGTTAATCATGTCTCGATGTTTGAATTGCATTGACTATATGTGGGACTCTAAATGGGATATGGTTTTATGGGATTCTGTTTAATCTGTCATGTCATATTCACTTCATGAATTCCATCTAGACTAGAACTATTCATTCCCAACAATTGTAACAGCGTTCATAATGTAGAAACGAAGGCACGGGGTGCAGAAAATGTGTTGCAAGGGTTCCAATATATATCAAATAAAAATTTTATGATAATTGAAGATCATTTACCCAGGTCGAGTATGTCTATAATATCCTTGACGTGGTTTAAAATTTTGCTATTCTGATTGATTCTCTGTTTCGGATGACCTTTTGTGTAAATGACCTGATACTAGCTGGTTGCTATGGTTTTCTGTGTTTGATGCCTTCATGAGAACTGAAGATGGTTCGACTAGCTTTCTAACGAGCTATAATGCACCCTGATCCGGTATCATTAGCCACATGAAATTTTCTTTAAAATTTAGGAAGTAATTCTGGAAAATTGTTGTGTTCTGCTCTGATGTGGAAATTCGTATGCCTGTTTTGACTGATATGCTTCGGTCCTTAGAACGAGCTGGTAAATGATGTTATTAGGACTTAATTTCTTCTAGAGATTTGTAATAGACTTCTCAAGCTTTCCATAGACATATTATATGTGCGATTTGACTATCGTTTGCCCTGCCTAATGAATCTTACCATATCAATGTTTGATTCTGGAAATTAAGAGGATAGATTAGACTGATTTTCATTCGTGCTATGATTTCTATGATGATTTTTTGACGAAGTTGTCTGCATGAAACTTGTGCCTCATGGTCTTCTTGACATTTGAAACACGTGTTACCGGTTTCGCATTAATGCATGGCATATCATATTTGAATCTTGTTTGATGTGAATATCATGCACCCATTTGGCTAATTACAATTGAAATTTGTTAAGCATGACATTCTTAGTTCCAAGTCACTTTGCAATGTTAATGACTTGTGTGACTTCTTTGCATTCTGATTTAGGGTTAAATGTTTACCCAAACCTTTTTCGCATTCAACTTATGTCATGTGCAAGTTTCACATTTATGTATATTGTCTAGATGATCTTACGAACCTTTAAACATGCCTTGCATTTTGTCCTGTTTGTGACTTGAATTTGATGGGTTCATGTTCATGTCTAATGCCTATGTCTATTCGTTATAATAATGATTTCTATGCGTTGTCTTAGTCATATAAGATGAGGCAAGGGATCCTTGTTTCTTAGATTAGGTTTAGATTAGGACGAAGATGGAGAAGGCGTAAGGCATGAAGATGGTAGAGGTCGATGTCCACTCCGACCGTTATCATGTAATGCTCATTTTCCCAACACATGTCTTGGGTTCCATGCATTGTATAAAACCCGACGAGTTGCGGGTTTCCTTTCTTTCTCGATTGTTTTCTCTTTTATATTCTTTAAAATTGTATGATTAGGTTTACTGCTTTCTCTTGATTGTTTACTTCATGTCTTGCAATTTAATTTTCATTAATTGTTTTCCTTTCATTTCTTAGAAATAGAATAGAATAGAATAGAATGAAAGTAATCCACCACGGATGATCATTTAGTATAGAAATAACGATCCTGAAAATATAAAAAGAAGCGCATGGACATGTTTTAAAAAAAACACAACATACTATTTAGGTACCAAAAGGGTGCTAATAGCAATATTAGCGTAACCCAAGTCCCCGAACTTAGATATCTGGTTACGTAGGAATTGAGGGAACACTATCGACCCTCGATTGGATTTCTAGCCGACCCCCAAAATGAGGCTAGTGGTGACTCATGTATATTTTTAGGTTGTTAAATACCTAGATCGTATAAAAAAACCCGTTGTAGTACGGGGTACAAGCTTGGGAGAGCTCGCGATCTCGTGAGGAAACTCTCGTGATCAAAGTACCCCTAAACCCGACCTTTTCCCTCCTTGGACTTTTCGAGGGTGGCGAGATTAGGTCGCGATAGGACCCCGATGAGGAGTCTAAGGAGGAGGAATTTGAGGAAAACCTAATGTGAAACCTGAGGAGTAGGAAGATTTTGAAAAAGAAGGTGATCCAAAGAAGGGACCTTGAGTACGAAGCGAATGAGGACTGAGATTCCCTCCCGTTTTGTGTGAACCTTGTGTTCTTGAAGATAGGTGTAAAATCAAACATTTGTGAATAGTATGGTAAAATGCTATGTGTTGTGCTATGTATAAAAGTAAGGTTGTGAATTTCATTACGAAAAATTATGGCCTTGCTTTTCTATCTCATTGCTTTACTGTCTGGGGATTTATAATTGCTTCCGCATATGCATATGAAAAGGAAAGGGTCAGCAATACATAGTTCTAGGATTAACATTTAAAATCGACCAAGGTAAGGGATGTGCATGTGCCTGAGGAATGGGGCATGAAATCCCTTTTGTGGTATTAGAGCGAAGTTCAAGATTTGAGTGATAAGAAAGCGATGGGTCTTGGGATAGTAGTAGAAAATGCCTTTAAATTCATGTCGGTGCATGTCATTGGTAATTGATTGGCAAAATTGTTTGTTGTGTGTGGATCGCTCATCTTTTAATCCGAGTGGATTTGGAAGACAAGTTTCAGTATAAAGGTCGAACTATGAAAGAGCAAGAGCTAAGAACTCTTGGTAAGAGGTAGTAACCTCTGTGACTCAAGTGGAACGTTGACATTGATCGGTGCCAGAGGCAGTCGTGGTAGAGTTTTGGCACGGGCCGGCGCAAGTGTAAGAGTATCGTTGTAGGTCAATACTTGTGTAGTAGCACCGAGCGATCCTAGGTTCGACGGGATCGTTCAGGCGCTAGTGTCCTTGGATTTGGTTCAGCCAGCAAGCTTAGGACCGAGCCGTCGCTGTTGTCGCTGTCACTCTGTCATTGGTGCCGCAACCGCCATTGTTGTCACACTGCTGAGGTCCGGTGTGGAGATATGATCTATGAGCGAGTCATTGCATCCAAGTCGAGGTACAGATCTAGTTTAGGCAGAAATGGAAATCGATCAGGGAAAAGACCGAGGTCGAAAGAAAGTATTCTATCCACCAAATAGGAAAGGTGGGGCAATCAAGTCAACATCGAGTTAAATGGATCATGTTGTTTCTGGACGTGATGATGGAAATCGGTCTTATGTCCTTCCTAGGCTGAGAAATTGTTTGGAGTGTAGCCAACAGAGATACCTGGTCAGGAGTGGTCCTAGCAGACCGATGGAACAACCAGAAAGAGTGTGTGCCGTCACTTGACAGGAGATAAAAGACTCACCGGATGGGTGCCAAAAGTATGGAAGGAAGCGTAGATAAATCTAGTGTCCGAGTATGGCTAGAACATGTTGTGATGATGATCGCGTGGCCATCGGGTGAGGGACTGTCGGTGAAAGTCTAAGGTAGCATAGACACCACTCGCAGCTAGGACACCACTAGGATGGCGAAAGGGATAGGAATGGAACCGACCATGCCCCAATCGGAAGAGGAATGTTCATGGGGAGATTTTATCATAGTAGCGCGGCAAAGCCTTGTACTGCGTTTGTAGGATTTCAGTTAGTTGAAATAAAGTGGAAGAAAGGGGAAACGCTAACTATAGTCGGGTTTGACTAGTTGCCGAGATATGATTTGAATGCCACCTCAATAGAATGGGCTCATGGAGCGTCTTGTGGTAATGAATTATGGTCACGGAGTAATCCGGCTTAGTCCGGTGACATGTGAAAGTGTCGAGGTTATTGGGAGTCGTAAAGAATTTTTATTTCATTAATCTCGTTGGCTGAAGACAACCCGTTGGTTAGACGAAGGTTGCCAAGGTTGCTTGGCGATTGTCATAGGTAGGACAAATTAGAGAACTGAAGGTTGAGGACATCTCGGTAATCCCAGAATTTCTTGATCTATTGTCAAAAAGGAATTGTCAAGCCTGTCATCAAAAAAAGGAGATAGAACTTATGATCGAGTTAACAACTAGGACGGAGCCACTCTCTAAGGCTTCTTACCAGTTGTTATTGCCTAAATTGATAAAACCAAAGATGCAAATGTGAGGATTGATGAATGAGGAATTCATGCATACTAGTGCATCACTTTATGGAACATCAGTTTTGGTGGCAAGAGAAAGAAAGATGGTTCATTGCAATTATGCATCAACCATCATCAACTTAATTAGGTGACGAGCAAGGACGAGTGTGCATTATTGAAGACCGACGAATTATGTGACCAGTTACAAAAAGTGTCAATACTTTCATGGATCGACTTGAGGTCAGGTTATCATCAGTAGAGAACCCGGAAGGAGGTTATACCAAAGATAGTGCTTCGTACTCAATATGGCCCTTGTTAGTGCAATGTAATGCCAACTGTTGTCATGGATTTGACAAATCGAATGTTCCAAAGAATGTCTAGACAGTTGCCATCGTGTCGTGTAATGATATTCCAATGTATTCGAGGAATGCTAAGGAGCACGAGAGATGTCTCGAGAATGGTGAAGGAATCTCCATGAACCCAGTCGAGATCAAATCGGTTATCAGTGGACCTAGACCGACAACAGTATCAAAGATCAAAAATCGTTTGAGTGGACAAATTACTACTGAAGGTTCGTAAAAGGATTTTCAGGATCTGTGTCACTATTGACTAGACTTCTAAAGAAAGAAGAAGAGTTTGTATGGACATGCAAGTGCGAGTATAGTTTTCAAGAGCTCAAGTAGAAGCTAGCTACCGCACTTGTGTTGACCATTTCTTATGGTTCTGGAGGATGCAAAATTCATAGTGACACTCTTTACCAAAAAAAAAAAAATCATAGTGACACTTTGCTTAGAGGATTGGGTTGCGTGTTGATGTAATGTGGTAGAGTGTTACATACGCGTCCCATTAGTCGATACCTAATGAGTTGAGTTACCTGGCGTGTAACTTGGAATTTGCAGCAAAAATTTTTGCTCTGGAAAATTTGAAAATGTTATTTGTGTGGAGAAAGACTTCAGATCTTCATTGAACGCTAAAGTCTCAAGTAATTATTCTCTCATAAGGAGTTGAATATGAGACAGTGTTATTTGTTAGAAGTTTGGAAGAACTGTGATTGTGATGTATTGTGTAACCCTGGAAAAATGAACTAAATCGCGAGTGCATTAAGTCGGAAGTTTTCAATTGCATAGATGGTTATCAAGGAGTAGAATTTACTCGAGAGTGTTCGAAATTCGGTTTTCAAGTTTGAGGTAGCCCACCCTTCAAGTTTTTATGGACATCCTTAGAATTGAACCGGGAGTCCAGTTAAGATTAAGACGTTTTAGTTGGCAGACTCGGATGTTAGGAAATCCTGCGAGATGATACCGGTAAGGGAAAGATTGACTTTTAAATTCTGGAAGATAGAACGTCGAAGTATCATGGGTGTTGATACATGTCAAACAATGCAGAACTTGAGGAGAAGACCTTGTTAGGAATTTCACTATAGTATTGTAGTATTTGACTCGACAGTACAAAGTAGGTTGGAATCGGTGTCAGCCCAATTGGTAGACCACTATAAAGATAGATGTCATCGGACAAATTTCGAGTGTCAGACGTGTTAGTTAGTGGAAGTTCAATAATGCAAACTGAGAAGACTTTTACAACCTCTCGAGACCCCTAAGTGGGAATGGTTGTATGTTACATTAGATTTTGTGATAGGCTTACCGATGAGTCATAAGGGTAATAATTCCATTTGGGATTGTGGTTGATAGATTAACAAAGTCGACTCACTTCTTGGTAGTAAGAAAGGATCTAGGCTTAGACGGACGTGTAAAGTTGTATGTGCACCAGATAGTTCGTCTACATGGAGTGTTAATGATGGATCTATATCAAATCTAGATCAGGTGGTTTCTATTAAAGCTTGCATAGCAAAGTGTACAGAACTTCAGTTTGCTGAGATGAGATCAGAGAAAGAAAAATCACAGGCCTAGGGTCAGTTCAACAGTCAGTTATTGCAGTTGCCATGATCAGCGCACGAGTATAGACCGCTCAAAATTGCTAGAATAATTGAATCGTTGAGCATCGAAGGCCCTCAAAATTTCAAATTGGCGATTACATCATTCTGAATGTGTCACCAATGAGGGATACCTTGCGCTTCAGTAAGGAGGGGAAAATTGAAATCGAGGTACATCAATTCCTTTGAGATCTTGAAAAGAATCAGGAACCTAATGTATCGTCTTGTGTGCCATCAAGATTAACGCAAGTGCATGATGTCTTTCACACATTGAAGTCGAGGACATATGAACCTAACCCGATCACGTGCTAAATCTTGAAATATTAGACGTGGACGATAGAGTATCGTAGATGGAAAGCCTGATTCAAATCGTGAATCAGAAAGATCGAATTCGGTGAACCAAGATAGTCCCCTTGGTCAAAGTGGTTTGACAACGCCACGGGACTGAAGAAGCAACCTGGAAAAGTGAGACTAGATAAGACGACGATATCCCCACCTTTTTGTTTAAGGATTGGTAAAGGTTTAACTTTCGAGGACAAAAATTTTATAAGAGGGGAAGAGTTGTGACATCCTAGATTTTCAACCCTATTTTCTACTAAATTAATCGGGCATTTTATTGATGTGTCTATAGGGCTATTCTTAGATTCAATCACTCTCGAGATAACTGGACTATTTAGGGAAGCCATTAAGGAATTTTAAGGCAATAAACTTGAGAATTCGACTACGAATCGACTTCTCAACCGTGTTCATCTTTAGAGGCCATTACGGCATAGTATATGTGACATCCCAAATTTCACCAACCTTCATTAGTGTAATTAGATCATTAGGAACTTAGATTAATTAAATTAGGCCATAAAGTGAACCCGATGGATTGTGAGAAATGTGTGGGCTTGAGAAATAAGTGGGCCACACGATTTGGACTTGAAAAGTCGAATGAGAGATTATGGGCTTGGACTTGGCTCGAAGCGGGCCAAGGTTCGGAATTATTAGATTTGTAGATTTAGTTTAGTGGGCCGGATTGTTATAGATTAGGCCCATTGGGCCAAAGATGAATATTTAGGCCCGAGTGATTTTATTTTATAGATTATGGTTATGATAATTTGATTAATGATTGTAATGCTAATATCAATTGCTAACTTTAGCATTTCTTGTGATGAATTCTCTATAGACTAACACTAAGTGGTTAATATGTCATATAATTTCATAACTTTATATGATTATAATAGAAATGAAATCTAATGGAATCAAAAGGGAACTAAGTGAAATACATTAGAAACTAATGAACCGACTAACGACACGGATTAGAGACAAATTGAATTTGAGAGATCAAACTTGGAGGCCACACACTTCTCTCTCGTTTCTCCTTGTACTCGACACCCGCGGTTTTCTTTTCTCTAGAAACCAAAACCATCAATTCAAGAAGAAATAATCAATAGTAAAATCTCATCATTAGTCTAGCCTAGGAATTAGCTTGTAGCCTATTTCCCCTCTTAAGTTTCAAACCCCTCTCTCTCTCTCTCTCTCTCTCTCTCTCTCTCTCTCTCTCTCTCTCTCTCTCTCTCTAAAAACTGAGAAACCCATCTTCATCTTCTTCTTTCTGTTTTTCTCTCGGTCGAGCAGTGAAGAACCAGCAACAAACCAGCGATTTCTCCTTCTTGCATGCGAGTTTTGGTGCTGATTTTTGAAGAATCTTTGAGTTATCTAATAGCTGAACAAGGTAAGGAAAGATATAACTCTAAATTGAAAGTTATCCATTGTTTGTCAAGAAAGCTTGTGGATCTAACCAAACAGTGAAGGATTTGATTTGTAGTTGTTGTTTTGTGATTAGTCTAAGCTTAGTAAGTATTAGATTGAAAGTAGAAGCCATTGCGTGTTACCTTTGAGTCTTGCATGTTTCGAAACCCAAGTGTGAGTATGCTGTCTTTGCTGAGTGAAGGATGAAATGGATGCTCAGTAGATGGATATGGTGTATATTGTGATGAGTGAACTCACGGATGCAATTATACTTCGAGCCAAGCTATGGATGGGCTATTTGTTAAAGAAAAGCTTGCTGAAAGTACTTTTAGTTGCTGTGATAAAGTATCGAAGTGTTGTAGAAGATATTTGTGGAAAAATAAGTGGTTTGGTCAGGCTAGGAGTGAAGGAATCGTGTATACCTATTCTGTTCAAGGAGAATACAGTTAGGGAGTCTTCTGTTTTGTGTTATTTTCTTTATGTATGTTGATGAAAATAAGAAAGGAACCATTCTACATTATCAAACATCCATTAGATTGAATTAGAAACTTAGCTATGATTATATGAATATAAAAACGTAGAGATAGAAGTAAATTTAGTAAAACCAATAAACTGTTCTTGTGAGAAACGGTTTGACCTTTACTGATTATACGCATTTTCTGTAATTACGTAGTTAGAATTTGACTTCAAATCCTTAATGAAAATTGTAGAAAACATCTTAAGGAATAACGTGTCAAAATTTGAGATTAAATGGATAAGGATTGGCTAGTAAAACAATTTTCTTTGTAGATAAAGAATCTGGACGTCGGTACAGGGTGCTAGTAAAGATTATGGCGATTTTTAATATTAATACAGTGAGAATTAGACTTAAGTTTGTTCACAGAAAATTTCAATCTATGTCTCAAATATAACATACTAAAATTGGGTAGTATTTCAACAATAATTGGTAGGCCTTTTGTATCCGAAATTGAAACTGTACATTTAGCTAGTAAACTGTCTGGATCCGAGAAGATATGATGGATGCTGTGTCTTTTATATTAGACTTGTATGACACACATAGAGTCTAATAACCTTCTAATAGATTTTAGTTGTGTAAGAGTAAGCCTCACATCTTAATGGAGATATAAGTGCATATAGTATCATGCATGTACAATGAGTGCGGTGCATAGTGCTTGATTATGGGGTAAATATTTGTTCGGCGTGGAATGGGATATGTCGTAATGGGTTTTATCTTATAATTTGGACATGCACGTGTGCTAGATTCATGAGAGTTGGATATATAGTTAGATACTTTAGAGTCTTTTCTTTTTGCATATGATAAATGCATTAATCAAAGGTGTGGTGGTGTGAAACGTGTGCTTAAGAGAGTGAATGAACCCATCGGTAGAGAGATACCGGTGATGCCCTCGGAAGTTTGGGATGGTCATGCTAAGTGGTCTTGGATGCCTCAGTTGTGTGATACTGGGATGCCTCAAAGTGAGATGCCCCATGTTGAGTGGTCTTGGGAGGACCTCGGTTGAGTGATGCCGGGATGCCTCGGAGTGAGATGCCACATGCTGAGTGGTCTAGGGAGGACCTCGGTTGAGTGATGCCAAGATGCCTCGGAGTGAGATGTCCATGATAGAAATATTGTGGAAGTCCGAATAAGGTAACTTCCAGAATTGACTCGATCAGGCCGGTAGAGTTCCGGTTAATGACTGGTTGAGGGTGGATCATATGCACACTAAATATAATTCTACTTGGTGAGTGAGTCCATTTACTATTGTTGCATTGCATCTTGATATAAGATTGACCTTGAGAAAGGTAAGCATAGGAATTGATGCTCATAAGGTGATTATATACATGATGTGTTAATATCCAATTGTTTATGCTTGTGACAATCCTATTTTAGTATCTTGAATTGTTTGGCCATGATTCCCTTGTAATATTGATGGTTGTGGATTGTTTAAGTTAGAGTTTTATCATTCTTTACTGGGCAAAGTTGTTGCTCATACCTTACATTTTCAGATTGATAGCATGGATGTGCCACCAATGGCTCGATACGGGGCGGTAGTACGCCTTGATGTTTCTCTTCATGATGTATATGATCCCGACATTGACATGACTTTCTCCAAGTATGAGGTTACTTTATGGATGGATGATGGTAGAGCTGAGTTGATATCGATGAAGTTCGTTGCATGGTTTATCAACCATGAAGGGGAGATATTCGGTCCTTTACCCTTTGGTGCGGGGAGGACCTGGAGCTGGGATGGATGGCGCCTAGACACCTTTGATCATGTAGAAGCTGACTGACTTTTGTTTTTTGATAGATGCGGGCTTGTGTGGGAACTCGTGGAGTAGAGACCCTCACCCTTTATCCCTGACTTTGTTACGCCTTACTTTTGTTATGTATATGTTGTATATATGGGCGATGAACATGGAAAGAGTTCAGGTTGATAAATTTTGTAAGCCCCAATGATGATAAGAAGAAATGAAGCTTCTTGTGATCTTGTTTATGTGCATTAATGAATTGGCCAATATTTAAATTGAAGGTAGAGTGATTGCAGGATAACCTCATAATATAAACTTGAGATTTTAAATAATCTATGTTATACATGCTAACCTTCAATGGTAAACACTATAGATTATCTAAAGGAGGTTACAAGTTAGGCAAGATGATAATAATAATTATAATTCTGCTTGCACTTAGTACGTGACGCCCTAGGACATCACAGTATAAAATCGATTTGAGATCAGAGATAGGTCTGTTCGACGAGATGTGTGGCCGATCTTGGGTGACTCCACTAAATTGGGAAACTCTCGTCAACCGACACTAATTTGATTTTACTATCGTTTTGGTACCCTGTGTCTGTAGTTAAGTCTCCGAGACTTGCACGACAGTCAAGATTCGCCAATGTGTCAAGTGGGTTCATTGTGGCTAGAAGAAAATCGACCATGGGTCATTTGCCCTAAAAAATTTTGAAAACTATCCGGTAGCCTAGGTTACGCTAAAAACACGTCAAGAGGAAATTAATCGTCAATTTAAGTCTGATTTCATAAAGTGAAGTTTTTTTCATGTCACAATAAATTATAGGAGTATCGACTCAATCTCAAAATATTTTTCTGACAACTGAGACTTTTTGGAAAAAACTCGTCGCCGGGTCGTTTTTGTGTAAAAAAAAGCCGAGGATCGTTTTTGTTGGCAAGATTGGGAAGCAAGATGGATATATGGGTGAGGAAAAATGCTATGGTGATCAAGGAGGCATTGATTTATTTTATTGAGGCCATTTGAGGTTGAATCAAGAGAGAATTGAATCCAATTGAATGGAGAGATGGTGCCAATTTCGTAGCTCCCACTATTCCTAACATTTTTGGACCATTTGGAAGGTTGAATGGCATGTTTGGGTGGCTCAATTTCAGCCATCGAAAGTAGGCTTCATGGGCAAGCCAAAGAGGAGACAAAAAATGTGAAAAGTGAGGCCATGGGGCCCTTGTCTCCCCCTCTCCCTTATCTTTCCCCCTTTCTTCTCCTTGACTGCCCATACCTCTTTCTCCCTCCTCCATTTTTGTGACCAGCACAGCAGAGGAAGAGCAGGAGCAGCCTGCCGTCACTGCCAACCGCTCGGATCGTCGCCACCTCACGCACGTCACCCATGCACGCACCGCCTTGCTCGCACGCCGTCCGTCTCTTGGCCGCCTCTCTCTCTCGCCAAGCTTGCTGTCCAGCTGCTGTTCTCGGTCTATGGAAGCTCAACTGGGGTTGTTTTGAGCTCGTTTGAACCCCATAAGTTCACCTCTAGGCCCGATTTGGCCTATTCTTGCATTCCCAATCAATCTCCGCTTGAAACCGAGTTGTTTACTTTTGTTTCCAGCCAAAGTCAGCAGGTTTTGAGAGTGGGTTTCCAGCCACTTCTAGGCCCACTTTTGGAGTGTTCCGGGCCTCGGTTCCTAGGCCCGCTTTGGAGAAAAGCATTCCCCGTGCCGTTCCCGTTGGTTTTATCTCGACTCACGTGTTATTCTAGTGAGTTTTGCTCACTAATCCTTGCTTAGTTTGCTAATGATTCTTAAGGGTTGATAAGATTTAATCAAGTGCAATTAGGTGGTTAGATTAGAGTATACTAGTGATTATTAGATAATTGTGATGCATGTTAGGCAATTGAATTGTACAATTAGCGAGTAGAGACGTACTTCTATTTATTGAATGCATCTCGGGATTTTTCCCGACCCGTCTTGGGCTTCAATTAGGCATTACGGGCCTAAATTGGATTTTTAGTATTTATTTATTAATTTTCGAAATTATTTAATTATTTATTTATTTTCCGGAAATTACGCAAGGATAGTCGATGGTCGGAATTTTATGTTGGTTGTCGTGGTGTAGTCTGTTTATTTAATTGAGCTTTATTTTGTGTGGAATTGAATTATCTGTGAATTTGGGAATTATTCCTGAATTAATTAAGGTTGGTTATTAATTGAAAATAACTGGGTGTCGATTGATAATGCCAAAAACATTTTAGTGGACTACAAAAAATGTGGGAGTTATGGAAATGAAAATATTATATTTTGGCTAAGGTCAACCGTGTGCCCACGCACGATATTTTATCGACTATGATAAAAGATGAGAAGAAATGCTGTGTGGCGTGGCTCGGCGATTATTACATCGCTTTGGCATATAGGATGCCTTAGAGAATGCACGTACATTGTTGAATATATATTATGCCTGTGTGGCAATAATTAGTCGTGCCTGTGTGGCAATAATTAGTCGTGCCTGTGTGGCATAGGATCGTGCCTATGTGGCCGTATTTCTGTGTAGTGAGTATCGTGCCTGTGTGGCCATATTTCTATGTGTCAAGTATTTTGCCCGTGTGGCCGAAAGTGATTGGAATGCCTGAAAGAGAATGCACTTGATTGGTTTATATTAGCTTTGTGATTAAATATATTACCATGGCGAAAACGACGCCCGAGAGCATGCACATAAAGTGTGTATTATACATCACCTTGGTGAAAACAGCACCTTAGAAAATATGTGGGATGGGTGATTGGTACTTTGTCTCGGCAAAATCAATGCCTGAGGGAAAATACGTGGTTCGGTGACTAGGTATTATATTGGAAATTGTGTAGTATGGTTGAGAGTGACCAAGAGATGATCCGACTAACATGTAATCGATTAGGTCGATTGATCATTGCTTTGATCTAATGTTGTGAATTGATTGATTGAATGGAAATAACCGGTGAATGGTTCGACTCACATGTAATCGACTAAGTCGATTTGATTGATGTTTCGATCCGTGACATTATGATTAGGTGCCTATTTGAATTGTGCTGATTTTCAGGTGGAAATTTGAGGCCAAAGTAAGTCCTCTAACCCGTATGTACATAGGCAGCCCGGATAGCGTATTGGTTTACTAATCGAGTCTTAGGGGGCAGAACTCACTGAGACGTGATCTCAATGGTTATTGTATAACCATTTCAAGACCCTCATGAGGAGCTTGAGGAGGAGAAATCTAAGGAGGAGAACCCTGATGTGAAACCTAAGGAGGAGGAAGATTTTGAAGGATAAGATGATCTAGAGAAGGATCTTGAGTACGACCCGGATGAGGACCGAGATCCCATCCCGTTTTGTGTGAACCTTGTGTTCTTGTAGATAGGTGTGAGATCATACTTTTGTGAATAGTATGGTAAAATGCTATGGGTTGTGCTATGTATAAAAATAAGGTTGTGAATTTTATTATGAAAATTATGACCCTGCTTTTCTATCACATTGCTTTACTATCTGGGATTTATAATTTCTTATACATGTGCTTATGAAAAGGAAAGGGTCGGCAATACATAGTCCTGTAATATCACATTTAAAATCGACCAAGGTAAGGGATGTACGCTAGCCTCGAGGATCGGGGCATGATAGCCCTTCTTGGTGACGGTGAAGAGGTGGTAGCGTGGGCTTCCATAGCCCTCACAAAATGCGTTCTGCAATCTTTTCTTTCTTTTCCTAAATTTGATTTTCAATTTAATTTATGAATATTTATATTAAAATTCAAATCTAAGACAAAACAACGTCGTTTTTGACTTATCTAGCTACTTCAGCATGCAAACGAAATCATTTTGCACTTGTCTCATCGTAAAATGCCATATTGGCATTTCGGCCAAAATTTCTCACCACTGGCATTTAAATGATCTATTTTTCTCATATGTTGATACTTAAGTGTGCATTTTCAAACTTTTGACACTTAGTGTACTCTCATTCCAAGTTTTGGCACTTGGAGCGTCCGACACTCAATGTCATTTTATATCTAGTCATATTTTTTCCACAAGGACTTTGACTGCAAATTTATATGGCATCTTTTTTGAACAATTTCTTCAATGTACAGCTTGAATGCTAATGGAATCCACCAACGTGGTAATCTTTAGGAAATTTAGTTAAGCTGCATCACATATCTAGGTTGACAACCGATCATTCATATCAACGTCATCCCTAAATAGAAAGCATGTTTGTTTTACAAAATACAAGTGAAGATTCATGCTTATGAAGCACAAGGTCAAGTCAACAGGAAGTTTAGGCTCAGTTGGTTTTGCAGAAAATGTGGCATTTTTTAAAAATATTTTCTAGGAAACCATTTTCCAAAAAAAAAAAATGATAATATTTTATGATATTCGGCTAAAACTTAAAAAATGAAATAAAATATTTTCTGCCTTTTGGTTTGGAAAATTAGATTTAATCTTCCTCTATGCACTCCTTTTTCTTAAAAAAAATAAATTATCTTATTTTATTGTATTTTTCTTTTAAAAAATAAATCAAAATTTTAACTATTATTTTTGTTCTTTTTCCTTCTTTTTTATTTTTTATTTTCCTCCTTCTTCTTTGGTTGATCACCGGTCTCTCTCTCTCTACTTTGACCACAAAGGTCATGGCCATCAAAATGTCCACAATATCTAAAAAGTGGAGAAACGCAACAAGAAATGTGTGCGCAAAACTAGATAGAACTGATATTTTGGTGTAGGGGTCGAATTCTATTGATATCGACGAATTCAATCCTTGTTTTCTTATAAATGAAAGACTTCAAGCGAAAGTTTTGGTGTTGACAATTATGATTGTAAATTAAGCATTAGAAACATTTCTTATATATATATATCAAATTAATTTTAATTTTTCAAAAACTATTATGAGAATGATTTAATATGGAATGGTATTTTTTTTTTATGTATCATTACCATAATTCTAGATATGTTGTAATGTAAAGATATACAAACATAAAACGGCACCACAATTGTCCAAGAAATTGATAGTTGGGAATCATGAGTACTCCATTAAATAGAAATCTTCTAGAATATACAATTATTAGGTGAACTTACCACACTTTCTCCTGGGTTTTTACTTGAATGAATTGCAAAAGAATAAAAGTCATTGCCCAACTAGAGGGATATTATTTGGTAGAAATACAACGCAAGTGCCAAAACTTAGCACGACAAGACACTTAAATGTCAAAAGTTCCAAAAAGTATACTTAAGTGTCACTTTCTTTGAAAAATGGGACATTTAAGTGCCAACTTCGATGAAAGGTGCTGGAAATCCAACATGGCTCATTTTTAATAATATAAATTGCCTATGTGGCTCACCAAAAAGCTAAGTTAACAAAGAAGAGTCAAAACAACATTATTTTACCTCTTATTTGAATTTTAATATAAACATTAATTACATTAGACTTAAAACTAAATTTAAACAAAAAAAGTTTGTAGAATACGTTTGGGGAGGGTTGTGCAAGCCGTCCCCACTGCCTCATCACCATTGCTGATGTTTGGTGACCTCGAGTGATTGGCGATGAGGGCTTGCAAGCCCTTGCCTAGATCTAGGACGAAGGTCATGGCCCCCCTCCCCCCAGATTCGGCAAGGGTTGCTTGCCCTTGCTCAGCTGGGCCGAGAATTGTTGTTGGCTAAGGGGTCGCCCTTGCCACCGGTCACCAAGGTTATTAGGCCATTGGCCGCTAGCCAAGGCTTGGTATTATGTAATCCAATGGCGAGAAATTCGAAATGTCAAAGGGATTATATTTGACAAAAGTACAGCGCAAGTGCCAAAACTTAATACGACGGGATATTTAAGTGCCAAATGTTCCGAAATGTACACTTAAGTGTGATTTTCTTTGAAAAATGGGACATTTAAGTGTTAACTCCATAGAAGGGTGCCAAAAATCTAATGCAACTTATTTTTAATAATATAAGTCGCCTACGTGGCTCGACGAAAAGCTGAGTAAACAAAAACAATGTCGTTTTGCCTCTTATTAAATTTAATATAAATATTAATTAAATTTAAGTTAAAACTAATATATTTAAAATAAAAAAAAAAAGATTGCAGAATGTGTTCGGGCTGTGCAAGCTGTCACCACCACCTCCCCATCATCATCAAGGCCCGGTGACCACGGTTGACTAGCGATGAAGGCATACAAGCCCTCGCCCGGATCTAGGGTGAGGGTTGTGGCCCTCCTTTAGATCCAGCGAGGATTGCCGATCCTCGCTCAATTGGGCCAAGGGTCACCATTGGTAGAGGGGTTGCCCTCATCATTGGTTTGCCAGGGTCGCCGAGTTGCTAGACCCTAGCCGGGGCCCCGTGACCCTGCCAATCCTGCTTTCTACCGCCCTTCTTGGTAATAGTGGGGAGGCGGCAACAAGGGCTTGCATAGCCCTCACTAAACACGTTTTGCAATCTTTTTTTATATTAGTGTTATATTAAATTTAATTAATATTTATATTAAAATCTGTGACAAAATGACATCGTTTTCGGCTTATCTAACCACATTAGCGTGCAAAACGATATTGTTTTTGCACTTGTCTCGTCGAAAAATGCCATGTTGGCATTTTGGTCGGCATTTCTCGCCATTGGTACTTAAGTGATCAATTTTCTCCAATTTTCACATTTAAGTGTACTTTTCCAAACTTTTGGTACTTAATCATTCTTCCATGCTAAGTTTTGGCGCTTGGGGCATGCAACACTCAGATATCATTTTTTTATCTAATCATATATTTTCCACAAGGACTTTGACTACAAATTTATATGGCATCTTTTCAGAGCAATTTCTTCAATGTACTACTTGAATGCTAACGGAATTTGCCAACAAGGTACCTTTAGGAAATTTATTTTAGCTACATCACATATCCGTGTTGACAATTGGTCATTCACATCAACATTAGCCCTAAATAGAAGGCACGGTTGTTGTACGAAATATAAGTGAAGATTCATTTTTAGGAAGTGCAAGGTTAATTCAATCGGAAGTTTAGATTTCGTTCATTTTGCAGAAAATAGGGCATTTATAGAAAATAGTTTCCAGGAAGTCATTTTTTAGGAAAATGATAATATTTTCCAGTATTCAGTTAAAACCTAAAAATGAATTAGAAAATACTTTTCACGTTTTTAGTATGGAAAATTCGATTTGATTTTCCTCCACGCACTCCTTTTAATAATTTTTTAATTTTTAATTTTCTTTTTAAAAATAATTCAAAATTGTAACTATTTTATTCTTTTTATTTTTCTTTCTATTTTTAATTTTTTTCTTTTCCTCTTCTTCTTTGGTTGGTTGCTGGCCATGGTGACGGCCGGTGATTGGCCAAAGGTGAGGCAAGCTTGACCTTTCTCGAGGGCAGCCAGATTCTAGGGAGCCTCAAGTTTGTTGGCCTTGAAAAGGCTAGCCAATTTGGAGGGGCCTAAGGCCGGTGAGCTCGAGCTTGTGATGAGACACACGCTTGCCGATCAAGGTGAAACTCAAGCTTGCCAATCTAGAGATATGCACCGCTACCACTACTATGAAATAATTGCTATTGGAGTTTCAAGTGATAACGAACTTGTGCACATTATTCTCCAATATTTCTTTCTTTCCAGTTGGTTATAAAAAACAATTCTGACCTAATGTAAAATGATGAATGGCCAAAATTTTTAGTCTAGATTGACTAAGAAGTCATGTCACCTGCTACGCTATAGTCAAGTGTGAATCCATAAATCACATCTTTTACCATTCAGAGAATTTTCCATGTGAGATATAGATTATAAAGACCAAGTCCATCTGGAACATTTAACATCGTTGTGAGACTCACATAATTAATGATTCAAGTCAGTGCTCTAAATGATCTTTATAACATGCAGTATTCTTGCACATTAGCATATATCGTCGTCTTTAATTAAAATTTATCGTCGTACCTATCTACTCAATTTGCTGCAATGGCAAGTCATCAGATTCACCCCTACATGCACGTTAGAGAACAGCAAGAAATTTCTATTCTCCTCCGTTGAAACAAAGAACCTTAATATTCGAAACATGTATGTTATTAAGTTGGATTTTGAGTGATGGTGATAGTAACGAGCAATATGGCAAATGCAACTCTTACAAGAAAGAAAGAAGAACCTTGTTGATCTGAAAACTGGAAACTTTGAGAAAAAGAACGAGCCATATGCCTCGATCAACTCCGACAACTTTAATCCTTGGACTCAAGAAATTTTTGCTGGAAAGGAAACTAAGACGGCTTTGGCGTCGTCCAATGTTTATTTTCATGGCCTATTGCCAACATAAGATATTTTCTTGCCCCCAAGTTCCATATTACAATGGCCAAAAAACATTTCCCTTAAAGAATATATTATTTTCTTTATTCACAAAAAAGAAAGGAGGTCTTAAGATTTTTAATGTCCTTTTTCTCTGACTGCTGGCCACCTAAAAGAGACTCTTTCCAAGTCATGCCTTGCAAGGCCCGTCAAACGATCAAGAGATCATGTTTTCAGGGGTCCCATCTCTTCATGCCAAAAGGTACATTTTTGAAAACATGATCTCTTGATCGTTTGACGGGCCTTGCAAGGCATGACTTGGAAAGAGTCTCTTTTAGGTGGCCAGCAGTCAGAGAAAAAGGACATTAAAAAATCTTAAGACCTCCTTTCTTTTTTGTGAATAAAGAAAATAATATATTCCTTAAGGGAAAAGTTTTTTTGGCCATTATAAATGGAAGTTCTCAGGTACATGTTTAAACAACAATGGCATCCTACTTCTACACTGGCTTCGTGCCTACACTCTTGTGTGCACTCTTTGTCATTCAACCCTTGGAATTCGGTCATACCAAAGCCTCAACAAATGTAAGCTGCATTGGCACTGAGAAGGAAGCTCTTTTGAAGTTCAAGCAAGATCTCACTGACCCTTCAAGACGTCTAGGGTCATGGACCGGTGAGGGTTGTTGTGAGTGGGAAGGAGTCGAATGTAGCAAGAAGACCGGTCATGTTTTGAAGCTCGATCTTCGTAATTCCTGTGATGATCAAGAGAGTTGCAGCTTGGGAGGTAAGATACATCCTGCTCTAAATGAGCTGAAGTTTTTGACGTATCTAGACCTCAGCTTCAACGATTTCATAACCCATAAAACCCAAAAGTTCTTAATTTCTCTTCATAAGTTGGAGTATATCAACCTCTCATATGCAGGCTATGGACATATTTCCAATCAACTTAGTAACCTTTCCAGCTTAAGATACTTGGATCTTAGGGGGTGGAGCTGGTGGGAGCCCTCTTTAAGACCAGAGAACCTTCGATCGCTATCGACATTTTCTAAGTTGAAGTACTTGGACCTCTCTTTCACATCCCTTATCAACCCTAAGGAATGGTTAAGTCCTATAAACATGCTTTCTTCCTTGGAGTTTTTACTATTGACAAAATGTGATTTGGAAGATGCTTCGCCTCTCTACCTGTCAATTTCACTTCTCTTAGATTCCTTGATTTGAGTCAAAACTCCATGAATTCATCTATTCCTCCTTGGTTTCAAAACCTTAGCAAACTCGAACATCTTGATTTAAGTCAAAATGATCTCCAAGGCATGTTCCCCACTGTCATCCTTGAAAATAGTCGATGGCTTAAATCCCTTGATGTCTCTTCAAATAGGATGGAAGGTGAAGTTGTGAAAAACTCAAGCATTTTCTGCAATCTGCATGCTCTCAATTTGAATTCTAACAAATTTAGTGGGGGAATTTTCAACACCAAAGATGGTGCTTTCATTTGTGAACGAAGTAACCTGAATACTATCGATGTTTCCAATAACAATTTCAGTGGTCACCTACCCAATCAATTTGAGAATTTCAAAGATCTCAAATTCCTTGACCTTTCACAAAACTCGATTTATGGTCCTATTCCCACTACTATGGGCCACTTGTCATCTTTGAGAATGTTGTACCTCTCTTTTTAACAAATTGAGTGGGAACATTCCAGAAAGTATTGGGCAATTATTCAATCTAGAGGTGATGGACATTGGTAACAATCAATTGGATGGAATTGTCGGTGAACTTCACTTTGCAAATCTCTCCAAATTGACCAAGTTGAATTTTTATTTGAACGAGCTTGTTATAAATGTTAGTGCATCTTGGGTCCCTCCTTTCCAAATTCAAGAGATTCTCATGTCAAGTTGCAAGTTGGGACCAGATTCCCAAACTGGCTTCGAACACAAAGAAACATATTGGCATTAGACATGTCAAATGCTAGCATCTCAGATGAAGTTCCCAATTGGTTACCTAACATTCTATCTAACATTGAACAGTTGGATCTCTCAAACAATATGCTCGAGAGGAAACGTCTCCCGAATTATTGGAAAAAGATGTCCTTATTAATGCAAGTATCACTTTCTGAAATAACCTCGGTGGTGAAATTCCAAATTCAATGTGCATGTCTAATGAATTGTCTTTTCTTGATCTCTAAGAACCAACTATCCGGGAGACTTCCGCAATGTTGGAGGAAGTCACAGGCTATTTTGGAATGGATTGCATTGGCAAAGAACAAGTTAAATGGTCATATTCCAGACTCTTTATGTCATTTGGAGCAATTAGAAGTTCTAGACTTACATGAAAATGGCTTGACCGGAGTGCTTCCAAAATGTTTACTAAATCTTGATTTGGTAATCCTCGATCTCAATGACAATCAATTCACTTTGGTAGAATTCCTCTATTTGGTAATCCTAGATCATTTGAGATAATCGATCTTGGGAGGAATTACTTCACCGGTGACATTCCTTTGCAGCTATGCCATCTTGCTGATCTCCAGTATTTAAGCCTAAAGCATAACAACCTTTCTGGAGCCATTCCTCATTGTTTCAACAACTTTTCACGAATGTGGGTCGAGTCTTCTTTGTATTTCAGATCCATCAAGGGGTTTTCCATGATGGTTGATATGAAAGGAACAAGCAGAGAATTCACCAGCACACTCTCTTATTTATTTTCCATTGACCTTTCAAGCAATGCATTAGAAGGAGAAATACCGAAAGGGCTGATGATGCTTGTTCGACTTCAAAATTTGAATCTATCTCAAAATAAGCTGATTGGAAAAATCCCTTTAGATATTGGCAAGTTGAGGGGCTTAGAGTCACTGGATTTATCTAATAACATGCTATCAGGGGAAATCCCTCCTAGCATATCCAATCTAGACTTTCTAAGTCATTTGGATCTTTCCTTCAACAATTTATCAGGTCGGGTTCCATCGAGTAATCATCTAAGCACTTTGGACAATCAATCTAGTTATCACGGCAACGATGGACTTTGTGGAGCTCCTCTTTTGAAAGATTGTCCTAGAGATAGCCATGATGACACGAGCAGAGACGACGATCACAATTCAAGTGAAGATGAGTCTAATCAAGGAGACTATGTTATTATTTGGTTTTATTCAGGATTGGGATCAGGTTTCACGGTGGCATTGATGGGATTCTGCATCATATTACATTTCAAACAATCTTGGAGGATCTCTTATATTTGGGTACTGGATAGGATAATCAAGAAATTGTTGATTGCGAGGATGACTACCATGCTTTGGTTCAAGAGAGCTTTTCAATTTTGATTACACAAATGTGCAGTTGTTTAGTAAGTAAAATCACGTATGTTCGTTTCATCATACTCATTTATTTTGTTGATAGACATTGCTAATTAATTCTTGCATTGGCTCTCACATTTGTGGGTCACAGGTGACACCTTGCATGAAAGTACAAATTGGCTTATCCAATACCGGAGACATGTGCCCCTGCAGCTGCTTTGAAATTGGCACTCTTTTTCTTCATGATGGAAGATTGCTGTTGAAGTTTCAAGTGATAATTAGGTTGTGCTCACTGTTCTCCAACATTTCTCACTGTCTTTCCATTTAGATATAAAAACAAAATAAAATAGTTCTCTTGCTTTTCTCCTATTAACTAAGACGTATATCTCGTAATGTAAAATGAGCCGAGAATGCGAGTCCGACCCCGTCTGTATGAGTCTGCGGTTCCCTAGGGTAAAGATTACACTGTTTCGTGCTAATAACATGTGAAATGTGTCGATAGCTATCAAAACATGTCCGCAACAAAATTTGTCCGGCAACACGCTTCCACGAAAGAATAAATAGTTACTAGATTCTCTCAAATTACCACGAAAGAATGTCATAACTTGGATCTCATCCAAGACACGAAATAAATATCCTAGATTTTTTTTCGAGCCCTCCCTACCTCCCACCTCTGGTATCTTTCTACCACTGCTGCGAACCTCAAGTCGTGCCTCCATCACATATCCATACTCACGTCCTCATCGTCATCTACGTCCCAATCGTTGTTTCTCGTCACAAATCTCTCTCTCTCTCTCTCTCTCTCTCTCTCTCTCTCTCTCTCTCTCTCTCTCTCTCTCTCTCTCTCTCTCTACCTTGACCACAAAGGTCATGGCCGCCTCTCTCTCTACCTTGACCCCAAAGGTCATGGCCGCCTAAATGTCCATAATATCTAAAAGTAGAGAAATATAGCAAGAAATGTGAGCACGGAACTAGACAGAACTGATGTTTTGATTTAGGGGTCCAATTATGTAGATATCGACAAATTCAATCCCTAGTTTTGTTATGAATGAAAGAGTTAAAGCAAAAATTTGATGTTAACAATTTAGATAATAAATTAAGTATTAGAAGCATTTCTTATATATATCAAAATATTTTTATTTTTTCAAAAAAGAAATTATAAGAATCATTTAACATGCATTAGTATTTTTTTTTTCAGATGTTATTACCATAACTTTGGATATGTTGTCATGTAAAGATATATAAACATAAAACAGCACCATAATTGTCCAAGAAATTGATAATTGTGAATCATGAGTACTTCCATTAAAATGAACTCTTTAAAGAATATAAAATTATTAGGCGAACTTACCACACTTTCTTCTTGGCCGAGTTTTCACCTGTATGAATTGCAAAAGAACAAACTTCAATGTACAGCTAAGATGCTAATGGAACCCACCAACGAAGTAATCTTTAGGAAATTCGTATCAGCCACATCACATATTCTTGTTGACAACTGATCATTCATATCAACATCAGCCCTAAATAGAAGACATGGTTGTTGTTTGAAATACAAGTGAAGATTCGAGCTTATGAAGCGCGTAGACAAGTGGACAGGAAGTTTAATGTTGTCTCCTTTCATTATCAAAGTTAAGAGGAGGTTTAATGTTGTTTCCTTTCATTATCCTGGAAGATGGTCGGATATCCCACGCGTCTTTAAGTTTTTGAAGAAGGCTTCTATTTCCTTTTTCTACTTCTTGTTCTCCCATCATGAGCTCCAAAACTATAAAAACATTAGACGATTGGAGACTTACACCTCTCAAGACGATACGTGGTAAAAAAGGGCGTCGACACTCATTCTAGGTTATTCAATTCTGGAGACGTGCACCACTACCACTGCTATGAAATTATGGTTTCCTCCTTTCTTCATAACGACGGAAAATTGGTATGAAGTTTCAAGTGATAACGAACTTGTGCTCGTTATTCTCCAATATTTCTTTCTTTCCAGTATGTTATTAAAAAAAAAAAAAAAAAAGCAAAGAAACAAATCTCTTGCTTCTGACCTAATGTAAAATGATGAATGGCCAAAATTTTTGTCTAGATTGACTAAGAAGTCATAGTCAAGTGTGAACCCATAAATCACATCTCTTACCATTCGGAGAATTTTCCTTATGAGATATAAATTATATAGACCAAGTCCATTTGGACCAATTAACACCATCATGAGACCCAAATAATTAATAATTCAACTAAGCTGTCTAAATGATTTACATAGCATGCCATATTCTTGCACATTACCATATATCGTTGTCTTTAATTATAATTTATCATCATGTGTATCTACTCACTTTGCTGCGATGGCAAGTCGTCAGACTCACCACCACATGCACACTAGAGAACAGCAAGAAAGTCTCCTCCCTTGGAGCAGAGAGCTTTAATATTTGAAACATATGCGTGTTTAATAAGTTGGATTTTGAGTGATAGTGATAATAACGAGAAGTATGGCAAATGCAACTCTTGAAAAGGAAGAAAGAAGAACCTTGTTGACAACGAACCGTAGGCCTCGATCAACTATGACAACTTTAATCCTTAGACTTCAGAAATTTTCGTTGAGAAGGAAATTAAGACGGCTTTGGTGTAGTCCAATGTTTATTTTCATGGCTCATTGCCAACATAAGATATTTTCTAGCCCCCCAAGTTCCATATTAAAGAGAAACAGCTCATAAAGCATTCATACTTATCTCAAATGGTCTCTACTTGAGGATCCTTTTTGCCTAAAGACAAATACCCACTTTCACTTACACAGCATTCAATCTTGAAATTTGCTTAAGATGGGAGAACAAGAAGTAGAAAAAGTAGGCACACCACATGCGAAGCAACAAGCCCGTCCATGTCAATATTTCGAAAAGAACCCATCAGAATACAAGTGACCTGCATGTTCTTTCCGCTTATATAGCCTTCCGTGCGTAAATGCTCATAAACGCCATACTGGCTGCTCTGGCAAGAGGAATCGGATTCAGTTCACATTCCTCTCTCTCGATTTAATGACAATTTCTCCTATCTGGTATACCCTCTTGTTAAATTATGACTTAAGTTTGAGCGTTTGCTAAAACACAAATTCCTGGACTTTTGAAGCTGCACAAAAAAGAAAATAAAATAGAATATAAATGCACCAAAGTTTTCTTTCCCTTGCAACGGAGGAGCCGAATTTTTATTGAGCCATGGTGGGGCCCAAATGGGCACACATTAAAAAAGGAAGTTACAAAGAAGCAGCGTCCCACTCGGCTTCGTAGAACCAAAAGGGAAAGGTGGGGCCCAAGGTCAAACTTTTGACCTTAGGCACACCCACATATAAAACAGAATTTTTACGTAGGTTTTGTTTCTTCTTTTTGTCGGTGAGTTGCTGCACCGCTATAAAGCCGCCAAAGCCAAACGTAAGAAGCTGCACATCCATTGAAGAGAAGCTAGAGATTTTTCTTTTTGGTGTGTGACTTGAACACGTGGTATTTTTGTGCCGTAAGTTTATACCCAAGTAAGTTGTTTATTTATATATACTTAGGGTTTGGTGTTAAATTTAGATGTGGGAAATACTTGAGCGTGTGAATGATTGTAAACTCTAATTCTTCGATTATAGTGGATTATTTGCCGCTAGCTCTCCCCGTGAACGTAGATACAATACTCGGACCAAATCACGTAAATTTCTAGTGTCCTTATTTTCCCGTTTATTTCTCTAGCGATTTCACATTGACGTAAATTGCAAAATCCTGTCGTTTTCCGCATATAATATCCCAACAATTGGTATCGAGCTTGGCGTTGGATTTCTTGATTGTAATTTGGAGCTTTTGCTTGTCTAATTATTATCTAAAAATTCTGTTATTACAATTATGTCTGAGAGGAAATCTAAAATTGAGAAATTTAATAGGAGAAACAACTTTGTGTTATGGAGCATCAAGATGCGGGCATTATTGACAACACATGGTTTGGCCAAGGCACTAGATGGTGAAGATGAGTTGCCGATTATAATGAAAGCCTTTAAAAGAGTAGAGCTAATGGAAAAAACAAAGAGCATAATCATGTTAAATTTGATAGATGAGATCTTACTAGAGGTTACTGAGGAGAATGATGCTGCAGCATTATGGGCAAAACTTCAAGCACTCTATGTGAAGAAATGTTTGAACAATCGCTTGTACATGTTGAAGAATATGTTTCAATTTATATATACTGAAGATACGTCTATTAGAACCCACCTAGATGAATTTAATAAACTCGTGTTGGATCTGAAGAACGTTGGTAAGATACTTGATGATGAAGAACAAAGCATGATGTTGTTAGCCTCTTTACTAGAGTCATGGGAGCACTTTACTGATTCGTTGTTGCAAGGGCGTACTACTATTATTTCAAAGAGATAAAGTCCGCCTTATTCTCTAAGGAGTGGCAAAGAAAGTTGCGAGATGATAGTTTGGCGAAAGGAGCAACGCAAGCACTGACGATTCGAGATAGAGAACAACATTGAGAGCCTAGTAGCAGCAAAGGTAAAATTAGATCAAAATCACGCCATAAAAAGTCCAAAGGACGCGTGAAGTGCTTTGAGTATCACGAGGAGGGGCACATTATGAGAGATTGTCCAAAATGGAGGAATAAAGTTGATAGGCGAATGCCACAAGCAATGTGGAAAACGTTGCTGAGAGGAGCAATGGTGATGCAGAAGCTGTTTTATGTGTGACTGCTACTTCGTCAGGAGACGAATGGGTGTTGGATTTGGAGTGTTCTTATCACATAATGCCTCATAAGAACTGGTTTACTACTTAAGAGACTGCAGATGGTGGTAGGGTTCTTTTTGGGAATAATGCAGTCTGTAAGGCTGTGGAGATAGGGACAATTTGGATTTGAATGCACGATGGGGTAGTGCGCACATTGACAGATGTGAGGCATGTACCGAAGCTCAAGAAAAACCTTATTTCTCTGGGGACACTCGATGACATCGGGTGTAGGTACACCGCTGAATGTGGAGTATTGAAGATCTCTAGAGGTGCCATGACAGTGATGAAAGGGAAGAAAGTGAATATTCTCTATCATCTACTGGGAGAGACCGTGACTGCAACCACTACATTTTCATCAGTGAGTCAGATTCTAACTTGACTCAATTATGGCATATGCATTTAGGGCACATGAGTGAGGCAAGTATGACGATGCTGAATGAAATGGGGTTGTTGAAGGGTCAGAAAATAGGGAAGTTGGACTTATGTGAGCACTGCATCTATAGGAAGTAGCACCGAGTTAAGTTTACTATAGCTATTCATTTGACCAAATGACCAGTTGAATATATTCATTCAGATGTTTGGGGCCCATCTTCGGTTCCTTCGAAAGGAGGTGCCCGATATATACTGACATTTATCGACGATTATTCGAGGAATGTATGGGTATACTTTCTGAAGCAAAAATATGAAGTGTTTGATTGTTTCAAGAAATTTAAGACATTGATTGAGAAGCAGTCAAATAAACAAATCAAGTGCTTGAGAATCGATAATGGCATGGAATTCTATGGTAAAGATTTTACCGAGTTCTGCGAGAAATAAGGTATTGTGAGACACCGCACAGTACATGAGACACCACAGCAGAATGGCATGGCAAAATAGAAGAACAAAACTCTGCTTAAGCAAGCTCGATGCATGCTTTTGCATGTAGGACTTGGCAAGAAATTTTGGGCCAAAGCAGTAAACATGGCATGTTACCTGGTTAATCGATCTCCATCATCTGCTATCGAGTAGAAGACTCCTAAGAAAGTATGGTCAAGGAAACTTGTTGATTACTCTAGATTACATATATTCGGATGTCTTGCGTATGTTCATGCGAGTGATGATAAGCTTGAGCCGAGGACGAAGAAGTGCATATTTCTAGGTTATGCACATGGGGTGAAAGGCTACCGGCTATGATGCACTGATCCCAGATCACCCAATTTTCTAATCAACAGAGATGTGATCTTCGACGATACTGCAATGCTTCAAAAAAGGAGTTCTGAGACACAACCAGCAAAGAAAACAGATCATGGTGTCATTAATGAGGTGGAGCTTTAGGTAGAGACTCCAAAACCTCTAAGGTAACGGAAGTTGAGACTGCAAATGAAGCCGTAGTTCCTAAAGTTGGTGATAATGGACAACCAGCAAAGCCGCATCATACTATAGCCACAAATAGACAAAGAAGGTAAATTAAATCACCGGTACGTTATGGTTATACAAATATTGCTTATACAATGACTGTAGGTGATGAGGTGGAGACAAATGAGCATTTGTCTTACTCTGAGGCGATGGTTAGTTCGGAGTCGTCACAGTGACTAAGGGCTACGAGTGAAGAGATGGAATCACTCCATCGAAATTAGACATAGGAGTTGGTTAAAGTACCTAAGAGCCAAAAGATTGTTGGAAATAAATGGGTCTTTAAACGGAGAGAGGGCATTCCTAGTGTCGAGGCAGCAAGATATAAGGCGAGACTTGTGGTGAAGGGATATACACAGCGTGAGGGCATTGACTACAATGAGGTGTTCTCTCATGTTGTAAGACATGCTTCTATTCGTGTTTTACTTGCTTTAGTTGCTTCGCAGGATCTTGAGTTAAAACAATTAGATGTGAAAACTGTGTTTCTTCATGGTGAGTTGGAAAAGCAGATTTACATGAGGCAACCAGAGGAATTTGCTATTCCGGCAAGGAAGATCATGTTTTCTTGTCAAAAAATCTTTTATGAGCTGAAATAATCTCCTAGACAGTGATATAAATGTTTTGATGCTTTCATGGCTAATCAAAACTATTTAAAAAGTCATATGGACAGCTGCGTTTACTATAAGAGATTGGAGATTTTTTTTTTTTTTTATTTATCTACTCTTATATGTTGATGATATGCTGATAGCAGCTAAGAATATGTCTAATATTGATGTGCTAAAGAGGTAGTTAAATGCTGAATTTGAGATGAAAGATTTAGGTGCTGCAAAGAAAATATTAGGTATGGAGATTTTGCGTGATAAGACTGTAGAAATTTTACGTCTATCTCAAAAGAAATACATTGATAAGATCATTGCATGTTTTAATATGTAGTTAGCAAAATCTGTAAATACACCTCTAGCGAAGCACTTTAAACTTTCAAATAAATTATCACCGCAGACCGAGGAGGAAGAGGAGCATATGTCTCGTGTTCCTTATTCTAGTGTGGTGGGTAGTATTATGTATGATATGGTGTGCAATAGGCCTGATATTTCATAAGCTGTGAGCGTGGTTAGTCGCTATATGAAGCGTCTTGGTAAAGCTCATTAGGAAGCTGTGAAATGGATCCTCATATATTTGAAGAGGACAACAATCGTGGGTATAGTATACCGGAGGAACAATAATGGCAGTGAGACCACTGGTTTTATGGATTCGGATCATGCCGATGACTTGGATGATTGCAGATCTTTAGCAGGATACGTGTTTACGCTAGCAAGTGGTGCAGTTAGTTGGAAAGCATCATTACATAATCACATTGCCTTGTCTTCGACTGAGGCAGAGTACATAGCATTAACCTTTGTAGTGAAGGAGGCGATATGGTTACAAAGTTTGCTCTTAGACTTTAGGTTAAAATAGAAAAGTATGGACATACATTGTGATAACCAAGGTGCGATATATTTGATGTATAATCCAGTTTATCACGAGCGAACAAAGCATATCAACATCAGGTACCACTTCATCAGAGATGTCTTAGCTAAGGGTATTGTTATTGTTAAAAAGATTGCTACAGCAAATAACCCGGCAGACATGATGACTAAGTTTGTTCCTTTGGCAAAGCTCAAGCTCTACTTAAGCTCTATTGGCGTCTGTGGAGAGTGAGTGCCTGCGGGGCGTTAGGAGAACAAAGCATGGATGATGAGCACTATAACTTGGCTTCAAACATTGAGCCAAGGTAGAGAATTGTTAAATTATGACTCGAGTTTGAGCGTTTGCAAAACGCAATTCCCTGGACTCTTGAAGCTACACAAAAAAAAAAAAAAATAGAATATATATGCAGCAAAGTTTTCTTTCCCTTGCAAAGGAGGAGCCGAATTTTTATTGAGCCATGGGCACACATTAAAAAAGGAAGTTACAAAGAAGCAGCATCCCACTCAGCTTCATAGAACCAAAAGGGAAGGTAGGGCCCAAGGTCAAACTTTTGACCTTGGGCACACCCACGTATAAAATAGAATTTTTACGTAGGTTTTGTTTCTTCTTTTCATTGGTGAGTTGCTGCACCCTACGAAGCTGTCGAAGCCAAACATAAGAAGCCGCATGTCCGCCAAAGAGAAACTAGAGATTTTTCTTTTTGGTGTGCAACTTGAACGAGTGGTATTTTTGTGCCGTGAGTTTATACCAAAGTGAGTTATTTATTTATAAACACCTAGGGTTTTGGGTTAAATATAGGTGTGGGAAATATTTGAGCATGCAAGTGATTGTAAACTCTGATTCTCCGACTATAGTGAATTATTTGCCGCGGGCTCTCTCCGTGGACATAGGTACCGATACTCGGACCGAACCACGTAAATTTCTGGTGTCCTTATTTTCTCGTTTATTTCTCTGGGGCGATTTCGCGTTAACGCAAATTGCAAGATCCTGTCGTTTTCCGCATATAATATCCCAACACCTCTCTCTCTCTCTCTCTCTCTCTCTCTCTCTCTCTCTCTCTCTCTACACTGCACATGTGCATGTCAAAATGCTAGCTTTGTTGCTATCTTGCAAGATGATTATTCATGCCACCACTCAAACCCCCGAGTGCACAAACATCCCTTCATGGCCATTTAGTTGCAATGTCCCAGGACGCATTATCAACCCATTCTTTTAGCTTTTGATTAAACGCAAGCAGAAGCATTTTATATATGCCCATCAAACATAATAGCAGGGATAGTATAAACATAACAAATATTTCCAAAAGCAGTACTTTTACTTATATATCGTAAGCCTTAGGAAGTTTAGTATTTACAAGCCTTCACACGGCAGCTTCCTAACAACTATCAAAAACCATTAGTAGGTTAGGGTTAACTTAAACTTCTCTAACACTAGGGCCAACCATGGTATCTGGGTGGAGTCTTAAGGTCAGACGCCACATTAGGGTCGGTCTCCGGATCCTCAACGACACCATTAGAGATGTCGATATCCATGGGATACCATACCTGCTCTCCAGGACCCCTGCTAGGAGGTCTATCAAAACCACGGATTGGGCCAAAACATTCTTTCCCGACCTGAATGAACCATGCCTTGAATCAATGGGCCACCTAGTGGGTCAACACCTCATATTCCCAGATGGTTGTAACAAAAAGCTCATACACCTAGTCGGACCCCAGCATAGGGTGTGAGGTCACGATGGTATCTTAGGTCATAGGGACACCAAACTGCATGTAACGGTTCTCCATACTACGGGTCTAAAAACAATAAATAACAATCGGTAAAATAAAAATCTCAATAAGTCAACAACCTAAATCTCGATTAGGACACTAATTCGTCTCAAAAGTAGCCTAAACATGCAGCATTACATATTCTTACATCACCATATCAATAATTATAACTGTCCAATAGCAATGCATCAAGCATACATATAATCAAAACACATCTCAAACTTTTCCATGCAAAAAGTATTGATGCATGTTTCAATTATTATAACCGCTAAGCCATAGCTAACACAAGAGTTGGCGGTTTTCTGCATGACCGGACATCGTCTCACCCTATCGGGCACTTGGACCCCCTCCATAGACAACATTCCATAAGGAGTATCGGTTCGGCCTCAACCGTGACTCAGCATCCAGACCCTTGTCAAGTATCCGATAAATATCGGGCATCACTCTTAAACTCCTATTGGGTGATGGGTTCTTTTAAGTGAACTCTCAAGGATACCACTACTTATGCCAATTTCATTTCTCATCAATTAGCCAATGCAAACATGGTTTGTGCTCATACAACAAATTACCGCAACTTTCACACATAAAATTAGGTAAAATAATCATGCATGGTCAGTACACATAATTAACCCATCGAACTTTGTATACTTTCATTTTAAAACACCCTTGCCCCAATTGACACATAAAACATGGCATCCGAACCCAATACCTCATGAATTACCATTTATATATCCATCAAATCTCTCTTTAAAATAGCAATTGAGGTTTATAAATTGGGCAATTATTTTCATGGCATAACAAGCCTCAAATTGCATGAATTATGCATAAATTCATCCAATAATTCAGGTGTAAATTGCATATAAATTCTACTTATTGACTAAACCATCATTAATTAGTATGAAACCATCATTAATTAATATTAAACCACAATTAACACTAAACCATTATTAATTAAGACTAAACCGCAATTAGCACTAGATTGTCATTAATTAAGACTATACCGCAATTAAAACTAAATTGTCATTAATTAAGAATAACTGCAATTAACCTTAATATAAACTACCCCTAAATGCAATTAACATCCTAATCAAGGATTAGAAAGTTAACTCACGGTTTTACGACGACAACGACAAAAATGAAATGCTCAGACTTAAATGGCGGCACCACAATAATGGCTTGACAAGCTTGAGGGGCAGCTTGCTTGGGGTAAAGGGCGGTGGCTTTCAACGTTGGTGATGGCTTGTGGTGGTGAGGTTAACGGCGGTGGCGTGAAGGACAGTGATAGACACAACGTGGACAGGCAGCACGGTGATGAGTGGCAGATAACGGTGGTGAATGGCGGCAAAGGCCGGCAAGGATGAGAACCAAGGGAAAAATGAGAAAGAAAGATGGAGGAAAATAAGAGAAAAATGAGAGAGATGGAGAGAGAGGAGGGAGGACTGAATCTAGAGGGGAGAGGAAGGGAGAGAGAGACTCGAGATTTATTCCTCTAAAAACCTCCTTCATCATTCAAATCTCACCCAATCGCCCCCTAAAACCCTCTCCTCCAAGCACCATGTCCTATTTGTCCTCATCTTCATCAATGCCAAAAATCTTCTAAAAATGGCATTTTGGTCTTTTCAAAACTTTTAACAAATATTTCAATTTTTCCCTTGAGCCCAATTGCTTGAAATGGGATTGGCTTGGCTTGGTGGGCCTCATTGGGCCCTCTTGGCCACATCCTAGAGGCACAAGGCTCATCGGGCCTTTGCTTGGCTTGGATCCTTTTTCCAGCTTCTAATTCTCGACCCACTAAGGCTCATCTAAAAAATTAAAGTTACTAATAAATCAATGGATAAATGAGGCGACATTCAATAGGTCGGTCTTGAAATTCCCGAAAGTTCAATACCCAAAATCGAATTGAATTTGATGGTTAAAATCGATCCATACGACTTTAGTGCAACCTAAACTATGGATGGCTTTTAGGAGTTTTTATGCATTTGACCCGTGGTCGATAATTTTCGATCCACATTTGTGCTTCTTTAAATCGTGGATGACCCTTGGTTGTCATGTAATCATGAGGAATCAATTAGTAACCCTAAGTACAAAATCAATAGGAAATCGGTTTATTGTCGTCACAGCAAGTATTGTAATCATGCAAAATCACCCATAAATCGACTATGTACTTCTATTGAATTGATTTATGTCCGCTCTAATTGACTTGTAATAGCCTAGTATTGTCCCTTGTTGATTCTTATGGTCGAAAGCCTATCCTTGATTGAATTCTCTGTTTATTCGTATTTTAATTTTTATGACCTCTCCCAATATATTAGTTAACTTATGAGTAATTAGTTCAGAATAAATTCAACTATCAATGCATTGATAAAATAAACATTTTATATATCTTAAGAATGGTCGAATTTTAGGATATTACAATTCAGGCATAGATTTTTGTTGGTAATTGCCCTACCTTATCTAAATGTTTTCTTTTCCTTAAAAATTTGCTTAAGCCTAAAGCTAACTTCTATTTCCATGTTCACTCTTTAAGAAATCTCTCATTTATTCTATGTTTTATATACTCACAATTCATTGAAATTGATGATGGACATGGACTATAATTTGCTCGAGGATGCGTAAGTGTCACTGAATCTACTCACAAAACAAGAGCTAAGTGTGTATCTTTTATCTTAAGTTACCCTTTCACCTCTAAAACCTCCAGCATGTAGCTACTAGCAGGAAATCAAAACTTTTGTTCTTTAGAAGTGGACTAGGTGTCACACCCCAATCCTCGAGCATGTGCCCATCCCTCGGTGGTTAATAAATTTTGCGACATTCCACGACGCATCACCGACCCATTCGTTTTAATGCACATGAGGAAGCGAAACGATACCCCTGACAACAACCAACATGAGATAGAAAAGCAGGAAACACATTCACAACCAAAACACTGTTATAAATACTCTAGTTTATATACAACACTAGTCTAAGACTACAAAAGATCGGCTCTCAAAATGAAGTTGTCCTAAGACTAGTTAGCCGGACACATTCGCCGATCCTTCGATCTCCACAAGTTTCGAGGGCGTCGAGTCATCCACAACACCATCAGGAGGGTCAGCTGCACTATCACCTAAAGTGGCAACGACGACCACAGCGAGAATTTCAAAACCCTGGAGGAGACCCACATGGAATCCATTGAAACCGTAGCAAAACCATGCTCTGAATCTACATCATCAGGATTGGTAGATCCCTATGAAGATAGATATCGCCGAACAAGTTGTAAGTGTTGGATGTATCAGTAAGTGAGAATTTGGTAATATGAGTCAGGAAAGCTTTTTCAAGCACTCGAGAGGATCTTGTGTGGAAATGGAAGTATAGCATGATGGAATGTTATGACAGGTTATTAAGGAGTCGAGAAGAGTATTGATTTCTTATGGGGTTGTGGTCGATAGATGAATAGAGTCAACTCACCTTAGTGCGGCATGAAAAGATCTCGACTAGAATAGATATACCGAAGTGCGTGTGCATAAGATAATTCATCTACATGGAGGACGGCGATGACTTGTACTTCAAATCTAGATCAGATGTTCCAAGTTGGCAGGGCTTTCAGATGGTTCTTTCTTAAGCAGTGCATAGCAGAGAGTGCAGAATTTCGATTGCCGAGATGAAATCAGGGAAAGAAAGATTGCAGGCCAGGGTTAGTATAGTAGTCAGTGATTACAGTTGCCGAGATCAATGTCAGAGTTATATCAGATCTTGACCAGAGGTTCCTGGGCCAGAGATTAGTCGATAGCTTCTTTTTAATCGAGCATAGCGAGTGTACGGGACTTCCATCGGTTGAGATGAGATCAGAAAATCGCAGTCCGAGTTGGTTTAGAAATCGTGATTCGGCTTGAAATTATCGAGACAGTTTAGAGACTCGTAATCGCGCAGTTTAGCTTCGCAAATTTTGTGTTGAAGACCTTTGGAATTTTAAGTGGGCAAGTCTTCAGTATTTTGTATCCGAAGTAGTTTGGGCAAGATAACAGTGATCCGGGCAAGTATTGGTACGAATGAGCAACCCGAGAAAGAGAAAATTATAGGAGACAATTGTACCCCCACCTTTTGTTTAAGAATTGGTAAAGGTTTAAATTTCGAGGACGAAATTTTTATAAGAGGGGAAGAGTTGTGACATCCCGATTTTTCCAATTCTATTTTCAATAAATTGAGACGGGCATTTCGTTGGCACACATATAGTTCCTTTCCTTGAGTCGGCCACTCATATGAAAACTAGTCTATCGGGTAAAGTCGTTAAGAAATTCTAATGCATCGGACTCGAGAATTCGGCCAGAAGCGACCTTTCGACCGAGCTAATCTGCAAGGGTCATTACGGCACAAATAAAAATCGATTAGAGACGGGAGATAGGTCGACTCGACAAAGGCATGTGATCGAGTGTGGGTGATTCCACCAGATCGCATAATCCTTGTCGATCGACACCGGACCAACTTTTCTATCGATTGGGTACCCCGTGTTCGTATTTGAAACCTTGAGATTACCCCGACAACCAAAAGTCGTCAATGTTTCAAAGATGTACATTGTGGCTTGAGATGATCAACCACAGTCAAATGCATGAAAATTTCTAAAGGCTACCCGGTAGGTTGGGCCGCGCTAATATCGTGCCAAAGTGAAATTAACCGTGGAATTAAGATCGAATTCGGAAATTGGAAGTCTGGGTGTGTCACAAATCATTTCAAGATCATTGAATCATCTTTAGAAGATTTTTCATGCAAGCCGAGCTTTTCAGCAAAATAATCAAGAAATGGCTAATTTGGCTCGAGAAATTAGTAAGCAGCTTTTGGTCGCGCTTTTGGGACTTAAGTTGGTCATATGGACAAGTAAAGACGTAAATTGAAATGTGGTGATATTTGATTAATTTTATGGATTTCAATTTGGTTCAATTAAAAGATAATTGAAGAATGGGATGTACAAAGTTTAAAGATTGGTATGCCACGGCGGAAAAATAAATTGGACCTATTGGGAAGATTGTGGTGGAAGATTCTGAGTGAGTAGAGTATGACATCATCCATGAGGTCATGGTGGGCCACTTTTGTGGGATTAAAGGAAAAAGGAAAAGAAAAGGGAATGGTCCCATCCCCCTCTCTCTCTCTCTCTCTCCATCTTCATCTTCTTCCTCCATGTTTGAGCCGTGCAAGGGGGGTTCGGGCGGCCGCTGACGCCCGCTTGGCCGTCCGCTTCCGCCATTCATCGTCGCCGCATGCCCGTCGCCGGAGCTCGCCACTGCCCCACACCACCCGCACGCCACTCCGCCGGTCAACTCGCCTACCCGTCGCCCTCTCTTCTCCATCTCCGTTTGCTGCCCAAGATCCCAGATCTAGGATGGATGCCGAAGCAGCCGCGCCGTGTGCGACGCCGCTGCCCTCCGCCGTTGGCCACCGTGCTTCACGCCATTGCTCCACAGCTGCTCCGCTCATCTCGGTCTCCTTCTCGCCAGCTCGCTATTCCGTAGCTGCTGTCCAGCTCTGCTTTGTCCAACATAGGGCACGGTTTGGCCACCTCCGGCCATCGTCGACCTCGCCGGAGCTCCGCTCGGCCCGAGCCGCCCTTACTCACCTCAAACCGAGCCTTCCCTCACCTTTCTCGGCCTCAACCGCAAAGGGACAGAGGGGTGGAAAATGGGTATGCAGCGGACGTTTGGCCCGTTTTTGGCCGCCTTCCCGAGCTCGGATGCTCGGCCCGCTTTGAGGAAAGTTGTTCTCCTCGGCGTCCCCGTCGTTTTGGTCTGCTCGCTCGCTAATCCAAAGTGAGTTTAGCTCACTAAATCTTGATTAGACAGTTAATTATGCTCTAAGTGTGCTTAGTTTAAGTTCAAGCAAGGTTAGGTGGATATCTTAGTTTATTTAATTGTGATTTGGATTAAAAATGTTTGTTTAATTTAAAGTGTGTTTAATTAAAGGCTAAGAGAGTTTATTTAATAATAAACCTTGATGGGACACAATAGGGTTTTATTTTTGAATTATTTAATTGTTTCGAAATTCTGGAATTTATAATATTATATTATATTCCGAAATTATTAAAATATTATTATAAAAAAACGGAAAAATTATTTTGACCCCGATAGCTCGAATTTCGTGCCTATCGCTGCTATGCTCGATTTTGAAATTGATGGTTGGATATTATAAATTGGGTGTGGATGACGAAAATATGGATATTATTATTTAATTAATTTTTGGAATAAATTTAATTATTTATTAAAATTCAAAATTTCGTTGGGACCCTAAACTCGAATTTCGTGCCGATCGCCGCCGTGTATTTAGAATTTGAATTTGATGATTGATTGTGGCAAATTGAGTGTGATTGCGATAGATAGAGATTCTTTATAAAATCACAAGTGTCGAAATTGATGGGAGAGAGGCCGTGATGAACCACCTATTAGAGGTCGTGCCTAGTGAGGCCGTGATGAACCACCTATTAGAGGTCGTGCCTGAGGCCGTGATGAACCACCTATTAGAGGTCGTGCCTAGTGAGGCCGTGATGAACCACCTATTAGAGGTCGTGCCCAGTGAGGCCGTGATGAACCACCTATGAGAGGTCGTGCCTAATAGGGCAATGATAAACCACATATTAGAGGTCGTGCCCAGTGAGGCCGTGATGAACCACCTATGAGAGGTCGTGCCTAATAGGGCCGTGATAAACCACCTATGAGAGGTCATGCCTAGTGAGGCCGTGATGGACCACCTAATTAATGGTCGTGCCGAGTGGGGCCGTGATTGCCACTGGTTATTAAACCTTCCTATAGGGCCGTAATTGAGAGCAATTATTGATTTGCTATAATGACATGTAATCGGCCAAGTCGATTGATCGCTGAGACAATCCAAGTGGTTGAATTGTTCTGATGATGCGATTGTGTCATGGTTGTTTGGTTATCATAATTGCACATGGTTGAATTATATAAATTGTGTTAACCTGCAGATGAAGGCTAACGCGAGGTAAGTCTTCTGTGTGATGTGGCTAGGCCACCCGGGACGTATTTTCTTTCTAATAGGGGTTTAGGGGGTTGAACTTGCTGAGACATCGTCTCATCCCAATTGTGGGATTAAAATTTCAGGTCCCTGGTGGACGTAGCGACCAGATAGCTTTGGTTGGCTTTGAGGAGTTGCAGAGGTGAAGTCATAAGATTGGAGAACATGTCCGACTTGTAGGTCGTAGGACAATTCCTTTTTAAGAGCCGGTCTTTTGTAGACTTTCGGCCGTAGACTCTCGTTTGTAATTCTGTTGAATTATGAAAGTGTTATGTTGTGGTTTTGCTTCATGCTTTTCTATCTCGTATTATATTGTCAGGGGTTTTATAATACGTTCCGCTTGCGCATTAATAAATGAATGGGGTCGGCGACACTACCTGGGAATGTCACATTTGATCGATTGCAGGGGGATGTGTGCGCGCTCAGGGTTCGGGGCATGACATCTCGTGTTCATTTACGACAGGCATTCTTCCAAAGCCCATCCCACAGCAACCAATCTAAAGCTTCCAAAGTACAGATACGACAGCCAATCACAACCTTAAAAGTGGGAGTACATTATCACCATGAAATTATCAGTGCGCTCAATAGAATCTTCTCTCTCTTTTTGTTGAAGGTCGGCTTCAATTAATCTTGTTCTTCACAAGAGCCCATCGATGACTCGGCCGGAGTTTCATCACCAATGATTGCACGGCAACCGTACAGCACAAACTTGATCTAACCTGCACAATTGACCATCGCTTAAGTTGCGAAACTCTATATGTTTAGGAAGCTATTTGGTATGATCCTTAACATGTGGAAACTTCATAACTCAGCTCAGCCCATACACAGCCAGTCATCGACATCAAGTATCGACCAAAGTCAGAAATTCCCATTCATTTAACTGATTTCACAGCCCATCCATCCACCGTTCTTTCAGTTCATAACATCCATAATACACCGTTTAAGATTTATTTTGTTCTCTTACATATATATATATATATATATATATATATATAGAAGCCCGATTTGAAGTTAAATTCTTGTTTAGGGACCAGATCAGACTAACCTGGCCCCGTTTGGCCTGACCTGGGCCTATTTAACGTCCAAAAATTTTGGACCGTTCTAAACTTGATATATTTTTTGGTGGAAAATCTTGATACATTTGTGGTGCCATGTCATTTTGCCTATTATTTTCATCAATTTAGAAAGGATGTATCATGAAATTACTTTAATAATCTAGTTTGAGGAAATATATAAGTAAGATGTCTCTTTTAATCTTTTTCTATCGAGAGTACTTTGGACATTGTGATTAACTAATCCTTAGAACGTGCCTTTTTATGGTATGGTCAGGAAATGTAATCAGCAGCTGGGTGACCCACTCGGCCTACCCAAGCCCGCCTAGGACTAAGAATTGAATGAGCAAATTTAGACGATATTTTTACATGAGAAAGTCCAGCCAGCTCATCTTTAACCTAGCACGACCTGAAAATTATTGTATAAATTTTATATAACGGATGAGTTTGGTTAACACATTAGGCCCGATCTTCAAACTCAGCCTGATTAAAACCTTCCAATGATCACCTCCATAGTACAAATTTATAATATGATTGGTTGTGATTTCCTAAAACCTTAATTAATAATCGATCAATGAGTAATTATTTACTAAATTGGCTCGATAATCAAACACTCAAATTTGTGTGCTAGTATTTCGTCGAGAGGATGGGGAAGATAAAGCATTACCTTCGATCTGACCACAAAAAAAAAAAACGCCTTACCTTCGGCAATTTTTTGATTTGCAAATGAAAATGTGGAGCTAGTGTCTTTTATTGGTCCTAATTTAATCCCAATTCATCAACTCGGGGCTTGGAAAGGGCTAAACAACGTTGTTTTACACGCTTTTGATGACATCATTACGCTATCGAGTCTAGTCGAGTGATTTTATTTTAATTTAATACTAAGTTAGATTTTTCAGTGAGGGAAATACTAAGTTAGATTTTTCAGTGAGGGAAAATGTCGATGCTAATTGCATGAACATTTTCTAAAGATAATAGGACTTAAGTAATAATTGAAAAGTTACGATGCCAAACGAGCATCCTATGAAAGTTGTAATATTTTCACGATTACTTATTTTACAAATTAAAAGAATATAGCATGAACAATATTTTAATAAATACCTACAATCAAGGAAATATATAAGCAATAAAATTGTTTGGAAAATGACACCACAAGTACCATAACTTTTGTACAAGTGCTCACTTAAGTGTTATAATTTTTTTCTAATTATTTGATTGCCACTTGACTTTTTAGTCAATCATTGAGTGCCAAAACTTTTTAAAAATGTTCACCACAAAAGTTATGCTAAGTTGGATTTTCGATAATTAATTGAACATTTTGAAAAAAAAAAATTGTACTCAATTGATTAATTAAAAGTTATAACATTTAAATAAATGTTTTTAAATGTTATAACATCCAAATAATCAAAAAAAAATTACAGTATTCAAGTAAGCGTCGTATGAATACTATATCCCTTGCAGTGCACATATTCTTTTTTTTTTTTTTTTACTCTTTTTTAGGTTTTTGGCCATTGTTATTAATAGATCCCTAGAATGTACTATTTATTGATTGTCAATAAAGGTAATCAACTGACGGGCAGCGCTGGGTGTACCCAAACCTGCCTAAGCTTAAGAGGTAAATGGCTGGGTTTGAGTAATACTCTTACACCAGAAAGTCCAGCCCCTTACCTAAAAGTTATTGTAGAAATTTTATATGATGGATGGACATGGGCAACGCATTAGGCCTGATCTTCAAACCTGACCTAGCTAGAGCTTCCTAATGATCGCCTCTATACTACAAATTTACCTGATTTCCTAAAAGATTAACTAATAACTGATTAGAGCATAATTAATTTACTAAAGTGAGTTGATAATAAAAGACTCAAATCTGCATACAAGTATCTCGTGCAAACTCGAAGGGCATTTAAAACAAGGAACAAATAGAAGAGAAAGTAGAATAACATATAGAGATGTAAGGATTGATCGCCATCATGATATTGTTTCTCTAAGAAAATCTCCTACGCAGTTTTGAAGAGGACAGAATGTTGTCTATCCGAAGTACCATCGACAATTATCATCGCTATATCCAATGTGAGGACAAACTAACGAGTAATATAATAATTTTAAGTCAAAATAATCAAATGGCGGTAATCATGGGGCAATTCACTGACTCTATCATGTTCGCTCCTCTTCAGTTAAATTTCCAACCTTCATTATTCGTTTCATGTTTTAGCCTCAACATGGTATTGTACAATCTCACTGATTTCATGTACCCAAATAAACAAATATTTAGATTTATGTATTCAGTACATATAATTTGGGTTTGCACATATTGTAGCCCTACCATTAATGAGGTAAGTTATGAAGTTCCCTTCTTTAAGATTTTTAGGAAAACTGAAGAGTGGGGGCTCAAATTTCTAATTTTTAAAGAGAAAGAAGAATGATTATTTTGTGAGCACAAGAGATTCATATTTTGTTTAAAAATAAACATGCTCATTGAAAAATTATTTTTGGAAAAACGGTCAATTTCACCAAATTCAGGAGTTCATTCTTACCGATCCAATTAATTTTCGATCAACCTAAGTAAAAGCATATCTTTCATAATTGTCCTTTAGAATTGTGTCATTCTCATCGCTTGAGCAAGCAATATCCGTGCAACTTCGATAATGAACCATGACGAGATATTAAATGGCGCGATCGTAGCAATTTCACCCTGCCTTAAGTATCATGATATTGGTGATCAATGAAGCAAGTTGAGTCTCTCTCTGTTTTTTTTTTAAAGGGATTTCTATAGTTCATACGTCCATTTCTTGGTAATTTCTCTGAAAAAAAAAAAAATGTAGGATCAGTAAGATCTAAGTAAGGTGTGGAATTAATTTAGTGAGATCTATTTCCTCCTAAATAGATCTCACTAAATTACCAGGGTCGACCCTCCAGTGTGAATATTGAGGATTGATCGCATCACGAGTGGTAGCTCGGCGCAATCAAACTTTCCGTTCCTAGGAATCAGCAGGGACTGCAATCCAAGCAGCAAAAGAGAACGACAAGGACATGTGAAACTGGTGTTTAAGTCCTTTATAATTGAGGAAATCAAATTAAATTAATCACCTCAGGCTCGGCCGCCTAATCACAATAGCTTTTGTAGTATCGGTCGTCGAGGATGATGCTCTTGCCATAATCGTAAGCGGATGACTTGGCCATGCCGTACGGCGGCAAAAAATCGATCAACCCATGCAGTCCATCCACTGTTTGCCTTCTGTAATAGGAGTAGTACGGAGATTTTTCAAGCTGCAATGAAGGATATAGTATAAATGACATCCCTTTGCAAGATAAGAATTTAAATGCCCGCAGTGCATATTCATCGAATATAAGGTGGATTCAACTTGAACCTCACACGAATTTCGGAAAAGCTCACATGAACATGGTATCGGACGATCTTTGTACTTAGGACTCACCCGATCGGCAATGAAACGATAGGTGAAAGTTTCTCTGGGAAATATTGGCCTTTGATTGATGGCCCATGTTCCATCGCTCCCTAGACTCTTAATCTGCAATTCAATCCAACCCAAACTCATCGTCGCATAATTTCTCATTACAATCTTTATCAAACACACTACAAAGACCTTCATAACGCAGTTTCCATGGGTTCGCCATGTATCTGTCGAGTTCCATCCCAATGGATGGTGAGATTCTCAAGCAAATATTAGGTGCAGCTCTGATTCCAGCATGGCATCATCCGAGTCCACTCACCGGGTGACACGTGTCGTGCGGTGCCACGCTAGAATCAGACGCCTCTCTTTAAATATTTGACGGGCTATCCTGCTGGGCCCACTAGAAACATTTCCCTCTCAGTCAATTTGAAAAATTCGGCTCTCTCTCTCTCCATTTTTTGGTTCAACTCTCAACTAGTCGCTCCGCCCTCCGCTCCTTCTCCGATCCGACAACGGAGCCGCTGTCCCACGTATCACACCGCCGCCACCGCTTCTGCATCCACCTTGTCAAAATTAATTCAAGAACCATAAAAGCTGCATTCGCCAGCAGATCGGTGTGAGCTATTGGCTTGTTGCTGCATGATAAGTGACACATGGTTGTTGTGGTTCGATATCCTTTGATTATGTTAAAATATTTTGCTATGCGCCAAAAGGATAAGAAGGGATGCATATATGAAATGTCATTAGTTGCTCGAGCAAAATCTTCCAATATCTTTGACTAGTCTAGACATATTAGCCTGTTCTAACAACAGGTACGTGTAACAGAGTTGTGTCTAAGTACAATTTATGAACCTCCTATTTGGATATGTTTACAGGTGTTACATTTTGAATGCAAAAGCTCTCTCATGGCATATTGATCAAAGTTTTGCAATATCACAATAGACAAAGAAATGAAAGAATGGGATATCTTTTGAGTTGTGTCCAGGTACAATTTATGCCATGGACTTTTGAATTGTCTTTAAAAAAAAAAAAAGACCAATATTTGTTTGTTTAAAACGCAAGACAACACGCAACTGCATCCGTAACATATTTACATGCTTGAGTAGAATCTATACTAAAACCGTAAACTAAGAACTATACATTGGAGAAGTTCATAAATGCTATTGAATCTTCAGGAGAATCAATTGCAGGAGCAGTTGGGGATGGCTCTCGCAGTGTTTGCATGACAGACAAGCTTGAAACTCCTTTAAGTTCCTTTAATTCACTGATCCACGCGTCCACAATTGAAAAAAAAACAAAGGACTGTGAAAACACTAGGGCCTGCATGGAAACATTTTTGTTCCTTTTCTGTTCCAAGGAACAGAAATAAATAAAAAATGTTTCTATTCCGTGGAACGGTTTTTGAACAAAAGAACGCATTTGGTAACGTTTGTTAGGGAATAAAAATGAATAGAAACACGTTTGGTAAATTTCATTCTTTTTTGTTTCTTTTAATTTTTTAATATTTTTATTTTATTTTCCATTTTTTTCCTTTCTTTTTTATTTTTTTCTTCTTTCGGCCGGCCGCCGGCCTCCGGCGACCGGGTCGACGGGGACGGCAGCCTCGCCCAGCGACGGCGAGGCTCGCCGTGGTTAGGCGTGACTCGGCCTTGCCTTGGCTGGGCGAGCTCAGCTCGCCTAGCCATGTCGAGGCTCGGCCCCGCCGGATTTGGGCGAGCCCGAGCTCGCCCAACCAAGGCGAAGGTCGGCGTCGGGTGCAAGTGAGGCCGAGCCTCGCGCCCGCCGTTGGAGCTAAGCCTCACCGCCCTCCGGAGCCTCTCGCCGGAACCCTAGCCAAAGATCTCCCCTCGAGCAAGGCCGAGCCTCGCCTTGGCTGGGCGAGCTCGACCTCGCCAGGGGCCGGCGACGCTCCGGCGAGATCGCCAACCCTTGACGGGGTCGCCAGCCCTTGACGGCCGGTCACCGGCCATGGCCAAGGCCGGCGACCGGTCAAAGAAAAAAGAAGAAAAAAAGAAGAAGAAGAAAAGAGAAGAGAGAGAAGAAGAGAAGCGTTTCTTTTTGGCTTTGAAGAAGTGTTTCTTTTCTCCAAAAACAACTTTTTTGTGTTTCTTTTTTTTGCTCCAATTTTGTTCCGGAAACAAAAAAACAAAAAAAGAACAGAAACGCAACCAAACGCATTTCTGTTCCTTTTTTGTTCCCGTGAACAAAAAAAAGTACAAAAGTATTCCAGAAACATTTTTTTGGAACGTTTCCATGCAGGGCCTAGATATCATATTAGAAACAAATTAATGTCAACTTTTATCTTGTGCCTGGTTCTCTAAATTGAACTCTACTGGTTTTATGAGGGAAATCCAGATGGAAGTATGATAATTTACAAACTGAAACTCGCTTGGTTGAAAGTCTCACAAAACAGTTTGAAGGTGGCTTATGAGAAAACAACTTAATGTTTGACAATTTCTTTTACTGCCCCAAGAAAGTGTAGCACTCTTCTTGTTCACTGAAGTGGGTGGCCCGTGACTTTGCAGAGATGATCACGACCAAGCAGAAGAAGTGTTGAGACAGTTTGACATGAACATGGCTTACGGACCATGTCTTGGAATGACTCGACTGTCTCGCTGGGAGCATGCTCGGAAACTCGGTTTGAACCCTCCGAAAGAAGTCGAGATCCTATTGAAAGGTGGTAGAGCTAGTTCTGAGTGCCTGTGCGACGGACGTGTCTAGAGCTTCAGTAGGCATCCCCAGTTTTCACTCTTTCCAGTTTGTAATAAGTTGTGGACTCTCAAACGGTACCTTTAATAGGCATCCTCAGTTTTCGGTGCACCCTGCTGCCCGCTATTGGAAGATATGCAAGAATATTTGATTGAAGATTTGATTTGATTAGAGCTGATTGCGATTATGTACATATCAGTCGTGATTAGATTTAGATACAGATCGATACACAAGATAATTTACTTTCTTTAATTACATTCTCATTGTATTATATTTACAGAAGATCTGTACATTTACAATTAATTGAAGTGAATAGAATACAATCTTCATCCTTCGCACTTCTCTTTCTTGGTTTCTTTCATGGTATCAGAGCCTCCAGGCTTCTGACTTTAGCTTCCGCTTCAATCTTCCATCTCGACTCTTTTGCCCAAATTCTGACCTACAAAGCAGAATAACATCAGGCATAAGTGTCACTCTTAAGGAAGATTCTCCATACTTACCATGGCTAATCCGCAAGATGAAGCTTCTGCTACCGGTAACCCATCCACTGAAGGAGTCATCCCTCAGATCTCGCAGGCTCAGAATCATCCTGCAACCCTTCCTCCAATCGAGCAATCCTCAGCAATGGTGCAACAGCCATTTCAGATTCAACCCATTCAGTGGCGGCCCACACAGGCTCGTTCAATGTGGGGCAACCCATGATGGGCCAACCTTACCAAAGTGGATTCCTTATCCGCTTTACATAGGGCCAAGCCCAAGTTCATCATCGCCCGGATCCGTGGACCACCAGAGCCACGTCCACACCAACGGAGGCCCGCCAACCACAAATGGGGCAAACCCAACCGAAGGAGTGGAGCGGACAAATGGGTCGGGTGAACCGGGTATGGGAACAAATCCCTACCCGGGATATAACAATGCGGATTATCTAATCGGGTCGGCTGAATCGGGTCTAGGGATGAATCCCTACCCGAATTTTGGACCCCCGCCGCCGTTTCCTGGGCCGCTCGCCGGACGACCGTAACCCGGCGACCTCTCGTTCACCTCGACCGCCGACGGACCAAAATCTGCGACTAATCGTCGGCCAGAGCTGACCGGACCAGAAAATTATCCGAGATGGTCGCAAGAGTTCCGGCGTGCCCTAGCAACAAAGGAAAAAGATGGTTTTCTTGACGGAACCGTTCCGATCCCCGTCGATGAACATCTCGGCCCGACTCGGAGGAAGAGCAATCGACTCGTCCGAACCTGGATCGGCAATTGCATCTCCCTAGATGTCTCAGCCGGACTCCCACCGACAGAGGATGCGAAGAACATGTGGGAGAATATCAGAGAAATGTATGGCAAATTGGATCAAGCCAAAATATTTACCCTAATGTAGGAACTCGGTGAGTTAAAACAGGGAAACATGACGGTCACGGCTTGTTTTAACAAGCTATCGTCACGTGGAACAACCTCGAGGCGGCCGAGGAGAAACTTGAGGGCCCTTAATCAACAATCGTGCAATACAGATCTATCAAAGACAGGAGAAAGCCACACGGTTTCTCCTTATTTTGAACGATACATTTCTCACCTTTCGTTCGCAGATACTTGCAATGGAGCCCATGCCGCCGATCGGTCGGATCTTTCAACTTGCTGTACAGAGGAGAGCCAGCGCCTCGCGTTGCCGGAACATGCGAGGAACAACGAAAGTGTAGCCCTTGCAGTTCGCGGCGATCGGAGAGACGGGTTCAACCGAACCCTAGCACGCGAGAAAGAAAAAAGGGGCACACTAGGGTTCGGCGGAACCGATTCTTTTTCCCTTAAAAGGGAAGTCTTCAACGGCTTAGATCGAGCACGGGGATCTAACAGCTCAGATCGAGCGCACGGATCCGACGAATCACAGGCGGCTGATGCTTTAGGCGGATTGAACGGTGGAGATCAGCCCGCGGAGAAAGGGATAGACGGTCAGATCCTAGCCACGTCATCAAGGAATTTCGGACAAAATTTCAAAGGAAAGGGTAAATTATTTTGCGAATATTGCAAGCGTTCTAACCATGTGATTGACAGCTGTTGGAAATTACATGGAAGACCAGGAGAAAAGGGAAAGAAATTTTCAGCTCCCGCCTATCAAATCGGTGGATATACTGGTCCAAATGCTGATTCTCCTATTACTTATGGACAATATCAACAGCTGATGCAAGCAATGCAAAAATTGGATAATTCTGACAAAGGAGAGAGTTTCTCAGGTATCACACATTGCTTGATTAATTCTATATCAAGGAAAGCATGGATTATTGATTCAGGGGCAAGCGATCATATTATATGTGATAAAGTTTTTTTGTCAAGTATAAACGAAGGACTGGATTTTCCTATCTTTGGTCAATTACCCAATGGAAATATCACCCATGTTAATGTGACAGGAATCGTCAATCTCGGCCCCCCATTATTCTTCGAAATGTTCTATATGTTCCGGAATTCCAATTCAATCTCATTTCGTGTCAAAGATCTGCAAAGAGAATTCTTGCCAAGTGTTATTCAATACTGATTCGTCTCTTTCAGGCCCTTTCGACCGGGAGACCGATGGGCTAAGGTAACCTTTCCGAAGGACTATTTTTTTGGTCACATCTTCCAAGTAATTTCAATTTATCATGCACTTCCTTGAATAAACCTTCCTTATGTAATTTGAGCATGAATGACAAAAATTTCCTTATGCACTTGAGATTGGGTCATAGTGCCTCCTTTCCTTGTCATCAATGCCCCGTATGTCCCCTTGCAAAACAATCTCGCATACCTTTTCCGTCCAGTGATTCCCGTACTAGTGAAATTTTTTCATTACTTCATGTGGATATTTGGGGACCTCATCGCACCATTAATCATGATGGATCTCGTTACTTCCTCACCATAGTCGACGATTATTCTCGTGCGACATGGATTTTTTTGATGCAGTCTAAAGATCATACTTTCTCCTATTTGAAAACATTCATCACATTATTCAAGAATCAGTTTCGTAAATCCATTCAACGGATTCATACCGACAACGGAGCGGAATTCTACAGTCACAATTGCTCCTCTCTTTTTTCATCTCATGGGATCCAACATGAAAGTTCATGCATTTATACACCACAACAAAACGGAGTGGTAGAACGCAAGCATCGTCATTTACTGGAAGTTGCACATGCTTTAAAGTTCCAAGCTTCAATCCAGAAGATTATTGGGGAGATTGTGTCATCACGGCGGCCTACTTAATCAATCGTATGCCCACTCGGGTTCTCAATGGGCGAACACCATTTGAATTATTATTCCGGAAGAAACTTGAGCTTAAACATCTCAAGGTTTTCGGATGTCCGTGCTATATTACAATGTGGGTCCGCGCGACAAGTTCAGTCCACGTGCTCGAAAATGTGTTTTCATGGGATATCCAAATCTACAGAAGGGATATCGAGTTATGGAACTTTCCATAAGGGAATTTATTGTTAGTCGTGATATAATATTTCACGAGAACATTTTCCCTTTCTCTCAGAAGACATCTTCAGATGAAGGTCCAGGGATATCTTCAAATCCTCGTGGCCCATTATTCGAGGAAGCATCACCTCTGGATTCTTATTACATCTCACTGGAACAACCCAGGAATATTTCTATTCCCACTCCAGCAACACCAGAAAATGTAGCTGAGAATCTCGACTCATCGAAAATACACCGTAAGATCCCAACATTGATGAGGAAATCCGGGATATCTTGCCATTGCCTTCCAATGAGAGAATCCAAGCTCCTATAGAGGTCAATCAACCAAGACGATCTGGTCGGGCCACACGACCTCCAACCTGGACCAAAGATTATGTTTGTGCCACTCACAATTCACCAGGTATCCAATACCCTATTTCATCCTATGTTTCCTTTCATAGATTATCACAGGAACATAGATGTTGCATTAGTCGTCTGTCAGAAGGCAAAGAACCATCTAGTTATGGTGAGGCGTCCTCCAAAATGGCAACATGCCATGCAGGCAAAACTTAAGGCACTGATTGACAACCAAACCTAGGATCTTGTTACCCTACCACCTAATTGCAAGCCAATTGGGTGCAAATGGGTCTACAAGATCAAATATCATGCCAATGGTTCCATCGAACGTTACAAGGCAAGATTGGTAGCCAAGGGATTCACTCAACAAGAAGGTTTCGACTACCACGAGACGTTCTCCCCAGTTGCCAAAGATGTCACGATCCGTTCTTTCTTAACCGTTGCTGCCATCAATGACTAGTCTCTACACCAAATGGATGTCCACAATGCCTTCCTTCACGGTGATCTAAACGAAGAAATATATATGGACATTCCTCAGGGTATACGAAGACAGGGGGAGAATAGAATATGTCGTTTTCGCAAATCCTTTTACGGACTGAAACAAGCCTCCAGGCAGTGGTATGCCAAATTTGCAGACGCTCTTACAACAGCAGGCTTCCAACAGTCCAAGCATGATTATGTTTTATTCACACGAAGCAAAGGTATGTCATCCATCTATTTGATGATATATGTCGATGATATTCTCCTCATGGGAAATGATAAAGCTGCCATAGAAAGATTCAAGGAATATTTGCATGCAAAATTTCACATTAAGGATTTAGGGGCACCTAAATATTTCCTTGGAATCGAAATTGCATGATCTGACCAAGGGATTTCCCTTAGTCAACGGAAGTTTATTTTGGAGATTATATCAGAAGCAGGTCTGTCAGGATGTAAGCCAACTGTAATTCCCTTCGAGCAGAATACTAAATTGACTTCTGCAGATTATGATAAGGGTATATCTAGAAATGATGACCCAACACTCAAAGATCCGTCAGGATATCAAAGACTTGTCAGAAAGCTTATATATCTGACCATGACCAGACCTGACATCTCTTATGCAGTACAGACTTTTAGTCAATTTATGCATAATCCGAAGCAATCTCATTTGGATGCTGCCTTGAAGATTGTAAAATACTTAAAAAGATGTCCAGGACTTGGGATACTTCTATTCAAGAAATGTGACATGAAAATGACAGCGCATCGTGATGCGTACTATGCAACATGTCCTTTAAGTCGAAGATCAGTGACTGGATATTGTATCAAATTGGGAGAGTCACTTCTTTCATGGAAGACCAAGAAGCAACCTACCGTGTCCTTGTCCTCGGCCGAAGCAGAGTACAGAGCTATGACAAAGACCACTTGCCAAATAGTATGGATACGAGGCCTTCTTAAAGACCTCGGAATACAAGTACAAGGGCCAACCAAGTTATACTGTGACAATGATGCTGCTCTCAAACTTGCAAAGCAAACCCTATAGTGCATGAAAGAACCAAGCACATAGAGGTGGATTGTCACTTCACACAGGAGAAGATTCAAGAAGGAGTGATTGAGACAAAGGGAATTGCTACAACAGAGCAACCAGCAGACATCTTTACCAAACCCTTGTGTCAGAGACAACACGCATATCTTCTTAACAAGCTAGGTGTCTTGGACATCTACAAACCACCAGCTTGAGGGGGAGTGTTGGAAGATATGCAAGAATATTTGATTGAAGATTTGATTTGATTAGAGCTGATTGCGATTATGTACATATCAATCGTGATTAGATTTAGATACAGATCGATACACAGGATAATTTACTTTCTTTAATTACATTCTCATTGTATTATATTTACAGAAGATCTGTACATTTACAATTAATTGAAGTGAATAGAATACAATCTTCATCCTTCGCACTTCTCTTTCTTGGTTTCTTTCACCCGCTTCTGTCTCGACAATTACAACAGCCAGTTGATTTATATGTATGATAAATCTGTCTATATGCCAAGTTTTTAATGCTAGTTTACTGAATTCTCATGCTTGGAGACACGGTTCACTGGTTGGCATTAGAGATAAGGTGAATGAAACTTTTGTGAGATCCATTTGGGTGAACATAGAGTACTGATTTTGTTGTACCGATCAGTTTCTTATGATCGCTGACATGGATTTCAATCAACATTGTACCACGTTAGAAGCTAAACCATGTGATTTTGGACAACTTACAAGGTCAATGTTATGATCATATCTTCTCTTTCTTCTACATGTATGTCGATTGTCTATCGCCTCTCATGATTTGCGGTTGGTGTAAGTCTGTCCTTGAAAGACCCAATGTCAAAAAACAAAATAAGACTAACTTATATTCTACGGAGAAAGCTGACCATACTTTTCGAAGATCCAAGAAAAAGTACGTACTTTTGCTGGAACGATAAATATGTGCACGAACTTCTATCCAGACAAAAACAACCTTATTTTTGACAAAGGTACAAATTTGTAAATATCGACGGTCACGCGGGATGGCTATTGGCATGTTTTCCGAAGTGACGTCCTTTTCGTTTTTTGTTTGGAGCGTGTGAGCTCTTCTTTAACAGTTTATCGATCCAATTTCAACGTCTTGTACGGCTGAATAGAATGCCTACTTTGCCTTTAAACTAAGCTGGATGACACGTTTGGGTGCATCTTGATAATCATTTCGACAGCTATTGGTTTTGAACTAATCACACCTCAATAGAAGACTACGTTTGGTAGCCTGAATTTATATAGGATAGGATAACAAATTATTCTATTTAGTGTTTGGTGATGTTCTCTAGATTAGATAAACCCATACAAATTCAGATAAAATGTTGAAAAAAAAAATTCGGAATAGAGGATAGGATAAGCCCGGATTAAATATGAAAAAAAATGAAATTAACTTTAATAACCACGGCTCCATCAACATCAGGCGCATCCCTCCACCGGTGCCCCTCTATCACTCACTCCTCTGCTCCTTGCACCCCTCCAAGAACGCCCTCCTCAAGCCCACCAAGATCGTCCCTTACAACCTTTCCATCTTCACTGTCAATTCTCTTCTTGTCCCTTTTCGCGTCGACCTCATGGTATCCAACGATCTGTTTTCGCTTACCTCCAGCTCTATTTACTTGTTACCATTTGTAGCATCCTCTTTGGTGTTTTATGCGACTGGGTATCTTTCAAATGAATTTAATTTCGTTCCCCGAGAGATTCAAAGCACAGGGATTATCGAATCAAGCACAAAAGATAGAGAGAGAAACAGTGATGAGGCAGTGCTTGCAGTAGTAAACGAAGAGATGGGAGTCGGGACCATCAGGAGTGGCGTCTTCGCTCACTCTTCACGCAAACGCAGAACGTGTGCCATCCCATATGGCATCTCTCTCTTTCACACCCACCCTCAGATAAACGCAGAACCTCCTCAATTCGGTTTTCAGATTTTCAAAAAGCTGCGACTCGGACTCCAGGCAAAAACCAATTGCAGCCAATTTGGGTCAAGTCCAGTTTGCTTGATTTGTCCGTCCTTATCAATGGAGGAAACGGTGTGCGTGCTCTTCTCTAACAGCGTTTGATGAAATGGTTGTGGTGGAAAAACAAAGAACTTTCTAAATTACGAGAATCTTATTTACAAAATTTTCATAGATTTTTCAATCCTATTCTAAATTATGCCTAATATGTGATGGGAATTTTAACTATCTAGAGGATATTTGGAGGATTTTAAATCTTATATTATCTTATTTCATGTCTATCCAAATCCGAAAAATTAACGTAACAAGAGAGTTTTAGTCCCATAGATGGAGGGCATGTGCTTTGACTGACTGATTAAAGGCATTGAATGATGGAAAGAAGAGAAGTAAAGAGAGCATACTAGGTGCCCCAAAATGACAAGAGGGGAAGATGTTCGTTTGTCGGCCAACGATTAGTCCAGAACTCGACCTCTTCAACCTCATCTCTACTACCAACGGATCGAGATGCACATACTTTGAAATGATGTTGATATTTAAATTTTACTATTTTATTCAGGACTTAATCATATGCAAAATTAGAAATTAATCACTAAAAAGAAAAAAAAAATGAAGCAAAGAGTAAAATAAATAACTTTTATTAAAATGTATCGTTTATGTTTTCTTTAAAATCCATTACACGTAGACATTAGGAGCATCTACATAACTACTACTAATTGTTAAATCTAATTTTTTAAAATAATTAATTAAAATTATTTTTAAAAAATCGAAAAAGAGCGGACCGGGCTAGGCCCAGTCCTTTCCAATTCTCCTCTCCTGTGTATCTTTTACCGCCTGGGCCCAAGCCCAGCCTCTCTTTTCTTTTTCCTAAGCTCGGCCCCTCCTCTCTTTTCTTTCCTCCCCTCATGCCAACCGCGATTCTGCAAAAAACAAAGGAGAAAGAAGCAGAGTATGAGCAAAACGAGACAGAGGATCGCCACAAAGCAGAGCAGAGGACGGCATGATCCACGGGTCGGATCAGTCCGGCCGGCAAGCTGGCGGTGGCAGGGGCCATGCGCGCCTGCCGGTCACCCTTAAAAGAGAGGGGCTCACTCATTTGCGAAGGGGGGAGCTCTTTGGTGAGAGTCCAGGAGAGAGATAGAGCGAGAGCGAGGAGAGCGTGAGCCCGAGAGAGCGATCTGCCGTCGGCGGTCCCGTTCATTAGCTGCCATTCGCTGCAGTCCTTCCCCCCGAACCAGGCAGGTCTCCCTTGAGCATGTGTGTTCCGTTTTTGGGAGCTTCAGACCGGAGCTCGCGGCCGACCCGTTCGCACGAGTTTCGGTTCCATTGGTCCTCCATGAGAGCTGTTCTAGTATGCGTTGTTAGGAGATAAGTTCGTGCTAGGGTCTCTAGCAGGTCTGAGGTCCCTCGTTTCAGTAGTGCATGCCGGCCATTCATTGAAATGCTCGAGTGAACTTCGAGTCTCTTTAGTGGGTTATGGCCAAGGTCTGATGTTGTTGTTCATACTCATGTCGAATGCGTATGATACGTCTCTGAGTTGGTCCAGAATGCTGCTTGTATGTCTAATTTCGAGCTTGGTCCGAACCTGTATTCTTAAATGAGCCTAGATTTCTTTGTTAGCCATTGCATCCTAAGTGTTTGATGAAATACCTCAGAGAAGGATGAAAGCTAGTTCGCGTTTAAACCAGAGATCGACCTGTCTTTACTTTTATAACTGTTGCTCCATGTTTGCTTTTGTGTATTCGCTGTGCTTTGGTGTGATTTTCGTGAAATGGTCTTGCACCAGCGAGTCAAGGGTTTTCCCTCGCGCTGGAGAGAATTTTGTTGGCTGCCAAGAAGGTAGCCAACGGCGGTCGCCGCCGGTCGGAACGGATGGCCGACGGGTGGTGGTTGCCGACGGCGGTCGACCAGCCGGCGCTGGTGTGTGGTTTCGATTCGGTGGAAAGCCGGCTTTAGGCGTGCAGGCGGCAACCACGAAGGAGAAGAAGACCAAAGGGGAGGAAGAAATAAAAGAAAAAACAAAAGAAAAAGAAAAGTATAGAAAAAGTAAAAACTAAAACAAAATATAGAAAAAGAAAGCAAAAGTTTGCTTTTTGGAAGGAGGAATGCAGAGGAAAGGTGCAGCGGAAAAGACAAAATAGGGAAGAAGACAAAATGATGGAGAACTAAAGAAATTACGAAAATCATAAAAAAACAATTAAAAAAATTTTAAATTTTGTTTAAAAAAGTTTTCATTTTTTTAATCCAATTGGGTCAGGTCCAGGTCGTCGTCGGGTCAACGGGCCGGGCTGGGTTTACTCGGTCGGGATCCCTATTCCTGAATATAATATTAAATATTAAATATATATTAAAAAATTGAAAAAAATTTCCGAAAATTCAAGAGCTTTAGAACATTAAAACTTTCAGAAAATATTGAAAATTCGATTTTTGTCTTTTAAGTAATAATTCAAAAAATTCAAAAAATTCAAAAATTAGAAAATTCAAAAATAAAAAATAAAAAAATTGTCAGAAAATGTCAGAAAATTCAGAATATCTTTGAAAAATTTTAAAAACAAACTTTTCGAGCTAGTTTCTTAAAAGATAAAAGTTTCTTAACTCTAAAGTGTGCTAAAAAATTGAGTAAGCCCTTAGCGCTCTAGTTTAGGGCTTCAAATGTCTTCAAAGACAATTACTCTTGTTTGCATATTTTTACTATTTTGATCCCTTTAGTCTAATTAAGATTAGCAATTATTTTTTCCTTAATGTTAAATACTTATTTTCCCATGCAATTTATTTAAACGCTTTCCTTGGCTGCTAATTGTTATTTTAATGATTGTGTACCCGCATAATCACCTCGTGTGTTAGTGGATTGGTTTAAAATTAATCCAAACCGCTTGACAAAATTTCTTTATAAAATGAACGATATTAGATACCAAAAGGGCATTAATTATTAGTGCAATCAAGTCTCAAACTTTAGATTTTCTGGTTGAACAGAAAGTAAGGTACACCGCCATGCTCTTGATTTCTAGTTGACCTCAATAGGCTAGTGGCAACTCCTTACTATAAAATTCTTATGAACATTTCAATGTCACGTGAGATATGGGCGTAGAAGAGCTCATGCCTAATCATAGACCGTAGGCTCACCTTTTAGGCAATACCCCTAAATCTATTCCCTTCCCGGAGGAGTAGGTTGTGACAAATGACAAGGGAAAATAGCTCTTTTCAAGAGAATAGAACAGCTGCTTTTGGGAGTTCTCTCTATTGGACGTTGAAGACATCCAGAAAAAATGGTTTTCTTTTTTCTTTTGCCAAAGTCTTACGTCTGACCTTAATGCCAAGGAATTTCTTGGGTTAATTGTGTACTGTTTGTTGTTCATTTTACTAGCCTCTGTTACTTAACTCGATCACGTGGAAAAATTGGTATTGGCATTCAATGCGAACTAGAATTAATTGAGGATAAATTGATAAATAGACCGTCTAATATTCAATTGATAAAATAATCAAACTAATCAATCGTGGAAATAATTTTGGTTATGCCAAAAGTATGTTGCCTTTTCTTTATTGCCCCCACAGGCGAAATACCGCAACTTTGCCACTGGATCGCTTCCTTTTGACTGGAAGATGGACATAATCTGGTGTATAAAAGTCACATAAAGTATAATTGATTAATGGGCGGATTGACAGTTGTGGATTTAAGGTTAATGATGCGAATAGAATTAATCCAATGTCAAGAGAAAATGGTGGCTCAGTTTTGGACATCCATTTTATCTATTGTTGTTTATGATTGCTAATAAGGTTGTGCTTGTTTTGTGAGATATAAATGATTTAAAAGAAATTTTCTTTTATATCGTTTAAAAAAATAAACGAAAAATATTTTCCTTTCTTGGATCCTGCGTTGATCCTCCCTCCGTTTTTTCTGGTGAAATCATGGTTAGTGTACTCCTTTGTTCAATCACTCGTAAAGTTACCACCGAACCTTATATTCCCGTAGATCTTACTTTATAGGTATTGACAATTCTATTCCCTTTCTTACGAGAAATTTTATGATTCTTTATTGACGTTATAGATACGCCTTCGTGACTATAGCAATCTTCTTATTTAGTGAAAAACTTCTCATAATACATAAATAATAAATTATACAAAATTATGATATACAGTCATCAAGAGAAAATAAATTTTTCTTGTACAGATACTTATTTTGGTTCGTGCAAAAATGTTCCTTCACGAAATTTACAAATTTTCAAATTGAGATTTTGTTGTAACTAATATCCTTTATTGTGTGTGATTTCATCCAGATCTCTTGTGCAAAATCTTTTGAACACATTTCGTCAATAAATTTCACGCCCTTTAACCTAAATCACAGCTCCGTTGCTACTTAAGAAATTGATGTGGTCTCTTATTGAGAATCAAATATCACCCCTTTTCAAATACTTATTATCTTACAATTTGCTGTATCTGTCGGTAGACAATTTTGTACATTGGTTTCAGTACATCTAGCACTATTTTAACAATAGTTTTCTGATTTGCATACTGTGTTAAATTGCAAGACCGCAAATTTTTGTTTAAAAGTACTTAGGCATGCTTAGAGTAATTGGACTTTCTTTCTCTTCGATTGTCTAGCATTAAGACTTAACTGATTTGTTCTTGACACGTTTCTAAAAAAGTAGACAGAAATTGGTGGTCAAAAGTTCTTATTTTTTTTGGACAAATTCAAAAGTTTTGATGAAAAGGGACATTTGTGTGTTAATTTAAGCATACAAATAATTAAGTAAAAACATGATATTGCAATGCAGTTTGCACAACCCTGTGGAAAGAATCAACAGTGATATTGACAAACTGCAGGATTTACTTCTGTATGTCTTATAACGGAGTTATTATAATTTAAGGTGGCAAATTAACATGTATGGATTAATAAATGCATCATGTTGCAATTAATCGTGATCATTGGTTTGGTGATTCGTCCCTGAGTATAACTTCTTTTCTGATTTTTGCGGGAATTGATTGCTGTAATTGGTTCTTCATTATCATATGAACCCACGATCCAAAACATGCACAGGTTAGCAGTGAATTTAGTGAACCGAAGGAAAGCGGTTTATCTCGTGTTAGTTTGTAATTAATATGAGTAGTTTTTTATTAGAAAGTTGTTCAAAAATCCTAAAATTTTTATACGATCGCCAATTTAGTTCTAAACTTTTCATTTGGTCAATTTAGTCTTAAAACTTTTTAAGATTTGCTAATATAATCATTTCAGGTAATTTTTGTTTGAAATTATTGACATGGATGCTGACACTAGCTATCCTATGTGCTATGGCTTGCGTCGATGTGGATGATATTTGTAATTTCTTTAAAAAAAAAATTTCGAATTTTTTAGTTCTCTTTTCCTTTCACAATTTTTTTTTTTTTTTTTGTTGAGGCTTATTCATATGTCGTGTCATATATATCACGTAAAACAGTTGATGTCCACGTTAATAATTTTATGGCCAAAATTGGCACAAAGACAACATTGAAAAATATCAAAATGTTTAGAATTAAATTGATCAAATTAAAAAATTTAGGTTTGAATTGATTGTTGTACAATAAGTTTAAAACTCTTTAAATAATAATCTCAATTTTGGATAAACAACTTGCCTTATATGCCGGTGTTCCGAAAATGATGATGGTGAATTATTAGAAAAAAAAAAATCAACAAAGTAAAGAACTTGAAAAGTTATTTTCAAAGGAAAATTACAAAAATCATGTTTATTTTTACTTCTCATATAAAACATTCCAACCGCCCATACTCCCTCCTCTCCACTACCCGAGAGGCTTGTTCATTCCGGCACAACCATTAAGCAGCCACATAAAAATCAAATGTACTATAAATTAAAAGAAACTTTTGTCAACATAGGATGTGGTTGACATTATTTTTCTTTTGAAGAATAATTTATTTTAAGAAATAAATTTTTATATTTCTTTTCTTTAAAATAATTTTTAAGTATAAGACGTGTTTGTTAAGCTGTACAAAATTTCTATTTTGAAATAGAAAAAAGAAAAATGCATTTAGACGACTCATAATTTTTTTTTGTAATGTAAATTTTAAATTTTATAATAATATTTTTAGATTTTTCCTTTTTCCTTCTCCTTTTCTTCTTGCTCTCCTCTAGCTAGCGTGGTAGCGACCAGTGGACAATGGCTAGCAATCAGCGGCGGTGGTGGCCAACCGGCTGATATTGGCGGGCATTGGAGACAATAAGGAAGAAGAAAATAAAAAAAAATTATTTCTAGAAATTAAATTTGATAATAAGAAGTGCATTTTTTTACTTGTTTTGAATTTATTTCTCAACTATTTTTTTTTTACTTTGAAGAATAAAAAAAATTGACTAACATCACTAAATGAATTTTTTTTTTTTTTAATTTTGAGACGTGAAAGAATAAAAGAACAAAGAAAGAAAAGTCATGTCATGCGCACCCGGAATTTCCGTGGCTGTTGAAGCTCTCTGTCTGAAAGCACAAAATCAGCACTCGATGGAAGACTAAGAAAAGCACGAAAGTGACCCATGGTGGAGTTGTTGGCCGGATTTGACGGAGAAACCGCTGGCGGGCCAACGATTCCACTGAAAGATGATGTGACCGCCATCAAATCAACAAACCACGGAGGACAACAAAGTCAAAAAAGCCATGATTTATGGCAAACTGTCGGCATACGCTTCGAGCTTTACGTAACTTTCCACCAAATTCAAAAATGATGGCCGCACATGTACTGAACGGTGCCGGAAGCTTTTCGAGCACGGCCAAAATAATGGCTATAAATGAACTACATGAGAGGTATTGAAGATTCGGACCTGAGCAGGTCCTTAAAATGCTCCGAGGAGAAACACCGAGAAAAATCTCCCAGGGGTGGGATTTCATAATTCTAAAATCAGTCTGCTTTTTTTCCTTTGCTTCTACTTTCTCCTGTAGTCATCGACATTTTGTTGGGAAACATGGAGAAACGTGAGTAGCTGGTTGGGAATGTCACTTGACATTTTGTTGCATTCTCTATCTTTTCAACATTCATGATTCATAGGAAACCACGGGGACAAGAAAGTCAAAAAGCATGATTTATGGCAGACTGTCGGCATACGCTTTGAACTTTGCTTAACTTTCCACCCAATTCAAAGATGATGGCCGCAAATGGCTGGAAGCAAAATTGTCGTCCTCGAACGGTGCCAGACGCTTTTCGAGCACGGCCAAATAATGGGGTATAAATGAACCACATAGGAGGTATTGAAGATTCGGACCCGAGCAGGTCCTTAAAATGCTCAAAAGAGAAACGCAAAAATCTCCAAGAGGTGAGATTTCACAACTCTAAAATCAATCCTTTTTTTTTCTTTGCTTCTTCTTTCTCCTCTAGTCATCGATATTTTGTTCGGAAACATGGAGAAACGTGAGTAGCCGGTTGGGAATGTCACTTGACATTTTGTTGCATTCTCTATCTTTTCAATATTCATGATTCATAGGAAACTAAAACTAAGAATAATGGAGATTAAAACCAAGGAGTGGTAGTATAAATCTTAATTGCATTCATGGAGTCATAAAAAGGGGCATTTAGAGCGCATAACAATGTTGTTATTAACTTTCGAATAACCTTCTGCCATTGAATGGAGGTAAAGACTTCCATCATGCAAAAGTAAGGGGTGGATATTATAGAAAGAGCAATGGTAGGTACCCAAATTACAAAGCCTTTGTGAACTCTTCCGCCTATATAGCATTAGTACCCTTAAGTAATCATAGAATTTATGCACTAATACTTTTCTAAAATAAAACCTTCCCTGTTGAATGCATCACTCAGGACACAGATAGCTGTCGAACTTCCCCTCCCCTGTTGAAAGTTGAATGTTGAAGCAATATCATAGGAATGGCAGTTTTCAAGCTCCTTTTTTTTTTTTTAAATGTAATGTTCTTGTGCTTCTTCTATGCAAAACCAAATATTACCCGAACGATCCACGCCAAATAATCTCCACTAGGAGAATTTCAACCCTAAAATTTTCCCCTGCAAGTTTCCCAAGAGGGCCCTCGCATTTTAGATCAACCTCCGTAATTTTATCATTGAGCGATGGATTAAGTTTTAACTAGAAGTAGTTGAGATTATTACAATTCGATTCATTACTTTTTCATACGCTAATCTAGGGTTGAATTTAGATTTTTTATCGACGATACCTTCTCGTTCTCCGTTCCTCCTCGCGTCTTAATATTCTTCTCTTCCCGTTCTCTAGCAACTTAAATCATTCAAGCACTAAATTGTGTACTCGATCTCCTAGTCCGAGGTAGGCAATTGAGGTGATGGGGATTTTTAGTTAAAAAACCCGATGTTATCTGTCAAATCACATCAACTATATGCGCAATTCTTTGAATTAGGATCACCCACACATTCCAAAAAGATGTCTACTCAATTGATTGATTCATGATCTTTGCTGGGTAATCATCGTGTCTCGTGGCAATTGGGTCTTCCGCACTCATCAAATGATAAAAATCTAGCACCCACCCCGCTTTGTGCGCATTAGTTCAGGCGTTTCCCCCATTCCCCACATCCCAGTTGGGGGAGGTTCGAGTCATCACATGCGCAATTGCGCGACTTAATTGCGGCACCATGGAAGGTGAGTCATTGGGTTTACGTCGCTAGCTGCTAGCTGTATAGCCATTCCCGGATCATAAAAAAAAAAAAAAAAAAATCTAGCATGCTCAGTCTAGACATTATGTAAAAATGCATGGTCAGCATATATTTTGATTTTCAGGAGTTGCGTCATGGCAACTTATTCAAAACTAAAGACACCCCGGCCCTATAATCCTCATGGTGCAGTACCCGCGCCTCGCAGCTCGTGTTCTTTGCCATTGAAGAGATAGAAAGAAAATATATTCCCAGACGTGCCTTAAACTGGAAAGCGACATAAGCTGAATCTCAACCTGCAGATGATCTCGTGCCTTAAAAACTGCAGAGACCAGTTTCCTCGAGCCATATTCATGGACTTAAAATCTCAAAATGCAGATGATCTTAAGCAGAAATAAAGCACCAATGATGTACAACTACACACCAAGAGCACGACAGACTCAGTGATGGACAACAAAATCAGCCAAATCGTGCTTAAATCTCCTTCAAAGCCACGGGTCTGGATGTTCTGCAAATCAGGGTTTAAACCCAGAACACCTAGAACTGGGAACTGCCCAAATTCACGCCCTTCTATCTAATGACTTAAACACTTTAAGCAAAATCCATTTGACCTAAATGAAGATAAGTAACATATACTTTCAAATGCAACAATCGTCTTGGAGAATGATCAACTATATAGATCAAACAGACCTCTCCAAGTAGCCCACATGAAATCAGCTCAGTTTTAAGGCTCAAGTTTTGAGCCTTATGCCTACTGTTTTGAGACATCAATTCCTACCATTTCATGCCCACATCCTTACCTTGGATGACTCTAAATATCCATGAATTTAACTCATTTGAAGATGCACCAAAGCATGGCTTAAATCAGTCATGAACTCTGGACCAAAACTCATGCACCAGCAAGCATACCTGAGCACACACACTGCCCAATGCAAGCTTTGATCAAGCACTCACATGGCCATTTCTCAAGCTTCACAGATTTAACTTTAAGATTTTAATGAACACATAATTTTTATTGATTCAAAAGGATATGCATTTCTTCAAAGCCACAAATCTGGATGTTCCTGCAAAACTGGGTTCGAACCCAGCACAGCTAGACCCCTGTGAACTGCCCAAATTCACACCTTTATAGCTCATAACTTAAAAGACTTCAAGCAAAATCTACTCGACCTAAATGAAGACATATACTTTCAAATGCAGTAAATGTCTCGCAGAATGATCAACTATATAGATCAAACCAACCTCTCCAAGTAGCCCACACTAGATAAGCTCTGTTTTTTGGCTCAAGTTTTGAGCCTTATATGCCCAGTGTTTTGAGACACTAATTCCTACCATTTCATGCCCACATCATTACCTTGGATTACTCTACTTTTCCATGGATTCAACTCATTGGAACATGCACCAAAACATGGCTTAAATCAGTCATGAACTCTGGACCAAAACTCATGCACCAGCAAGCATACCCGAGCACACACACTGCCCAATGCGAGCTCTGATCAACCACTCATATGGCCATTTCTCAAGCTTCACAGATTTAACTTTAAGATTTTAATGACCACTTAAGTTTTATTGATTCAAAAGGATATGCATTTCTTCAAAGCCACAAATCTGGATGTTCTTGCAAAACTGGGTTTGAACCCAGCACAGCTAGACCCCTGTGAACTGCCCAAATTCATGCCTTTATAGCTCATAACTTCAAAGACTTCAAGCAAAATCTACTCGACCTAAATGAAGACATATACTTTCAAATGCAGTAAATGTCTCGCAGAATGATCAACTATATAGATCAAACCAACCTCTCCAAGTAGCCCACACTAGATAAGCTCTGTTTTTTGGCTCAAGTTTTGAGCCTTATGCCCAGCGTTTTGAGACACTGATTCCTACCATTTCATGCCCACATCCTTACCTTGGATTACTCTACTTTTCCATGGATTCAACTCATTGGAACATGCACCAAAACATGGCTTAAATCAGTCATGAACTCTGGACCAAAACTCATGCACCAGCAAGCATACCTGAGCACACACACTGCCCAATGCGAGCTTTGATCAACCACTCATATGGCCATTTCTCAAGCTTCACAGATTTAACTTTAAGATTTTAATGACCACATAAGTTTTATTGATTCAAAAGGATATGCATTTCTTCAAAGCCACAAATCTGGATGTTCTTGCAAAACTGGGTTTGAACCCAGCACAGCTAGACCCCTGTGAACTGCCCAAATTCATGCCTTTATAGCTCATAACTTCAAAGACTTCAAGCAAAATCTACTCGACCTAAATGAAGACATATACTTTCAAATGCAGTAAATGTCTCGCAGAATGATCAACTATATAGATCAAACCAACCTCTCCAAGTAGCCCACACTAGATAAGCTCTGTTTTTTGGCTCAAGTTTTGAGCCTTATGCCCAGCGTTTTGAGACACTGATTCCTACCATTTCATGCCCACATCCTTACCTTGGATTACTCTACTTTTCCATGGATTCAACTCATTGGAACATGCACCAAAACATGGCTTAAATCAGTCATGAACTCTGGACCAAAACTCATGCAGTAGCAACCATACCCAAGCACACATGATGCCCTATCCGAGCTTTGATCAACCACTCAATATGGCCATTTCTCAAGTTTCACCGATTATACTATCCATTAAGCACTCCAAACCATGCCATCGACCACTATAAAGATCGAAATTAACTTAAAATCGATCAGCATATCCTAAAACAGCAAAAGTAGGTAAATGACCAAGTTCTAGGCAAACTCATGGGTTCACACAGGGATTTAAAGACCAAAACAAGCTGTCCTAGGCATAATTTGTACTCTCATGTAACATTCATCAAACTCCCATGTAGCTTAGCAGGTGACTGAGGCAGTCTCAACACTGAATTTGACCATATAACCGTACATTTAACTTTATCACCCGTTCTACAGAACCACAATTGAACCCTTCAAACCAGCATCTGTCCTAGGCATAATTTGTACTCACGTAACATTCATCAAACTCCCATGTAGCTTAGCAGGTGGCTGAGGCAGTCTCAACACTGAATTTGACCATATAACCGTACATCTAACTTAATCACCCGTTCTACAGAACCACAATTGAACCCTTCAAACCAGCATCTCTCTGAAGCTTGGATAGCGCTTGATATGAGAACTCCCCGGCCTGCACAAGTCACAAGATGTCATCTTAGAGCCTCTACCATTTCAATAGAAAGATGAACCGAGTGTTCACAAGATAAAAAAAATTCATCAGAAATCACCTGCTTTGCGGCCAGGCAATAGGTAACCGCTTGTCCCGCCGGAATGGGTTGATCTGCTCCGTTACACTGCGGATTGATGACCTACAATTTCATTCCAGGATGAAAATCCTTATCAAAAACTTATGATCGAATAACCTAACACTTCTTCTATGCGATCGGCGTCACCTTTTCAATTCCCTGCCAAACGATCACCAGATCTTCTCCCAAGCCGTTCCTGACTTGCACGACGATGGTATCTCCCTGTTGCGCTCGGATGGTCGGGGCTGGGTTGCCATTGATGACGATGAACTGCACATGCTTCGAGTCCACCATTTTCTCCACGTCCCAGCCGAAGGGGAGCAATCTCGAATCCGCGAGTACCATTATTGCAAAGACGCAAAGAAGCCATGAGATTAGCTTGCGCATCCTTCGCGGTTTGTTCGTGGGGGCGATCGTCGGCTACCCTACGAAAACGAGGGTTTCCAGATGGAAGAAAGATACTAAAAAAAATACAGGCGTCGGTTTCAGGATGCAACTCAGCAGAAGACCATTTTTTGTCTTTCACTAATAAAACAGAGGAGGATGGTGATAAGGAAGAGAGATCAGGATTTGCGATATGTGTCAGTAGTGCCAAATGAGTGACACGTGTAAGCAAGACGTGGGATAAAAAAAAAAAATGGAAAATCTGCTCAGGCCACGTCTCTCTCTCTCTCTCTCTCTCTCTTCATCCTTCTCCGGCGACAGCCGCTTCTGAGCTTTGACCTCCGCGCGTTCCCCGCCGGCGCCCCATCTCAACCGACACTGCGCATCTAAACCGGAGTCACCCCCACCGTCGTCTCCGCCGGAAATGGTCCTCCATCTTCGTCGTCTTTGTGGTCATCTTTACCCGTCATTGGCCTTGAGCAAATGGCCAAAAATCTGGGGAAAAGTCAGGAAAAAATAGAAATCTCTCGAGAAAAAAAAAAAGAACTTGCGGGAAAAATCTTTGAGACAAAGGGGGCAGTGGGTCTCTTAGCTTGTACTTTTAGCCAAAAGATATGAAATTTGGAGGGATTTACAGAGCGACATGGGTAAAAAATCAGCGGGTCTCTTGGCCGAAAGGTAGAAGACATGGCCGCAAACGACTTGAATTTTGGGAAATCTGTGGAAGCTGGGGAAGAAAGAAAGAAGAAACCTGAATGCTAAAGCTCTCTCGTTTCTCATCGCAGCTCTTCGCCAGAACAGGGGAAAAATTGAACCCAGAAATCCAAAATCTAGCTGCGACTTCCTCTATTCGTCTTCCGCTTCGTCTTTCCGGCGGCCCAGAGCCAGATCTGGAGAAGAGCCTCTCGCGAGGTCGAGATCCCGGCTTTGATTGGGCTCCGGCGGTGTTGGGGGTGGGGGCGGAACTCAGCTCGCCGCCGGCGCGACTACCGCGGCGGGGGGTAAGGGCTCGTGGACGGAGGTTCGCGACGGACCGGGGACTGCAATTTGATGTGTGAGCGGCAGGAGCGGTGGCCGGGAGGAAGAAGAACAGAAAGGGAAATTTAAATTACTTGTCACGTCACGGCGGGTCGGGTTTCGGGTCCGGGTCGGGTGTCTGCACGAGAGGGGCGAGGGCCCCACGAGCAAGGGATGCAGACCGCAAGACCGTCGTCAGCTCTTATAAAATGAAATAAAAATTAATTTAGGAGGAGGGACCCAACCTTTTTTTTTTTTTGGTTGGGGTTGGGGGCGGGCTTCCGAAGAATCGAATGTCAGATTCAGATGTTCGCATTATATTTTATGTCGATTCCGCAGGTCCCACGTTTAGCGTTAAAAAGGAATCAATGACTTCATCTGGCTTTGAATTTGCCAAAAACGGAATAGAACTTTTGTCGCGATCCTATGACTTTGTCCCCACTTTGAGGTGTCGTTTTTCAATTTCTTTTTAGCAAACCATTTTAATGACCCGGGCGGATCTCACTCACGTATTGACAATTATTAAATTCATTTTCCCCATAAAGGAAAGATGCCTTTTGACTTCGATACCTAGTGTCAATTGGATCGTGCCGTGTCATTGTCTTTTATCGGTTCAAACGGTATGTCTTTTATCGGTCATCTCCACCGTGCGTTGCTGCCCAATTATAAGCAGATATATCTATCTTCAGGTCAGTAGTAAAATTAAACTACTGTCGGTCAATCATTAAATCTTGAATCATTTATGAGCATATGCCGTAATCTCATTCTCCAATAACTGCAGCTTGCCTAGTGGACAGTACACATTTAGGTTTAGCTTTCTCGGCATTATTACTGTACGGAAATACCAAAAATAGATCGAATAGGTTCTCAAATTTAGATCTAGATTGGGAGAGATTAAAATAATCTTGAGGAACTCTCAAATCTAAAAAATCTAGATGGGAAGACAAGAGCTTCGACAACTTGGAAAAGTCATATAATCAGCTTCCATTGTGGTACTTACACTGTTTTCTTCACATTCTATTTTTCCTCCTCTTTTATATTTCTCACTTTCTTTTATGTAATTATAAAGTAAATAAATATATATACTCAAATAGTCAAAAATACAGAACGCTACAACTTTATCATGCCATAGAATAATATAAATATAGTGTTTTATGTTAATTATCCTCGTATCAAAATCGGGTAGCTTGCTCTCACAATTAAAGAAGGATTTGTTTCGAGCTTAACATGATGGGAAAATATGTCGTTATTGCAAAAATTTTGTCACGTTATGTGATATTTCTTATAGTGATAGAGTTAGAGGTGAGCATTGATCCAGTGTTCAACTCTGACCACCCTTGGACCGGCCTAACTCTGTCAGTATTGGTTTGATTTTCGGGAGATTGGGTTGGTTATTGGTCTTGAGATCCTTAGACTAGGATTGTGTGAGTTGATCCCGAGAGTTTAGGGTTGGTACAATTTGGATAAACTTTGACTATATATATATATATATATATATATATATATATATATATATATATATATATATATATTCTTATATCTATTCTAACGAACATACCCTAATCTAGGCGGTACTACCTCAACTTAAATGGCGTCAAATGATATTAAACAGATCAAACGACGTCCTCCTCCTCCTCCTCCTCCAGTACTCTGTTCTCCTTTCTTTTTCATCCCCTTCCTTTTTCTTTATCCTCTTCAATTTTTGCTTTAAAAAACAACTTTTGCTCATGAGCAATCTCGCCCGCAACACTCGCCTAGCTCACCACGCAATGCCCGTGTTGCTCAACATTCGTGCTACTTGCCTCTCTTTGCTGGCCTTGCTCATCACTGAATAAATCAGAAGGAAACAAAGCCCTAATTAGAAACCTTCTTTGCTTGTGGGCAACGCATGCCATTCGCTACTCACCTCGCGGCTTGCCTTTGTTCACTCGCCTCACAGCTTGCCCTTATCTTGTGATTTGCCCTTGTTGATGGACATGGAATTTGAAATAATATGTCTATCTTTTCAGGGGATACAAAAAAAAATGAAAAAAAAAAATTATTAGTTAGTCTCAAGTTGGCCCTAAAATCAAACGGAATCCATAAGGTCAGTCAAATCTTCAGTCCTAGGTTCAATCAGGGTGGTTCTTGGTCCCAAAAATTTGAAACCAACACTATGCGGGTTGATCCCTGAGTTAGATATCAGATTGGCTCAATCCGAATCATGATTACTCCTAAATAGAGTAATTGTTATGGTTATATACTTGACATAGGATCTTTACACTTTTTAATCATGAAAAGAGAGAGATATTCTATTCTATCCCCCAACCCCACCCCCCCAACCCCCAAAAAAAAAAAAAAAAAAAGAAAAGAGAAAGTCGATGTCAAACATGGATTAATCATTATATTATAGGAACCATCACGTTTCCGTGATTAGTAAACTTTTGGAGGGCGATCTGATTAATCAATTGAAAACTGGAAAAAGTTGTTACGTGCCTTAGAAGAGTCAAATCAGATATTGGTGGCTGGATATTATATACATGAGAATGGAATATTAGGTTTTCCTTTCGGATGCTGACATGTAAAGCCGTACAAAAGCTTTAGTAGCTTTCAATGTAAAAAAATATTTTAGTTTCACTGTAGGGTGTAAAGTGACGTTCTTTAACCTATCGCTTGAAATTAGCAAAAAACAAGCATAGCTTAAATTATAAATGAGTTATTAGGAATCAAATAAGGACAAAAACCCCAAATTAGTTCAAGTGCGCCCTCATCGTGGTCATTCATTTACGTTTAATCCTAGCCCTTAGATTAACGGATCACATGTAGGCTAAGATTGGGGATTTAAACAAATTTCTCACTCTAATTCCCTCTCTTACACTTTGGGCGGCCCATTAACTCATTTCAGCTCACATAACACAGAAATATACAAAAATTCTCTCTCTCTCTCTCTCGTCACTAGAGGTGGCATTGGTGTCATTCGCTCTTCAGTAGAAGTCGTGGTTCGCCAGGTCGTATAGCCCATCGGGCAGCGGGTGTTGATCGAACACTTGGCGGAGATTCTCCTTGAGGGCGATCAGGTACCGCGTGCGGGAGCTTGAATGACATGTTCACGGACCAACGATAATAACCGTCGATCATGTTCTGTGTGTTGAGAAACACAATCAATCTTCCGATTTCGGCGTGTGTTGAGGAGTGGTCGTGGTTGCAGTGTTCCGGCCAACGATGTTGGTCGTGATGTGGTAATTTCTTGATGGTTCTTGGTTGATTTTGATCGAGACGGAGTACGTCTCACCCGAGTAGATGAACAGATATGGGGCCACAATCGGATCTATATAATGCCCGTCCCCTTCAACTATAGTCATGTTGTGACCCCACAAAAGAAAGTTGCACATGAAAAGCATCTTCATTTTAATTGTATATGAAAGGAAAATCAGATAATATCTTAAAAATGTCTATGTACATAAAAGTGTATAGAACGTTCTTTAACTTTTTCTAGTACAAGTGGATACTTATTTAATAGTTGGCTTACAGCGAGATTGCCGCTAGCGATGAAGTATCTGGACCATCCTTCCGCTACCCCGGGCCAATTTGGGGAGGCCAATCTTCCCTCAGGCGATGCCACAAATCTGAATTTTTATCGATAATCAAGTGCACATTAATGAAAATAAAGAAATGGCAAAAAGAATACAAAAAAGGGACAAATAATGAGCCCAAAAATTCAAAGCTTTAGTGCATTTTGTTGACCAATTCAGCCTTAATAAAGGCTACGGTCCACGCACGCCTTGCTCAGGTCCATTAGTTGCAGCCCATCAACTCAGATTCACAACCTCGCTCTTCAAAGAACCCGGAAAATTCAAACCCATCTTTGGTCTGTTTGTTTTGGATAAGCATTTTCCAGCATTTGATCTATTTAGAAAAATGAGTTAATAAGAGATGTTTTCTACAAAAAAAAATTAAATTCAGGAAAATAATTTCCTTTCTAAAAGAGCTGGAAAACGTTTTCCAAAATATAACTAGGCATTGATGCTTGATCCCAAAATTCAAGGTTTCTTGAGTCCTGCGTTTAGGACCAGGTCTTTTAACAGCCAATGGCCGGGCTTGAGATCTCTGTGCTCGGGCCTAGGCCCTCAGCGCCAATCCCCAAGTCCATCTAGATTGAGCCCAAACCATTGGCAACCATACCCAATACTCTGACACCCAAACTTGAGTCCATAAAGGCTGTGCTCGGGTCCTTGAAGCTCAAATTTTGGTCCCAATCTTTAGGCCCATGCTCCCAAAGACCATTTGCGGATCCTTAAAGCTTGAATTCTAGACCCAACCCTTAGGCCCAAGTCCACAAAGACCATGCGTGGGTCCTTGACACTCGGGCTCAAGTCCTTGGTTAATAAGACTTTTGTTCTTATAAAAATATACAAAAAAAAAAAAAAAAAATTCAATGTTTTATTATTTTATTTTTCTTTTCTTTACTATTTTTTTTTTTTTTTTCTCTTCCTTTGATGCTCGCATGCCTCAGCAATGGCCAACAGTCTAGCTTACCTCATCCTAGTGAGCTTGAGCTCGCCTATAGCAATCATTGAGGCTCGACAACCAGTGTAGGGAGAAGGAAAAAGAAAAAGAATTTAAAAATTCGAATTGTTTTTGGCTTAATGTAAATCATGAGATTGTAAACATTTTTCAAATTAGATCTACATACCATAAAAAATTTTTGGTCACATATCACAAAATAAAGAAAAACTAATTATTTTCTTGAAGAATGTTATTTAGAAAATACTTTCCTTTATCACGAAGCTTTCCCCCAAATGGAAGCACTCTTTGTTTCAAACTCATTTATGTAGCCCAATTGGCCCATCACAACCTCGGCCCAACTCTTCTTCAGGCCGTCTTAATTAATGTGGCCTATACCCAAACTCATCGTTTCGGGCCATGGAGCCCGAAATAATTTTGAGCCCGTTAACAAAGAAACTTGACGAAGCTTTTCCCTCATCGCCGTCACCATCTTCAGCGTCTGTCCGAGATATCACGGACTCCGGATTTCCTCTGCATTGCTTACGTCTGGAGCCGATTCAGTGAAAACTTCTCAAGTGACATTCTAGAGCTACACGAATTTGAGAGTTTAGGACAGCGGCTCGCGTTCTTTTCTGAAGAGTTTTTAAAGGCTCTATTTCGCCACGAGGGGTTGATGTGAGTAGTCTTCCTGGTCAGCGAGTCGTCGTTGAAAGGCCTGAGTTTGTTTCAACGTCTACAGATTGCAGTTCGGATTTTCTCCTGTGGCTCGTGGCATCTCGGCATGAATGAAATCCGTCAACCTGGAGCCATACATTCCACCAGAACTGTGGAAGAGGAGTCCAGTTTGTACGGAGGTTGTTCAATGAAGTGTCGAAGCTAGGTTCTGTTGAGCCCTGTTCCTGAACTAGTAGGAGTTCGTGCCCTGTTTTCGGATCTATACTTCATATATAGCAGAGACAAAGGAGTCCAGCTGAGTTTTGTGTGAAAATTGTCTCTGACTTGAGTTTTATTAGTGATCTGGAATTGTTTTGTTGCATTTGTGATAGATAAAAACATAAATTGTAGGCATAATCTTCCCTTAGATCACTGAACTGAGATGCCTACCATAAGTTCGACGATAATCCTGAGTGATATAAGTGGGCAAATTCATGAAATGTTCTTGCATCCTAATTGCTGGTTGATTGCAGCATGTTTAGGAGGAAAGTGTATGTGTTCGGTTCATTCGAGCAGTGTTGTTGATCGTGTACGTCTTTGATTGGTATTGAATGGATTTAGTCCCTGATTTGAGTTCATTAGCACCTAATTTCGTCCCCCAGAGGAAGCATATGACCTGTTGGATAAAACGCCTTTCGGATGCAACCAAAAAATAAAAAAAATTGTTCGTGATGTTTGATTTATAGTCGAATTGGTGTAAATGGCTTTATGATTGAGCTGTAAACATTTAGAGCTAACTTCAGGTCATATTATATCATTATCAAGCTTGCATTTGATTCCATGTTTTTCTCCCGTTTTTGTTCCATGTTTCCTGTACGCACGTGGCGATCAATGGTGGTTGCCGGAGATGACATGATTTGGAATCATTGATTTGAGTTCTCACCTTCAGTGATGTTCAAAGTCTGCTTTTACTGTTTATTCCTGCTATTTCTGCTCTTCCCGGGTACATATGCTCATTGCCCGGCTACATTGGCGTTGTCATCGGAATGTGAAGGCTGAATGCTATTGATGGGTGAAGGTAGATAGTGGTCTGGCGACTGGAGGTGGTTGATGGTGAACTATATCATTTCGATTCGAGATATATCATTTCGATTCGAGATAGAGTAGATATGGTTTGTTGATGAGGATTTGGTATTATGTGATTAGTGTGTAGTTTCTCTCTTTTTTTTTGGTCAAAAGAAAATTGTATAAATTGCTTAAAAGGATATATGAGAAGTACATAAACTTTAGGCTGCATTTGGCAGTTTTAAAAATTCAGGATAGATCAAATTTATTCTATCCCGCATTTGATATTTGCTTAAGATAGGATAAATTCGGATATAAAAAAGATATAGGTTAGATAAAATTATTTTATGAGGAAAGTGGGGTATAGGCGGATAAGAAATCTAATATCCATAATAAATTTTTTTTTTCTTAAATAACAAATTTCTTAAATTAACAAATTAAAATTATATTTTGATATAAATAATATTTGAATTCTAATATAAGAAATTCAAAGTAATAGAAATAAAATTTTTTATTTGATCTTTTTTATTTATTTATATAGTCGAAATTAGTTCTATCTTATAATATACATTAAATATATAAATATATTTATTACATATTTTAAGTGTTTTAAAATTTTAGGTATATTAGTACAATTTTCTAATTAATAAAATTTTATTAGAGAATGATGGAAGGAGAAGAAAGAAATTAATTAAAAAATATAGGAAAAATAAGATAAAAAAAAAGTAGATAAGAGTGTTGCACGAGATTTTTACTATCTCCATTTATAAAATTTGTGATTCATATATGTGTTTATACCAAATAATATATATATATATATATATATATATATATATATATAATATGATGTAAATATATCTAATTTTATTATTGCGATTACCAAATAGTGGATGAGATATAGCAAGGTCCCTTAGATTTCATGTCCAATTCTATCCAGGTCTATCCCGACTAGATATCCTGGATGACTAAATATAGCCCTAATGTATAGTTTGCATAGGCTTAAGGCTGTTAGGAGAAGAATGACAGAAGCAAGAAAAATAAAATAATAAAAAAAAATTAGAAAAGAAAAAGGAGAAATTCGTGAATGGGTATTGCTAGATTCAGGGGGTTGATATAATGAAATGGGCCAAATTTAGTTTATACAAGAGTTGGGCTTTGAACCTTCATCCGGTCATGGGTTTAGTTGAGCTACTTTCGAAGATGGGCTCTGAAAGTATATAGCCGAGGAAGGTTTGAAATAATTGAGTTCATTAGAGCCTAGATTTACATCTGTGGCCCGGACTCGTAGGATCGATCAATCCATATTTGAACTCGGCCCAAGGGCCCGGTTCGAGTCCCTCTTAAGAGAAAAAAAAAGGGTTTACCACGAACTCTAAACCGATACACTTACGACAAATTTTACACAAACTAATATTTAACTATAAAAAATCTTAAACCGATACATATATGATAAATTTTCCCCATGTTAGATAACGTTAAATTGGATTGACACTAAAGAAGATTCCATTTAGGGCACGTTTGGTAACGATTCTGTTTCTGGGAATAATTTTTGATCAAAAATAGTTTCTTTTTTTGATTCAATTTTTTGGAATAATTTCGAGTAAAAGAACGCGCTTAGTAATGTCTAAAATTTCTATTATCGGGATAGAAATATGTTTGGTAGGATTCTTCAATTCTTTTGTCTCTTTTAATTTTTTTAATACTTTTATTACATTTTTCTTATTTTTCTCTTTTTCTTTTTCTATTCTTCCTCCTCCTTCTTTGTAGCGGGTGGCTAGCCACCGTCGTGGCCGACGATCGATTGGGCGAGATCCGATGAGCTTGTTGGAGGCTCACCTAGCCAGGGCGAGCCATGGCCAAGGCAATGCGAGATTGGCCTCACCTTGGCCTAGTGAGGCCAAGCCTCATCGTGGTTGTGTGAGGCTTGATTGACGAGCCTCGCCATAGCTCGGCATCGTCAAGGGTCGACGATGCTCGGTGAGGTTGCTAGCTCGTCGACCATAACCGGTTGACGACCGGCCAAAAGGAAGAAGAAGACAAGGCAAGAGAAGAAGAGAAAAGAGAAGAAAAGAGGAGAAAAGAAAAGAAAAAAAGAACCAATTTTAAGAATTGTTATCGGGAATAATAAGGTACTTTTTTTCTTCTTGATTCTATTTCAAATCTATTTCTTGGAACAAAAAAATAGATTTTTGTTCCCGGAATGAAATTTTTACTGAATGATTTTTTTTTTTTCATTCCGTGAAACAAAAGAACGGAAATAGTTGTTTCATGGATAGTTAACAAATAATATCTTATTATTAAACTTGACATTTCCCTTAAAGACCGAGGTTGGGTCGCGACATGGCTTAATGATGCGTTGCTGATGGTTCTATAAAAATCGAAATTCTGATCTAATTGATATGATTGATGATTTGAAATGTGCTGGGAAATGAGGTTATTCAGTTTCGATGCCTTTATACGATTTGAAATAGATCCGACAAGCTTTCTAATGACATATCATGTGCATGATTTGTTTGTTATTTGCCTTGTCAAAAGATTGTTACAATATCAATTTTTGATTTTGGAAATTCGGATGACAGGTCGGACTGATTTGCTTAACATCTTCAATTGAGCTTGTAGATGACCTTGATTGTCTTTGATGCCTTCTAATGATTTGTAGAAGATTTCATGAAGTTTCCATGGACATCTTGTTTGTTAGATTTGGTCGTTGTTTGCTAGGTCAAATTATTTTTACAAAATTGAAGTCGGATCTGGAAAATTTGCATGTTCTGTTTTAGTGTTATGTTTCAGTGACCTTTGCTGTTTATTGATTTTCTATGAATTTTTGTGTGTAGATTCTAAAGTCAGTGCCTCAATAAAATTTATTCATTAGGTTCAGATATATGACATATAAAATTTCTATGATGATTGAAACTCATTTACTTAGGTTGATTACCTTTAGAACATCCATGCTCATTGTTGAGATTTTGTTCTGCTGATTGACATGTTTGCATTCACCGATTTTTGTAAAATCATGCACTTTGAATATGGATATGATGTCATCATGAAAGGTGTGTGTGACATACAGATGAACAACATATAAAAATTTCAAAGGTTCTGAAATTCATTTGGTTAGAATGATTGCCTTTGAATTGTACATGCTCTATTCTGTAAAGTTCACGTTGCTGATTTGAGTGTTTTCATTGTTTTTGATATTGATCAAATCATGCATTTGGATTCAAGGATAGGTTTCTTCATGAAAAATGTAGGTGCTTACATTTTCTTTATGCCATAAAATTTTGTGGAAATCTCACATAATTAGATAGGCATGAACATACTGTCTCTGTGTAATGCCCTGTTTGTAACTTTGCTGCCACTACATTACCGCCACTACATTACCGTCACTTGTTCCTTAATTTTTAGAAATTCATATGTTGGCAATTAGAGGTCAAGGTCTTATTGAATGTTGTTCGTCATGATCTAATCAGTGACATGTGCAATTTGTGGATCAAATGAGACTCTGGTGAAATAGGTTTAAAACTGAAGAGGTGTACTTCTGTACTGCTGATTTTGCTGAATGACTAATGTTTGTTCACTGATTTTTCTAAATTCTTGTGTTGACAATTTGACATTGTGGTCTTCATGAAGTTTGTTTTTATAAATTCATATGGTGCAAATATTTGAAAGCATGCTCTATAAAAGTTTCATAGAAACTTTCAAGCTTGGATTTGGCATTAGTTTCATTAAGTTTGAAATTATTTAGGGTATTCAAAAGAGACTTGATCAGAGTGCTGTTAATTCTGACCCCAGTACTCATTGAACACTCGAAAGTATTTCGTAACTTTAATGAAATTGATGACCTTTTCTGAAAATTCTCAAAACCTGAAAGTTTTACTAAGCTTTCTTTTGATACTAAATTTGTTGGAATTGAGTCATGGTTGATTGTTCAAAGGACCCGATCAGTGTGCTGACATTATCCGCACTCGGGTTATGGAATTCATTTCTCAAGGAACTTGTCTCAAAATTCCAACAAATTTAATATCCTTGTTTGGTGTCCCTTGTAACTTGAAAACTTTCTTTTACGGACTGATTTACAATCTTTCAAAATTTATGCCCTTGATTGCAATTTCTTAAAACTTGTGTCCTCGATTGCAAATCTTTGAAAAGTTTGACCCTTTTGGTTTTCTTTCTTGTGTGCATATTTGAATGATTCTATTTGTCTTGATTGTGCAAGTGACCCATTTCAATTCACTTTTATTAGTTGATTGATTGAGAATCAAGGTCTTAGGACCTAAGTGCATGAGCTTATGTTCCTTTTGCATGTGTTTGTTAGATGAATGGTTTATGATTGATGCATGTGCACGGGGTAAACCAAAGGGACACACCTAAACCAAAATTTTAGGAGTCAGTTAGTTTGGTCCATTGCTTATAGGATGACTCAAAATGCATGAATATCAAAGGCCAATCCAGAGGCCATGCCTTGTGTCACGACCCCAACTCCATCTTCAAAGTCACGAACAACGGGAGTTATTTTCGCGATGTCCCAAGTGCATTGCCGTCCCATTCATTTTTATCTTTTCGTTAAGCACATGTGAAGCTTTACAAATAACACCTAGACGACAACTAGCAGCCATGAAAGCAATCATTTTCAAACATACAATTACATCAGTTACAATTACAAGCCATTTTTATCATGGCCGTTGTATTTATACCCACTACATTTTCTATGTTCAAAAGGCTAGGGTAAACCTTAACTTTTCTAGCGAGATTGCAACTTCCTCGTGCCTACAATTCTGAAAAACAACAGGGTGAGTCATGGACTCAGTAAGTAAAAACCCCTAATTCTCTATTAGGAGGATGTCTCATCATCAAAATCTAGTAGGTATAACACTCGCAATGCAATGTTGATGGCTTATCAATAGAAAACTTATTGCTATCCTTGACTATATGCAGATGTACATTACCGTATACTTTAATGTTTGCTTACCTTTGGCATATCAATGAACACATCAACATATCATGCTTATGCATATACCAACATTCATGCAAATTCATGTACCGTCATTCTGGCTCAACTAGGCCCTCTTGACTCAACTGAGGCATCAAGCTTTAAGCTAGGCATTTTGGCTCAACCAAGGCATCCCGACTCAACCGAGGCATCTTGGTGCTAGCTCACCAAGGCATTCGGGCTCAAACCTAGGCATCCTGACTCAACCAGAGCATCCCATTCAATGAACGAGGCATCGCCGCCAATGCTATGTGGCGACGGACGTTTTCTTCTTTAAGTGCTCACACAAGTGCATCACACCAGCTGGTTTTTCATATTTTATCTTAGCCAACGTATGCAAGGCCCCAAGGCATGCTCATTCAAGTGAGTGTGTCATGACCCTCAACATCATATTATAAAATATGCTGAGAACGATTCTTGGTTTGTGGCTTGAGTCGCAAGCTTTGACCTCGTCTCGGGGCGTGAACACACTCAAGCATGCAAATATGAGCAAACACACAAAATAACATTACGACATACACACGGCTTACATGGGTGAGCACACCACTAAACTCAACAATGTGGGCTATCACCCTAACCAAGAGTTAGAGATTTTACTTACCTTCGATGAACCTCGATGAACTATAGGTGATTTTACCAAGAGAGGGTCCTCTTGCAAGGTGGTGGGTGAGCAAGGCCGAGAGAGGAAGAGGGTGTGCAAGAAAGAAGGTGGGGAAGAAGTGAGCCAAAGGATGAGAATGAATGGGGGTGGTCCTCCTATTTATAGGCCAAGCCAAGCTTCATTAATGGCCCTAACTTATTCTTCAAGAAAGATCCTATCGTCATGATTACCGAATCTTCTCCTTGCCACCTAAATTAGTGAGTCATACCTTCATTTAAGGGGCAAAAGATCTCTTCAAGTGTCATAACTTGGCACAAATGGACACTTAAGTGCCATAACTATTTAAAGGTACACTTAAGTGCCACATTTTTAAAAAATTGGGACACTTGAGTGCTACCTCCGGCGAAACCGACCGGAAATCATACGTGACAATTAAATATTAATATTTCTCGCCGAGGTGGCTCACCGGAGAGCTGAGTCGGTTCTAATTCACCCAAAATGACGTTGTTTCAAGTGTTGGCCAAAATAGAGTTCTTAAATCGGCCAAAACGACATTATTTTGACATAACTTGAATTTTAATATATTATAAAAATTAATTAAATTAAATTTAAAACAAAATAATAATATAATTTAGATTTATTTATAAAAAAAAACGGAGGAGGAGGAAGGCGTCGGTGATCGAGGGCTTAGCCCTCACCGCGTCGCCCCCCACCATCGCCAAGAGGTGGGGGAGGGTTGGCCGGGGCCGTCGAGCTTTTTTTTTTTTGAAATTTTAAAATTTTAAAATTTTAAAATGTTTTAAATAAATTTAGTTTTAAATTTAATTTAATTAATTTCTATACTAAATTTTTTACCATGTCGGTACCAAAACGACGCCGTTTTGCACTCGCTTTGCCGAAATTAACACGTTAGCGTTTTGGCCGGATTTTGGCCGATTAGCACTCAAGTGATCCATTTTGCTCCGATTTTGGCACTTAAGTGTACCTTTTGTAAGTTTAAGACTTAAAGTGTGTCTCTTCTGCCAAGTTATGCCACTGGGGGTCCGCGTATCTCATTTAAGGACTAGCCTCCAAGGAACATGTGCTACTTATTCTCAAAGCCACTTCTAATTAGTCCACCTAAGCTTGTGAGTCATCATTTCATCATTACTTGGCCTAACTTAATCTTCAAGGAAAATCTTATGCAATGATGATCAAATCCTCAAATGGCCACCTAAGCTAGTAATTCATCCCTTCATTTAATGCCTAAGATATGGCCATCATAAATATTGGATTTTTGGGCACATTTTTCATGGCTTTTCTTGCTCATTAAGCCAAGCATTCTAGAATCTTCCATGGTATGGTTCATGTGACATCCCGCATTTTCGACCCTGTTTTCTCTCGAATAAATCGGGCATTTCATTGACGCGCCTATAGGGCTGTTCTTAGAGATCATCTCTCGAGATAACTAGACTATATGGGGAAGCCATTAAGAATTTAAGGCAAATAGACTTGAGCATTCGACCACGAATCGGCTTCTCGACCGTGTTGCTCATTTGTTGAGACCATTACGGCACGTATATAAATCAAATTGAGATCAGATACGAGGTTGGTTCGATTGAGATGTGTGGCTAATCGTGGGTGACACCACTAAATTAGAAAATTCTCGTCGACCAACACTAGATCGATTTTCTTATTGTTTTGGTACCCGTGTCCGTACTTAAATTCTCGAGATTTTCACGACAATCGAAAGTCGCCAATGAGTCGAGTGGGTTCATAGTGGCTCGAAGAAAATCGACCACGAGTCACTTGCACTAAAAATTTCGAAAGCTACCCGGTAGTTTAGGTCACGCTAAAAATGCATCGAATGGAAATTAAGTGAATTCGAGCTCGATTTCGAAATTGAAAGTTACGTGGTGTCACGAGCTATTTTAGGAACGTTGACTCGATCTCGAAGATTTTCGGAGATTCCAGGATTTTTTTTCGGAAAATCGATTCGGACGTCGCGGAAGTTAACGGAAATTCATACGGGCCAAATTAAAAAAATTGGGACTTCCAAACTGAACCTTTGAGATTAGGGACTTGCGAGAAAATGGAATGAGAATTTACTTCATCGAAATTGAACTTGATTTGGAGAATTTGTGAATAAATTGGCCAAGAAAGTGAAATTCGAGAACAGCGTGGGGGTGCAACATTGGTCATCAAATGGAATTGTTGTGGATTAACTTACAAGATTTAATTATAAGAGACAAGGAGATAATTATGTGGACTTGTGGGCCAAGCTATGATGATTTTAGATAAATATCTTGATCTTTCTTCCCCTCACCCACGGCTTCTCGAGCAAGCCTCACGCGTCCCTCTTCCTTATCCGTTCGTTCTCTCTCTAAGTCGGTCTCTCTCTTTTCTTTCCTTCGAAGACCGTCTGCAGCTTTTCATTTTCATTTTCCTTCCTCTCTGGACGCCACAGCTCCTCTCTCTTTCTCTCTTGCTGCCCTTCTTCTCCACCGTTCGAACTCCAGCGCTCATCTCACGCCAGCTGCTCCACCATTTTTGGCTTTCCCTCGGTTAACTCCAGCAGAATTCTCCAAGTGAAGCCAATTTGTTGACCTCCGAAGCTCCACCGAAGTTCCTCTCCTTTGCCACTCGTCCAACATCAAACGCCCACCAGTCAACGTTGCAAATTTCCCAGGCGGTTTGTTGACCCAGCAATCCACCCAGCGAAGCTCCTCCATGCGTGTGTCTTCAACCAAGCAAAAGCCCAGCAGCAGCGACGTCCACGAAGCTGCTCCATCGTTCGCACGCCCACGCTCCACCAAGTTTTGTCTCCTCGAGTCAACCCGCCAAGCAGATTGTTGACTCCTCCACCGAATCAAGCGGCAACTCCATCCGGCTTCACGTTTAGCCGGCAGCTGCCACGAGCGAGCTAGCAGCCTTCATCTTCGGCTTCTTCAATCCAGCTCACCCAACGCCGCAGCTGCTTCTCTCACGCCAGTCCCCTTCGATTGAAGCCGCGGCCCGTGAATTCCAGCGAAGCCGAAGACAAGCCCAGCAGCTGTTTGGTCCAGTCCATTTGAAACCCAACGAATTCTGCCTTTGGAGCCCGTGAATTTTGGCCTAGCCTATCCGAAGTCAAGCCCTGCAGCAACAAGCCCATCTCAGCCCATTTGAAGCCAAGTCCACAAGTGCAGCCCCTCTTCAGTTTTTGGCTCAACCTTCAGTAGCCCAACCTTGAAGCCCAAGCCCGCGAAGCAAGCCAGCCCAAGCTCAGGCCCAAGTTCAGTCTAAGCCCAGAAATTTCTACGGGCTTGCGAGGCTTGCAGGCCCGGCCCGAGTGTCCGTCGACGCCGCCGAAAGTTCGGCTTTTCGGCCGCCGTTGCATCACCGTTGCGGTGTCTCGGTCTTCGCGTTTTTCAAGTGAGTTTTACTCACTAAAGCTCTTAGTTTGTTAATTATACTTAAGGTTGGTTAGATTTAATTAAATGCAATGAGGTGGTTAGATTAGTTTAGATCAATTAAATTAGAGACTTAATGATGCATGTTAGGTGGTTAGAAATAGACATTAGCAAGTAGACATGCCATGTTATTTATGGAACGAGCCTCGGTAATTTTCGGGCTCGTCTCGGCGTCCAATTCTAAGCATTATGAGCCTAAATTGGATTTTTATAATTATTTATTTATTTTTCGAAATTAATTATTTAATTATTTATTTTTAGGAAATTCAACTGGGATGGCCGGTGAGCAAAATTTTATGCTGATTGTGGTGGTGCAGTCCGTTTATTTAATTGAGCTTTATTTTGTGCGAAATTGATTTATTTTTGAATTTAGGATTTATTCCCTAATTTAAATAATCTTGGAAAATTAATTGAAATTAACCGAACACCAGTTAATGATACCAAAACTGTTGTAGTGGACTACAGAAAATGTTGGGATTTATAAGAAGGAAATTATTATATTTTGGTTAAAGTTCGATCGTGTACCCACACACGTCATTTTATCAGAAATGATAAAATTGGTTATTTGATTGTTTGCTTGGAATGATATGTATACCGGCTCGATGACTCCACGAAGCATCTTGAGATAGGACGGTATGATCTACCGACTCGATGACTCCACGGAGCATCTTGAGATAGGACGGTATGATCTACCCGCTTGATGACTCTACGGAGCATCCGGAGACAAGACGGTATGATAAATTGTGTGTATACCGGCTCGGTGACTTTATATGTTATCTTGAGACGGGGACGGTATGATCTACCGGCTCGATGACTTTACGGAGCATCTGGAGACAGTACGGTATGATTTGACAGCTCGATGACTCTATATGTCGTCTGGAGATAAGATAACATACTATCTATATATCACCTAGGGTGAGTAGTCTTGAATGTTGATCGGACTTATAGAAAGTATGGAAGAGGTTAATCAAGAGATAATTTGGATGACATGTAATTGACTAGGTCGATTGATCGATGATTCAATTTGATTGGGTGATGTGATGTGATGATGTATATTTGATATATATACTAACTTGCAGGAAGGAGCTGAGGCCAAGGTAAGTCCTCGACTCGTGATGTGCTTAGGCAGCCTAAGGTGTATTGGTTTACTAATCGAGTCTTAGGGGTAGAACTTGTTGAGACGTGGTCTCATTGGTTATTGAATAACCATTTCGGGGACCCGAGGAGAAGCTGAGGAAGAGGAACCTGAAAGGAAGAAAGACTTTTGAAGAAGAAGATGATGTCAAGAGGATCTTGAGTATAACCCGGATGTAGAGGCGAGATCCCATCCCTTTTGTAAACCCTGTCTTAGCGTAGATAGGTGTGAGACAAGTATGTTTGAATAGTATTGTAAATATACTATGAGTTGCGTTGTTAATGAAAGTGTGACTATGAATTTCTATATGAAAAATATGGCCTGCTTTCCTATCCCATTGTTTTATTGTGCAAGGGATTTATAATTCTTCCGCATGTGCTTAAGGAATTGAAAGGGTCGGCGATACATAGTCTAGGATATCGCATTCTAAAATCGACCAAGTAGAAGGATGTGCGCGCGTCCGAGGATCGGGGCGTGACAGTTCACTTAAGCCATAGATCACTAACTTATTTACCAAGGAAAATCTTTTCACATTATTACATAATCTTACGATGGACACCTAAGATGTTGACAAGGCTTCCTCCTCAAGTTAGGCATGCAACCCCTTTCCCTTCCAAGTTGGGCGTGTGACCCTTTTATCTCGGGGTGAAAGACAATTTCGAGCAATTTTTGAAATTAGTGTTGTTGCCTTATTAAACAGGATCGAAAAATTATAAAATCTTGATATGTTGTAGAGAAGACTTCAAAAAATATTTTTTTTGAAGGAAACTTAGCCAAATTCGTGCTGTGCAAAGAGTAGCAATTCAATGAACACAACTAAAAATTAAATCGAGCAGATTTAACGGTAGAGAGAGAGAGAGAGAGAGAGAGAGAGAGAGAGAGAGAGAGAGACTCATTTCAAAATTCAAATCTTCACAAAATTCTTTGAAATCTTAATATGTTGTAGATATGGATGTCATTTAAAATTTTTGTGAAGGAAGCACATCCAAATTCAAAATGGAAGATTTTATAAAAATTTGAGAAAGCAATTTGGTTACCATTTTTACTATACTGGGCATGTTCTATACGGTAATTGATTGAGCTTCCGTCTCAATCATTTCACCTCAAAAATATGAAATTTAAGTATGTTATAGATTAAGATATTTTGAACAACTTTCATGAGGAAATTTCTCCAAATTCAAAGCACGAAGAGCTCTATAAAATTTGGAAAGCAGCAAATGTCTAGCAAATTCGAAAAATTGAAAAGTCAAAACCTATGAAACTCAAGGTGGCAAGTCTATGGAGGATAGGTGGCACTCTCCTTGGCTTGCAAGATCACTTGCTATCATTTCCTTAGGTCATGAGTCACCCTCCCCTCCATTAATTACTTGGGACATCATAAGCCTCCACACTCATCATCCTCATTTAATGCTTTTCACACCTGTTCACACTTATTTTCTAAGAAGGTTTGACTAATCCAATGCCTATCTAGCTTAGCCTCTTCGTTGGGACCAAAATAAGGGTCGAAATCAAAGATGTTACACCTTGTGTTTGAATTGCTTTAAAATGTTTGCACTTGTTTGATTGTATTTGATTGCACCCTTGATTGTTGCTTTAGCATCGGTTAGTATTAGACTAGTTCCTAAAGCGACCCTTGGAGGAGGTAATTACGGGGACTTGAAGACGATGGAATAGCCAATGTCCAATCCGGGTTCGACAATTTATACCAATTCATTTCCCGATATAGGTCTCGGGCTTCCTCTTGCAATCCAATTTCAATTTACTTGATTGATTTTTCTATTCATTTAGATTAGTATAGGACAACACGAATGAATCATCCATATGTGATCACTTGGTATTAAAATTTGAACCTGCACGAAAATGAAAAAAGATTGCGTGGCCACCTTAGGTAACAACCGTACTCATAGGTACTGAAATGGCACTAATAGACATTTTTAGCATAACCCAAGTCCTCGAACTCATGAAATCTCTAGTTCTATGGAAATCAAGAGAGGTCTCCCGACCCTTAATTGTCATCTAGCCGACCCTCGACAAAGAGGCTAGTGTCAACTCCTAGATAATGTTTTTTCGGTCATCTAAAAATTTAAAATGAACCACTGTCACATGAGACACAGATTTGGGAGAATCCATGTTCTCGATTAATGGATCTCCTGAACGAACATTAAAGAAGATACGTTCAAGCCTTCTTTGTGTGATTCGCCTTGAGAACTATCTCTTGAACAAGTATTTCTAAGTCTATTCCTTGGGATCAAAAGCCTAGAGGGGTTGCGGCAAAGACTAGAAGTACAAGGTGAGTAATTTGAAGAAAATAATCATTGTTGATGCTAGTCAAAGTAATTGCCATTGCATGCTTGTTAGGAAGTGTTGTTGCTGAGAATATACATTTATAGTAGTTAAATGTAAAGACTGCATTGCTCTATGGTAATTTAGAGGAGGATATCTATATTGTACAATCAAAAGGTTTTCAAGTTTCTAAAAATGAAAAATATTTCTAAGAGTTGAAAAAAAATATGTATGGCTTGAAACAAGCTCTTAGAAAATGCTACAAGAAATTTGACACATTTATGTGCGAGAGATAGGTTCACTAAAAAGTGAAATTGATCACTATTGTTACTTCAAGAAATTTGATGACTGCTATATTATTTTGATGTTGTATGTAGATAATTTGTTCATTGCAAGCTCTAGCATGAGGGAGATCAATACACTAAAGTGGTAATAGTCAAAAGAGTTTGAGATGAAGGACTTGGGAGAAGTGAATAAGATTTCTGGGATAAGGAGCACATGAGATAAGTCAGAAGAATTCTAAAGTTGTCTCAAGAAAAGTACATTGACAAGATGCCAGACAAATTTGGAGTTTGGAATACAAAGCCCATAAGAACTTTTTAGGAAAACATTTCAAGCTCTTGAAGAAGTAATTGTCAAAGAGATGAAGAGCGGGAGTATATAGTCAAAGTACCTTATGCGTCAGTTTTTAGCAAATTGTTTGATGTATGCTATGGTGTGTATTAGACCAGACATAGCTTATGCAATAGAAGTTATGACTAAATACATGGCTAATCTAGGACTAAAACATTGGAAAGTTGTAAAGTGGCTATTAAAATACCTAAGAGACACTTTAGGTATATCACTATATGGTATGAAAAACAGTGTAACTTCATAAGGCTTTGTAACATCATAGAGCTTTGTTAATGCAGGTTATGTTTTAGGCGGCACTTCAATCAGTTGGATGTTTAGACTTCAGAATTATATATCTCTCTCAATCCTATATCCGAAGCTAGTAAGATTTGGTTGAAAAAATTTCTAAAGGAGATAGGCAATGACCATGGTCGCAACACTCTTTTCAATGATAATCAATGTAACATCCTCGATTCCGACCCTGTGAGGATCGACCATAAGATCCTGAATGGCCATGGGATTGATTGGTTCGATCAGTAAGGCATTAAGGATTGGTCATGGTCCAACCGACCGATCGACCCATCACGAACTGGTCGAGGTGTTGGTCGTGAATTTCTACTGACCATACCAATGGGATGGGATCACTAGCTCAAAAGATGACTTTTTGATCACAAGGATTGGTCATGGGATGATTTTGGATCGGCGGATGGTCATGATCGATCATAGTGCTCAACCACGTGTGATTCCATTTGGTTATGCACCGATACACGAATGATCTGACTCGATCAAATGTGATCTTCTTCCAATAAATAATGCATCATTTCCTATTTAATTCTTAGTGATCGAAAATGAATCTTGAATTGGTGATGTTCAATCGTGGATCGGTAATGTACCAATCACAAACCCTACCGGTGGATTGGGTGTCGATTGGAATGAACTCAAGGATAGACCCAGCTATTCCGTCACTAATTCTAAGGTCCATGAGTGCCTTGACTTAGTACTAGGTCATAGGTAGTCTTATGATTAACCTCGAATCGACCGAAGGACAACCGACCCTTTAGGTCGACCAACTGTCCAAAGGAACGATTTGAGCAAGCATGGGGTGTGATGGCCGAACCTCGGGTGTACGTGATTCGGTTTTTCAAGGTGTATCTAATGATAATTTTTCCAGCCTCGGAACCAACCTAGACGATGGATTTCTCCGAACTGCTTTGTTGATGAAGAAAAGCCCAAAATGGAATTCTCTAGAACACCCTAACTTCTTCATGAAGGAGGTTGACTTATCATTTCACCTATATTTTTCTAGATATGGTTATGATTACCAAGGATTTACTTTGGGAATTAAGCAAAGTGTCCAAGCCAAGTGTCCCAATAAAAATAGGATACATTGGAGGTAATTATGGCTATCCTATAGCCTTGATGTCGCCTTGAGTTTCATAGGTTTTGACTTACCAGTTTTTCGAAATTGCTGGATCTTTCCTCTTTTCCAAATTTATAGAGCTCTTTGTGCTTTTAATTTGGAGAAACTTCATTCATGAAAATTGTTCAAAACATCTTAATCAATAATACACTTAAATTTTATATTTTTATGAGGTGAAATGGTTAGGATGAAAGCTCAATCAATTATCGTATATAACTTGCCCAATATAGTGAAAACGGTAACCAAGTTGTTTTATCGAATTTTTATAAAATCTTCTCTTTCGAATTTGGACATGCTTTCTCACAAAATTTTTAAATAACATCTAAAACTACAATATATATATATATATATATATATATATATATATTACAATTTCAAAGAGTTTTGTGAAGATTTGGATTTCAAAATGAGTCTCTCTCTCGACCATTGAATCTGCTTGACAGATGAATTTTTGGGTTGTGTTAAATGTTTTGTTGCTCTTCTCACATAATGAATTTGACTTGAATTCCTCATGAAAACTGTTTTCTAAGGTCTTCTCCACATCATATTAAAATTTTATAATTTTTTGAGTACGTTTGACAAGGTAATGGTATTGATTTCGAAAGTTACTCAAAACAATTTTTGCCTTAGAATGAGAGAACCACACGCCCAACTTGGAGGGGAAAAGGGCTGCACGCCCAACTTGAGGAGCGAGTTAATTTAGAGACTTCTTGGCTTGAAGATAAGAATGCATTAAATGCTTTTGGACCTTAGTGTGTTAAAGAGAAGAAACTTGGAGAGCAAGTTGGCTAATGTGAACACATCTAAGCCTAATGATTGTATGAAACCTTGGCAATTAATGAGAGATGTGAGTCACCTACTTAGGTGTCCCCTAGAATCTCAGGTGAATCTTAGGTTATGATGGCCCTATATTGTAGCCTTGGTGAACAAGGTAAGGACCAACCAATTAGAAGAAAACATTAGGCATTAAAGGGGCTTATGTGTCCCTTAGGCACCATAGGTAATAATGAGCATAGATTGAGTCTTGGAGAGCAAGCAAATAGGTGGACCAATCACAAGCTAACACCAAAGGACCTAGGCATCAACTTGAGAAGATAGGTAGGTCAACTCGTCATTTAGGCGTTGTCACGAGTTTGCAATAAAAATATAAGAGGAGGAGAGTTATAAATTGGATGAGCCATCCTCACATTTTAAGGCTGGGCCTTTCCCTCATTTCCTTTCCCTTTCTCCTCTCTCTTTCGTGCCCTTCTCTTCCAAGCCGCCCTAGACGTCGACCGACCACCAAAGAAGCATCTTGGAGTTAGGTCCAAAAAGTAGTAAGTAGATTTTCCTAACTCTTCGATAGGGCGATGTGCTACACTTAGCAATTTTAGGATCATGTCACCATTTCCTTGTGTTGGCTTTGTATTGTTATGCTTATTGCGTTTCTATTGCTTGTTGTTACATCGAGTAAGTTCATGATCTCGCGTGAGTGTCGAGCACACCTAGATGTCGAGGAATGGTCTCAGTGACTTTGGATGTGTGCCAAGGTAGGTGCATGACTCACACTTGATCCCGGGATAATATTAAGGCGTGTTGTTACTCAGGACAAGTCATGGGTCGATGCCGAAGCCGAAGCAAATAGTTCCAAGTCAAGACTACAAGGCTGAATCGCATCCGGCATGAGTCTAACAAGGTATAAAATTCGTTCATTGATTTACTTTGCATGGCACACCTTTAGGCCTTTTATCTGGCTAAAAGTTCAAAGAAAAATGAATCAATTGATGCTTGAAATGCATGGACACACAATGGACTTATATGCTGATCTGGGGGATGCTTGGTTGTTGCTTGGGGAAAAGCCTTAGATGCCGTCTTAATAATGAGATCGGGATGATGCCGGTTGCTAATGGGGACCGATGCTCAGTTATTACCGGAAGAGTTGATTAATTTTGACTAATATGATATTGAAAAATAAAAATGAAAGTCCACATGTGGTCCATGACTGATACATATGTGATGTTTGCAAAGGCTGGGTTTGTTTGATATGTATTGTTAAGTCCTTGCATCAATTTGAGCATATGTTTGAATTGGCTCACTTAGTGCTTGAATGAGTTTCATAAGATGCATGCATCGCTTTTTATGATCGAATTGATCATAAGCCATGGATTTTTGGAAAGTTTGTTCATATGCACTAACTCCTTGTCTTGGATTCTTGAAAGCACATAGACGGTTGAGAGCCTTTCATATGCATAAGCAAGGCAATGCATAAACCTTGCTATTGATTTGCCATCGACAAGTGTGTGGTGATCTTGTATCCGATGAACGATGGCGAGACATCCTCTTATAGGAGAATTATGGATTTTTACTTACTGAGTCATTGACTCACTCTTGTTATTCTCATAATTTTAGGTGTATGATGGGTGAGCCTAGGTCCAAGAATGGAATGGACCTAGCATGGGGGCTACTTTTGGGAGCAACTCGGTAAAGGAGTTAGGCTACCCCAGCCTTTTGATTGACTATATATGGAAACGAAAATAAGTAGCCTAGGACTAGGATGGGCATGTAATCAAAACAACTTTTCATATGTGAATATGTATATGAATATGTTGCTTCTTTTTGCTTGGCTTGCATATGTCTTGCCTATGTCTTGCCTAGCTTCCATGTTTGTTTGTACAGGGATTGTTTATGATCGCTTTCGCATGTGCTTAACTTAAGATAAAAGACTTTTGGGACGTTCGACATTGTCTCGGGGGCGTTGATGCTAACTCACCAAGTCATGCTCTCGTGCCGAGGTGGGGCGGGGGGTGTGACAATCAATGTGTTATTTGTCTTACAAAGAATGTGGTATTTTATTCAAAGACGAAGCACATTAAATTGAAGTATCATCATATTCGTCAAATAATGAATGATGGGACATTGTTATTGAAGAAGATTCTTAGTGCAGAGAATCCAACAAATATGTTAACAAAGGTTGTCACCATTAAGAAAGCGAGGATTTGCATTACCTCGGTTGGATTCCATGTGATAGGGGTTGTCGCACTAGGATAATTTAGGTTATAAAATATGAGTGAAAAGTATGAAAGACTTTTGTTTTTTTTCGAAGATCAACCTCTAATGAGAGATTGATGAAGTTATGGAGTCTAATAGTTAAAAGTAATATTAAAGTTTTGAGCTTTTACTACTAATGACATATATGTAATTTTCTTGTTAAAATAAAGAATAGAACTTTTCTAATGCTGTTAATGGCATGTATGTAATTTCCATCATAATTATGTATACCCTGGACTCATGTTATATATTGGGGCAATATCTTTTGTAGTTGTAACCTGAAAATTTGTAACTCTTAAAATGATACTAATAATGAAGAGAATGCCCAATGTGGCACATGATTTTTCCCTTTATTATTTTGAAAATGTTTTCCACATAAAATTTTTCGTGACCATCTAGGAAGACCTCGATGGATTTGCAAGAACAAGTGAGGCTTATTTCAAATGAAGTGCTTGGCTTTGCTTCAAGCCCCAAATCATCTGCTGCAAAGAGAGGACGAGGCGATAATAGTAGAGTTAGACAATCTTAGGGTTGGCCAAAGTTATCCAAGACTAAGGGCTCGTTTGATTCGGCTTGGAGGAAATATCCTTAGAAGAATGCAAATACCTTTGAGGTAAAGGGATTTTCCGAAATGTTAAACTGTTTGATAAACTATAACTGAAAAGTGCTTTAGGGAAATGCAAGACTGTTTGGTAAACATACATTTAAAAAGCCGACCAAATTAAGTTTTTTGGTTTTAGTATTTTTAAAATTGCAAAAAAGAAACAATGACTATATAAATGTTTACATTTTCATGTTGAGAGTAATGTAAAAGATGTATATTAGTAAATTTATTTAAAAATTATATTAAAAGAATTTGATTATAGATTAAATGCAAAGCTCAACTTTTGGCTTAGGGGTTCTTTTAGGTTTGTTTTCAACTTTGAATAGTTTTTTATTTTTTATTGTAGTATTAATTATCTTCGTTAATTTATGATCATTCTAGTGTATTGATAAAAAGTTGGGCTATTGATTGTCAAAATATGAAAATGACAAAAAAAAAATAAAATGGTGAACTTATTTGGTGGATGGTGAAGTGACCAATTGTGGATGCTAATTTTTTTGAGTAAGCACCGCATATAAAAATGGAGGTCCATATTAAGAAAAATAAAACCAAGTTTCGCTCATACAAATTTAACTAGAAAGAGTCATTTCATTATAGTAAACATGGTCATATATGTTCGGAAAAAAGAAATTCATTAATAAGAGGACTAGAATTCTGCAAATGCTAAATGCCCAAAGCGAGGTCTCCACTGCTTTGGGCTTTCAAAGATTTCAAAGGTCAACATTTGGCTAAGGATACTTCCAGATGCTAAACCAAACACTAAATTTTTTTTTTTCCTAAAGGGCTTTCGGGGCTAAAAGCCCTTTGGGAATGCTGAACCAAACGGGGCCTAAGATCAGCCTCCATGGGAAGCTCGTGTACTTATCGTTGGAGTTTGGGATCTATCAATCAAGTTTTCAGACATCTAGGTCCAACGTTATTTTAGAGAGGCCAATTCCATTATGCATTGGATTGTCAAAACTCACGGAAGAAGTTCACTACTTTTGAATTGGGTTGCTCCCTCCTCCCAAATCCTTTTGGGTCTATCATATTAAGCCCATAGATTTACCAATTTTTTTTTATAAAAAATATTTTAAAAAACACTCTTTTTGGGGTTCTACAAAAAAAAAAAAAACTCAATTTTTAGTGGCCAGCAACTTCATCCACTTTTTTAATGATTAAGTTAAGAAAAAAGGGAGAGGAAAGGTTAGCTTTAGATGGTTCTTGAGTCTATGCAACGTAAACAACTTGATAGGAGAGAACATAACTTTCGCCAGTTTTCAAAATATGACATCACAGAATTGAGAGACATCATGACTATGGACAATATATCTGTCCTAAACAATTGTAACCATCAAATTGGTATTTGTAGCCCAATCCAATAAAAAATTAAATGCAATATACATATTTATCCCATTCTAAAAATAAGTAGTGCATATTTTTCTCCAATATTTATTTCTTTCTTTCCGGGTGGTTTTAAAAAAAAAAAGTTGATGAATATGTTTAATTTTGAATGAGGAATGATCCAACTTTATTCACTTTCGCATGCCGTGTTCAGGACTCTCCCACTTTTTCTCTTTCTATTTGCTTGGTGATCGAGAAAATATATTGCTATTCCTCTTCTTCGATAATATAAGATGTAATGTTTAAAGTAGAATGATGATTGGCCCAAGTTAAGAACAACGGAAAAGAAAGGTTGCCCATGGTTCTTGAGTCTATATAACGTGAAATAATTTGGTAGGGAAGAACACAACTTTCACCAGTTTTCAAAGTATGACATCATAGAAATGAGAGACATCGCGACTGCAGACAACATGTTTGCCCTAAACAATTGGAACCTTTGAATTAGTACTTGTAGCTCGGCCTCATCAAAAGTTAACTACAATCTATGTACTTATCCCATTCTAACAAGAAGTTGTGCACATTTTCTCCGAAATTTCTTGCTTTCTTTCCGGTTGGTTATAAAAGACAATTGGGTCCAACATTATTTTAGAGGGGCCAATTCTATTATGCACTGGATCATCGAAACCCATGGGAGAAGTTCACCACTTTTAAATTGGGTTGTCCACTCCTCTCAAATCCTTTCGGATCTATTATGTACTTAAGCCCATAGCTAGCTTTACCGATTTTTAAAAAAAGGTCATTAGAAAAACCTTTTTGGGAGTCCAGCAAAGAGAAACTCTCAATTTTTAAACGGCCAACAACTTCGTTTAATTTTTTATGATTAAGTTAAAATAAACAGAAAGGAAAGGTTGGCTTCAGACGGTTCTCAAGTCTATATAATTTGAAATAACTTGGGAGAACACAACCTTCACCAATTTTCAAAATATAATATTATAGAAATGAGACATTGTGACTATGGACGACTTGTTTGTCCTAAACAATTGGAACCTTCGAATTAGTATTTGTAGCTCAGCCCAATTAAAAGTTAATTGTAGTCTACATACTTATCCCAATCTAAAAAAAGTTGTGCACATTTTTCTCCACTATCTCTTTCTTTCCTTCCAGTTGGTTATAAAAAACAAAAACAAAAAGAAAGTTTACGTGTATGTTTCATTTAGAATGAAGATTTATCCAACTTTATTCACTTTCACATGTTGTGCTCAAGACTCTCCCACTTTTTCTCTTTCTGTTTGTTTGGTAATCAAGAAAATATATTTCTATTGCTCGATGATAATTGGCCCAAGTTAAAAACAACAAAAAGGAAATGATGGTTCTCGAGTCTATGTGACGTGAAATTACTTGATAGAGAAAACAACATTCACCAGTTTTCAAAGTATGACATCATAGAAATGAGAGACATTGCGATTGCAGACAACATGTTTGTCCTAAGCAATTGGAATCTTTAAATTAGTATCTGCAGCTCAGCCCAATCAAAAGTTAACTGGAATCTACATACTTATACCATTCTAAAAAGAAGTCGTGCTCATTTTTCTCCGATATTTCGTTCTTTCTTTCCGGTCAGTTAAAAAAATAGAAACAAAGTTGACGTGTATGTTTAATTTAGAATGATGATTGATCCAACTTTATTCACTTTCACATGCCGTGCTCAAGACTCTCCCACTTTTTCTCTTTTTATTTATTTTGTAATCAAGAAAATATATTTCTATTGCTCGATGATTATTGGCCCCAGATTAAAAACAACGGAAAGGAAATGTTAGCTCCATATGATTCTCGAGTCTATGCAAAGTGAAATAACTTGGTAGGGGAGAACACAATTTTCAAAGTATGACATCATTCAAATGAGAGACATTGCGACTACGGATGACATGTTCATACTAAACAATTGGAATCTTCAAATTAGTATCTGCAACTCGACCCAATCAAAAGTTAACTGTAGTCTGCATACTTATCCCATTCTAAAAAAAGTCGTGCACATTTTTCTCTGATATTTCATTCTTTCTTTTCGGTTGGTTAAAAGAAATAGAAAGAAAGTTGACGCATATGTTTAATTTAGAATGAGGATTGATCCAACTTTATTCACTTTTGCATACTGTGCTCAAGACTTTCCCACTATTTCCCTTTCTATTGTTTGGTAATCAAGAAACTATATTTCTATTGCTCTTCTTCGATAAAATAAGTTTTTGATATTCAGAAACCTCTGTTAAAAAATAATCACAGAATTCCAAACATTTATCTATCCATCTATAAGGTAGATGTATACGTTTGATGTAGAATGATGGTTGACCCGAGTTAAAAACAACGGAAAGGAAAGATTGGCTTTAAATAGTTCTTGAATCTATATAACGCAAAATAACTTGGTAGGAAAGAGACATCATTAAAATGAGAGACATTGTGGCTACAGACAACATGTTTCCTTTAATCAATTGGAACCTTTGAATTATTATTTGTAGCTCCACCCAATCAAAAGTTAACAACAATCTACATACTTATCCCATTTTAAAAAGTTGTGCACATTTTTCTCTGATTTTCTTTCTTCATTTCCAGCTGGTAAAAAAAAAAAAGAAAGTTGACATGTGTGTTTAATTTAGAATGAGGATTGATTCAACTTTATTCACTTTCGCATGCCATGCTCAAGACTCTCTCACTTTTTCTCTTTCAATTTGTTTGGTAATCAAGAAATTATATTTCTATTGCTCAATGCTAATTGGCCCCAATTAAAAACAACGTAAAGGAAATGTTAGCTTCAGATGATTCTTGAGTCTATGTAACATGAAATAACTTGGTAGGGGAGAGCATAACTTTCACTAGTTTTCAAAGTATGACATCATACAAATGAGAGACACTACGATTGCGGGCTGACATGTTTGTCCTTAACAATTGGAATCTTCAAATTAGTATCTACAGCTCGGCCCAATCAAAAGTCAACTGCATTCTCCATACTTATCCTATTATAAAAAGAAGTTGTGCACATTTTCTCTGATATTTGTTTTGTTTTGTTTTGTTTTTTTTTGGTTTGTTAAAAAAATAGAAAGAAAGTTGATGTGCATGTTTAATTTAAAATGAGAATTGATCCAACTTTATTCACTTTGGTATGCAGTGCTCAAGACTCTCCCACTTTTTCTCTTTCTATTTGTTTGGTAATCAAGAAAATATATTTCTATTACTCTTCTTCAATAAAATAAGATGTGTATGTTTGATGTAGAATGGTGATTGGCCCAAGTTATAAACATTGGACAGGAAAGGTTGGCTTCAGATAGTTCTTGAGTCTATGTAATGTGAATTAACTTGGTAGGGAAGAGACATTGTTGAAATTAGAGACATCATGACTGCGGATGACATGTTTGCCTTAAACAATTGGAACCTTCAAATTAGTATCTGTAGCTCGGCACAATCAAAAGTTAATTGTAATTTACATATTTATCCCATTTTAAAAAAGAAGTTATGCACATTTTTCTTTGTTTTTTTTTTTTTTTGATACCCAGGAAACCCCGTACAAACGATAGCCGGCGGGTAAACCCTAGAGTGACGTTAGCGGAGGACCCACCACTTCGGCGCCACACTTAAGACACCAAATGCCTCCACTGGGTTTCGAACCCCTCACCTTTGGGGAAGGATCAATGGAGCTCTTATCCAGCGGAGCCACCACGGCCGGTGGTTTAAAAAAGAAGAAGAAAGAAAGTCGACATGTATGTTTAATTTAGAATGAGGATTGATCCAACTTTATTCACTTTCGCATGCCGTGCTCAAGACTCTTGCACTTTTTCCTTTTGTATTTGTTTGCTAATTAAGAAATTATATTTCTATTGCTTGATGATAATTGGCCCTAGTTAAAAACAATGGAAAGGAAATGTTAGCTTCAAATGATTCTTGACTCTATGTAACGTGAAATAACTTGGTAGGGGAGAACACAACTTCACCAATTTTCAAAGTATGACATCATACAAATGAGAGACATTGTGATTGCAGACGACGTGTTTGTCCTAAACAATTAGAATCTTCAAATTAGTATCTGCAGCTTGTCCCAATCAAAAGTTAACTTTAGTCTACATACTTATCCTATTCTAAAAAGAAGTTGTGCATATTTTTCTCTGATATTTCTTTCTTTCTTTCCGGTTGGTTAAAAAAAATAGGAAGAAAGTTGACGTGTATGTTTAATTTAGAATGAGGATTGATCCAACTTGATTCACTTTTGCATGCCGTGCTCAAGACTCTCCCACTTTTTCTCTTTCTATTTGTTTGGTAATCAAGAAAACATATTTCTATTACTCTTCTTTGATAAAATAAGATGTATATGTTTGATGTAGAATGATGATTGCCCAAGTTAAAAACAACAGAAAGGAAAGGTTGGCTTCAAATAGTTCTTGAGTCTATATAACGTGAAATAACTTGGTAGGGAAGAGACATAATTGAAATGAGAGACATCGTGACTGTGGATGACATGTTTGCCTTAAATAGTTGGAACCTTCAAATTAGTATCTACAACTTGGCCCTATCAAAATTTAACTGCAATCTATATACTTATCTCATTTTAAAAAGAACTTGTGCACATTTTTCTCTAATTTCTTTCTTTCTTTCCAATTAGTTAAAAAGAATAGAAAGAAGGTTGACGTGTATGTTTAATTTAGAATGAAGATCTTTATTTACTCTCGCATGCCATGCCCAAGACTTTCTTAAATTTTCTCTTTCTATTTGTTTGGTAATCTTTCTATTGCACTTCTTTGATAAAATAAAAGGTATACGTTTAATGTAGAATGATGATTGGCCCAAGTTAAAAACAACAAAAAGGAAAGGTTGGTTGCAAATAGTTTTCGAGTCTATGTAACGTGAAATAACTTGGGAGGGGAGAACACAACTTTCACCGGTTTTCATATTATGACATCATAGGAATGAAAGACACAATGACTACGGGCGACATCTTTGTCCTAAACATATAAAACTTTTGAATTAGTATTTGCAGCTCAGCCCAATCAAAAGTTAGCTGTAATCTACATACTTATCCCATTTTAAAAAGAAGTTGTGCACATTTTTCTCCAATATTTCTTTCTTTCTTTCCGGTTGGTAATGAAAAGTAGGAAGAAATTTAACGTGCATGTATAATTTATAATGAAGATTGGTCCAACTTTATTCACTTTCACATGCCGTGCTCAAGGCTCTCCCACTTTTTCTCTTTCTATTTTTTTTGGTAATCAAGAAAATATATTTCTATTGCTCTTCTCCGATAAAAAAAGATGTATATGTTTAAAGTAGAATGATTATTGGCCCAATGCTATGAGCAAAATATTTCAGTTTATATTGACTAAGAAGTCATGTCACCTACTGCACTATAGTCATTCGTTAACCCATAAATGACATATCTTATGGTTCTGAGTATTATATTATATCTCGAGTCCCAAAACTCTCCAATTGTTTCTCTTTTTTTTTTTGTTTGGTCATATAAAAAAAATACAAAAAAAAATATTTCTGTTGCTCTTATCCAATAAAGTAAGACGTCTATGTTTAATGTAGAATAATGACCGGCTTAATGCTATGAACCAAAAATTTCTATTTATGTTGACTAAGAAGTCATTTCACCTACTGCACTATAGTCATTTGTTAATACACAAATGACATCTCTTATGGTCCAGAGTGTTATATTATATCTCGAGTCACAAAATTCTCCAATTGTTTCTCTTTCTTTTTGTTTGGTCATAAAAATAAAATTTTATTGCTCTTATTCGAAATAAGACGTATATGTTTAATGTAGAATTATGACTGGCTTAATGCTAAGAGCCAATAATTTCTGGTTATGTTGACTAAGAAGTCATGCCACCTACCGCCTTATTGTCATTTATTAACCCATAAATGACATCTCTTATCATTCAGAGTGTTGTTTAAACCTATTACGGAACCTGATTCAATTGGAGGATGTAGACCATGTATTGTAGGGATAATTTAAATAATCAAGGCAAATCTGGATTAGTTCAGATTGACGGTGAGAAGTGGTCTTAAAATGAAGAAGTTGCTGATTTTCTTTTATCTCTTGGGCTTAAATGCTTTGTTTTTATGCTGTTGGAGAAGACAAACATTCACTCCTTAACCGGTTTGACCGGTCAAATGGTTTATTTAAATGTCGTAAGGTGGAGTCTTCAAAAAAAGAGACTAGTGCGTGGGTTCATTCTGATTCTTTCAAGCCGCAAGCAAAGAAGAATAAAATCTCACAGTGAAGCTCTTTCTTTTGGCCGCACAACATCGGGAGATATTTGTCATGAGTTTTACGTCTAATTGAGTTTCTATTATTTTTATTTTAAACACTAACTTTGGGCTTAATCTGAGTGTGGAAAATGCTTGAGCGTTTGAGCGATTGTATTTGATTCTCTTATGATTAGTCAATTATTTGCTTCTATCTTTTCCCGTGGAATAAGAATCGACACTCGAAGTGAACCACGTAAACCTCTGGTGTTCTTTGTTGTTCATCATTTATTTCATTAGTGATTTTGCATTGATTTAATTGCAAAGTCTGGTTTAGTTTCTGCAATAATTTTTACAACACAGAATATTCCATATGATATACATATCATATATGTATGTCATGTTTATGTAGAACAAGAAATGATCGAACTTCATCCACTTTCACATGTCACGCTCAAGACTCTCTTACTTTTTCATTTTCCTTTCGTTTGGTAATCAAGAAAAATTTATTTCTCTCTCTTCTCCGATAAAATAAGACGTATATGTTTAATGTAGAATAATGACTGGCGCAACATTATGACCCAAAACTTTCAGTTTCTATTGACTAAGAAGTCATGTCTCCTGCCATATTATTGTCAATTGGGAACCCATAAATGACATCTCTTATCATTCAGAAAATAAACCGTATGACATGTGGATCGTGTGGACCAAGTTGATCTGAACCATTAGACATCATTGTGAAACCCAATTAATGATATAGATAAAAATGGCCTGAATGATCTATATAAACATGAAATATTTTTTCATATAGCATTGTCTTTCTTTTTAATTCACAATCAATTTGCTGCAACGGCATGACATCAGATTCACCAACATGCACATTAGCGAACAGTAAGAAATCGTTATTCTTGACCTTTAGAATCTGAGGTCTATTATGTTCGAACATAAGTGTGTTTATTATGTTGGATGTTGACCGATAATAATGAGCAATATAGGCGAATGCAAATCTTAACAAATGAAGAAAGAAGAACCTTTTTCTCAAAGGAAATAGACCCAAATCAGTTCCTTGTTGATTTGAAAACTAGGAACTTTGCCAAGAAGGGTGAACATCACATAGGGCTCAATCAACTACGAAAGCTTTAATCCTAAGACATGAGAAAATTTTGCTGAAAAGGAAATAGAGATAGCTTTGGCGTCGTCCGATGTTTACTTTCACGGCTCATTGCCAACATATAACATTTTCTAGCTCTCCAAGTTCCTTATGAAAGAGAAAGAGCTCATAAAACATTCACAGAGTCATCTCAAATGGTCACTACTGTAGAAATTATTGCTTTAAGAGGCAATGAAATGGATATATCAGATTTATTCAATATGAGTCTTACGATAAGATCTTGGTTCATGAAATGAATAAATAGAACATCTGAACAGATTCAGAGACAAATACCCACTTTGATTTACACAGCTTTGATCGAGAGAGCCAAAAGGAAAAGGGGAAAAAAGGGAACACGTCAAAATCCGAAACTGTTGCCTCCGTATCAAGTACGACTCACAAATTTCTGGGTCTCATATAACCGAGATATTCTGGTTCTAGTCATGCCAAAAATTATCTTTTAAAATGATTATATCTTGACCATATGACAGTTCTTGCAGCGCTTGACCTAAAAATTTTAAGTTTCTGTTTTGTGAATTAACAAAGAATATAATATCTTCCTTAAGGGAGTGCTTTTCTGGCCATTATAAATGGCAGTTCCCGGGTTCATTTTAAACAACAATGGCGTCCTCCTTCTACGCTAGCTTTGTGCCTTCACTTTTGTGTGCACTCTTTGTCGTTTGTGTCTTGAAATTCGGTCATTCCAAAGCCTTAACAAATGTAAGTTGCATTGCTGCCGAGAGGGAAGCTCTTATGAAGTTCAAGCAGGATCTCATAGATCCTTCGAGACGTCTAGGGTCATGGACCAGCGAGGATTGTTGCAAGTGGGAAGGAGTTGAATGCAGCGAGGAGACTGGTCACATCTTAAAACTTGATCTTCATAATCCCTGTGATGTTTTTGATAAGTGCAGCTTGGAAGGTAAGATGCATCCTGCTCTCAATGAACTGAAGTATTTGAAGTATGTAGACTTCAGTTTCAACAACTTTTCAACTGAAAAAGCCCAAGAGTCCTTCACTTCTCTTCAGAAATTGAAGTATCTCAACCTCTCGTATGCGGGCTTCGGGCCTATTTCCAATCAACTTAGTAACCTTTCCAGCTTAAGGTACTTGGATCTTAGTGGTTGGAGCTTTTGGGAGCCCTCTTCAAGACTAGAGAACCACCTATGGCTATCGACCCTTTCCAACTTGAAGTATTTGGACATGTCTTATGTCTCCCTTCAAAACCCCAAAGGGTGGTTAAGTCTTATACACATGCTTTCCTCATTGGAATTTTTAATATGGAGGGAATGTCATTTAGAAGATTCTTCCACCTCTCTGCTTGTCAATTTCACTTCTCTTAGAGTCCTTGATTTGAGTCAAAACTCCATGAACTCATCTATTCCTCCTTGGTTTCAAAACTTCAGCAAACTCGAACACCTTGATTTAAGTAATAATGATCTCCAAGGCAAGTTCCCCACTGTCATCCTTGAAAATAATCAGGGGCTTAGATTCCTTGATGTATCTTCAAATGGGATGGAAGGTGAAATTCTAAAAAACTTGAGCATTTTCTGCAATTTACAAGTACTAAGTTTGTTTTCCAACAAATTTAGTGGGGGAGTTTTCGACACCAGAGATGGTGCTTTCATATGTGAACGAAGTAACTTGAAGACTATCATTGTTTCCGAAAACAATTTCAGTGGTGGCCTACCCAATCAATTTGAAAATTTCAAAGATCTCGAATTTCTTGATCTTTCACGAAACTCGATTTCTGGTCCTATTCCTGCTACCGTTGGCCAACTATCATCTCTGAGAAAGTTGTACCTCTCTTTTAACAAATTAAACGGGAACATTCCAAAAGTATTGGGCAAATATTCAATCTAGAGGAGATGGACATTGGTAATAATCAATTGGATGGAACTGTCAGCGAACTTCACTTTGCAAATCTCTCCAGCTTGATGAAGTTGAGATTTTATTCGAACGAGCTTGTTATAAATGTTAGCACATCTTGGGTTCCTCCTTTCCAAATTCAAGAGATTCTCATGTCAAGTTGCAAAGTGGGACCAGAATTCCCAAACTGGCTTCGAACGCAAAGAAACATCTTGGCATTAGACATGTCAAATGCTAGCATCTCATATGAAGTTCCCCATTGGTTACCCGACATTTTATCTAACATTGTAATGTTGGATCTCTCAAACAATATGCTCAGAGGCAACGTCTCCCGAATTATTGGAAAAAAGATGTCCCTATTAATGCAAGTATCACTTTCTGGAAATAACCTTAGCGGTGAAATTCCAAATTCATTATGCATGTCAAATGAATTGTCTTTTCTTGATCTCTCTAAGAACCAACTGTTTGGAAGACTTCCACAATGTTGGAGGAAGTCGTGGGCTCTTTTGGAATGGATTGCATTGGCAAGCAACAAGTTAAATGGTCATATTCCAGACTCTCTATGCCAATTGGAGCAATTAGAAGTTCTAGACCTACATGAAAATGGCTTGAACGGAGTGCTTCCAAAATGTTTACCAAAGCTTGATTTGGTAATCCTCGATCTCAGTGACAATCAATTCACTGGTAGAATTCCTCTATTTGGTAATCCTAGATCATATAAGATAATTGATCTTGGGAGGAATTACTTCACCGGTGACATTCCTTTGCAGCTATGCCATCTTGCTAATCTCCAGTATTTAAGCCTAAAGCATAACAACCTTTCTGGAGGCATTCCCCATTGTTTCAACAATTTCTCGAGAATGTGGTCCAATTCCACTTTGTATTTCGGATCCATCGAGGGTTTTTCCATGATGGTTGATATAAAAGGAACAAGCATAGAATTCACCCGCACACTCCCTTATTTATTTTCCATTGACCTCTCAAGCAACACACTAGATGGACAAATACCAGAAGGGCTCATGATGCTTGCTCAACTTCAAAATCTGAATCTCTCTAAAAATCAGCTGATCGGAAAAATCCCTTTAAATATTGGCAACTTGAGGGGTTTAGAATCACTAGATTTATCCAATAACATGTTATTAGGGGAAATCCCTCCTAGCATATCCAATCTAGACTTTCTAAGTCATTTGGATCTTTCATTCAACAATTTGTCCGGTCGGGTTCCATCAGGCAATCATCTAAGCACTCTAGACAATCAATCTACTTATTATGGCAATGATGGACTTTGCGGAGCTCCTCTTTTGAAAGATTGTCCTGGAGACAAGCATAATGATATGAGCAGACAAGACGGTGACAATGGGAGTGAAGATGAGTCTAATCAAGGAGACTATGTTATTGTTTCCTTTTACTCAGGATTGGGACCGGGTTTCACGGTGGCATTGATGGGATTCTGCAGCATGTTACATTTCAAACAATCTTGGAGGATCTCCTATATTCGGGTAGTGGACAGAATAATTGAGAAATTGTTGATTGCGAGGATGATTACCATGCTTTGGTTCAAGAGAGCTTTTCAATCTCTATTACAAAAATATGCGGTTATCTAGTAAGTAAATCATCATATATTCTTGTTCTCGTACTATTTTATTTTGTTGATAGACATTACTAATTAATTCTATCATTTGTTCTCACATTTGTGAGTTGCAGGTGACACACTGCATGAGAGTATATATTGTCTTATCCAATTCCAGACATGCGCTACTGCAACTCCATGAAATTGGCACGCTTTTTCTTCAAGATGGAAGATTGCTATTGAAGCTTCAAGTAATAAATAAGTTGTGCTCACTGTTCTCCAACATTTCTCACTGTCTTTCCATTTAGATAAAAACAAAAACAAAAATTTTCTTAATTTTCTTGCTTTTCTCCTATTAACTAAGACGTATATTTTGTAATGTAAATTGAGCTGAGTATGGGAGCCGAACCCCGTTGGATGAGTCTATGGTTCCATGGGGTAAAAATTACACTGTTTCGTGCTAATAACATGTCAAAAGTGTCAATAGCTATCAAAACATGTCAGCAACAAAATTTGTCCGGCAATTTGTTCGGCCGATGACACATTGATACAATAATAACGCTTCCATGGAAGAATAAATAGTTATTAGATTTTCTCAAATTACCAACTATTTCAATGATTTTTCAACATTTACTAAACTAAGTCCATCTTCCAGCCAAAGTCAAGCAATCAATGGCAGGGTTATGGTATTTCGCCGGGCGGGTTGATTAAGAAAAGGCGGATTATTTTAGAATTACCAAGATTATTTCCACGAATCACAAGTTTGATAATTTTATGGATCAAATATTTGACAGTTGATATCTTATTTGTTCCTTACTTTTCAATTTAACGTTGATTGATACTCGTCGCATTAAATATCAATTCCATTTTTTTCAATGTATCGAGTTAAGTAACGTACATAGCTACATGAGCAACAAACGGTTCACAGTTAACCCAAGGAAATCCTTGGAATTAAGGTCATACATAATATTTTGGCAAAAATGAAATAAACAAAAACAGAGAATTTTTTTGTTCAATCAAGAAAAATAAAAGAGATTATGTTGAGACCTAATTTTTAAGTGTACAAAGGCGGGGAAAGTAACGTCATAAACAACATTTCAGGTCACAATTCTTGAACATAATTGAAAAAAAGTTGACAAATAATGTTGTCATGGCATTAATGGTCTGGTGCTTTAAATGGTGACTTGAGTAAAGGTGACCACTGGACGAGTCTAGACTGGGCAAGGTCTTTTCCAAGCTCACTTACTGTAAATTTTTTTACGTACAAATCTTCGGCCAGATTTGGCTATGGCTTAATTAGGCTGGTTCGGACTTTCTCACGAATTGACCTTATCCAAATTCGGCCATGGGCCCTTGTAGCTTGGGTTGGGCATAGCAGGTCCGTGGATTGCCAGCTTTATGATATGGTCTAGTCTTTGAACCAAAATTTGTTGCTAGTTAGAGTCAAAATATCACATTCAAAATATAACAAAAAATTTGACCAAAACCTCAATTTCTTGGTCTTGTTGAAGTGTTTAACTATTTTGAGAGAGCTTATATACCGGAGTTTGTTAAGTAATTTTAGACTCAAATTTTTTGTTTGAAACAATCTATCGGGGTATTGGTAGACATGTTTAAAAGTGATATGGGTATTGATAGACATGTTTTGAGTACCTAGGAACAAGACTACAGCAAAGTGCGTAAGAATAGCAAAATGATTATGCCCGTGATTGGTATTTGACGCAAATTCTCTTGCCCCTATACTATTTACTTTTTGCATACTATGACTAAGCACAATTCTTACCTTAGCATAGACATCACGGGTGCTTTACATGGTGATATAGCTTTGATACTTAAGTTTGGAAATTCATTAAAATTTCAATTCCAACCAATTCACCAGTTCCCTCTTAGATTATCGTAAGTAGCATCTCATCCAATACACAAGATAAAAATCCTATATTTTCCCAACCCTTCTCTATCTCCCACCTCTGGTATGTCTCTACCACAGCCATGAACCTCAAGTGTCGCCTCCATCGCATATCCATATTTAGGGGTGTCAAAACTGAACCGAAAACCAAACCGAACTGAATTAAAAATTTTGATTTTTTTGGTTTGGTTTTCATTTGGTTGGGTTCTCATTAAAAACCAAACCGAACCGAACCGATAAGAGCTTATTTCTTGGAAACGAAAAATATATACAATAGAAAAAAATAAAAAATAAAAAGACAAATGCAAAAACTGAAAACTGAAAACTAAAAACTGAAAACAGAAAACTGAAAACCAAAATCCGAAAAACCAAATCAAACCGAATCGAAATTTCAGTTTGGTTCATATTCGGTTCGGGTCTCATTCGGTTCGATTCGCAAGGTTTTCCTAACGGTTTGGTTCGGTTCGATTTTTCAAAAAATCAAACCGAGCCAAACCGTCAACACCCCTACCCATACTCACGTTCTCATCGTCAACTACATCCCAGTCCTTGTTTCTTGTCAAAAGTCTCTCTCACGACCTTGACCACAACGGTCATGGCCAACGCGAGTAGTGACCCAGCCTTAGCCGGTAAAGAACTACGGGCAGGCGGCTTCAGAGGCACGGGCTTCGGTTCACGTGGTTTTGGTTTGGATGGAGGTTGGTGGCGACGGTATGGCAGAAATAGCGGGCCGAGAACGGGAGTGGAGGAGCTGGGTAGGTAATTTTCATCCTCGGGGCAGAAATAGAGACGGGCCAAAGGTGAAATGGGTAAAAAAAAATGATAGATCTTGGCTGTTGACCAATGGAGTAACAATCCCAATTTTAAAAGATTTCAGTCCTTTCTATAAAAGCCTAATGTTCTCTCTGGGGAGTCACTAAAATAGAGGAAAGAAATAAATTCAAAAAGCTTGCTCACTCCAATTTTTTCATAAAGATTACCGATCGAGTTGAATTTAGATGAAAGGGACCCTGAACTCATTTGAATTTCCAAGACCAACCCCCGTGAGCCTGGCCCCTATAGGAATTTCCACCACTTCCTCCTTTCTTTTTGCTTGGCTGAAAAGGCTGAAAAAATGTATGTGCAATGTAGGTGTAATGTTAAATTAGGAGAGTGAAAAAGACAAGGAAAGGGAATTCAGCCGAAAACAAGAGAGGAAAGATGAGAAAGAAATAATATCGTATGAATAAACAGACTGGCAATATGTTCCGCCGTTTATACAACATATATACACGGCTAAAGAATCGAGAATGGGGTCACGATCATACACTCACGTTCAGCCATGAAAGAACTCCTACTCACGCACACAGGCAAGAAGATATTCGGCAAAAGCATGAAAACCACGGCTAAATGCGATTGGTAAAAGGAATTCAGTCGAAGAAAAGGAAGACAAAAAGAAGAAGAAAATCGTGGAGTTTGCTGCTTGGAGGAAAAAGCACAAGTCGAACTCAATCACAACAGCACCCAGCAAAGGCCGCCTTTTGATCTTGTCTGAGTATTTGTCCATGAATGCATTCACAACCCGAACAGAGAGCACAAGCGACTCGTCATGATATGGCTTAATCCGAATCAATTTATTTTGGGTTTAATTTCAATTCACCTTTTTGTAAATATGTTGCAATTGATGTTGAAGCTTGTGTCATTTTAGTTTTTCCAGTGCGGATAGTTCTTGCGCCCGGCCATTGGAGTTCACTGGAGTTCACCTTTCCTAAGCTAGGCCGCGTTTGCTAAGCAGCTGGTGTGGTTCTGTTCGTGGCCGAGCAGATTCAAGGCAAAGCAAATCTCCTCCAGAAACTCGTCACGAAGCTGAAATCTCGTTCATTAGCAGGACGTGAAGAATCCGTTGGCTGGTTCGAGTCTTTATCACTATACGAACATCAGGTAATCTCCGCTCTATTTAGTTCGTTGTTGCTGAAGTCTAGAGTATTCAACTTAGCCAATGAACTCACGAGGAAATCATACTAGACTGAGATCGTTTTTGTGATGATTTATGCTGATCTAGATGTTGATGCTCTGTGTTTAGACTGAGCATAGCACCAAATCTGATCCTGAAACCTATATTATAAAACGCAGGCCACCTGTTTAATGACTTGCGCATTACACGTCTTGAAGCTGGCTTCGCATAATCGGATGCTCAATAGTGTTTAGATACAAAATGATTCATCTTTTTGCTCTAACTGCTGTATTTCCTTCTTCTTGGATGCATATCATGCTCACGGTGCCGTTCATCCATGGTTGGAGTCTCAAACGTGCCTCTGTTTTTCCACCGATGATTTGTGATTAGTTGCAGCCGTGTTAGATCTCTATACTTTTCCTACAAACATGTGCGTTTCGTTTTGTTGGAGATTGCTTTTTGTGATTGTTGATCTAGAAGGAAAGTTTGTTCGGTAGGGGATGCGTGTTGGATTGTAGCAACCATCGGCATAGGTCATTGCTGGCAAAGATCCAATGGCGAACCGTAGTGATCGGCATCGCCGAACGACCGACTGCATTGCATTTTGCATCCAACAACATTGCAGGGCTTTGTTCCTTTTATAGTTTCTCATTCATGATGGCCACAATTCTGTTGCTTCTCTTTTTGTCATCCTATGTCTATATGCTCTGCAGCATCAAACCGAACAGTGTCCTTAAAAATAGAAGCAATCTCCTCTTCCTAGAAGATGTTTAAAAACTGCAACAAATGTTCAACATGTGTGCCCAATGACAAATTGGGTATAACCTGCAAAGTTGAAGCAACCTTCTCTTTCATTATCTTTTCGTGTGCAGGGGACTACAGCCAGAGACTCATGACAAATTGCTCGATCAGTCAAGAACCATGCAAGAGACTATCCGATGCCATCATAGGAGAAATGCTGAGATATGACTAGAATCGCCTCTGACTTAGACATTGAAAGCTAATTTAACACTCGATTAGAACTTCAGATTCAACTGAATAAGACACTAACAAGCATGCTCCTCAGTAATTGCTGTTAAAAAGCTAATACACAAAACAAAAATACGACTTATATTCTCCGGAGAAAAAAAATCATGCTTTTCGAAGATCCAAAAAAGAGTGTGAACTTTTGTTCGAAAGATAATAAACATCCACGGACTTATATCGTCTAGGGAAACATGACCTCTTTTTCAAACGAGGGATCAAAACAGCCTCTCTGACTAAGACATTAGTCCTTCATATATATTACCTTGGGCGGCTTTGTTGCTCAGGCTCTGAATTAACTGCGGTGTGACGCCATTCCGAATTGGGCCAACGGGTGGGGAGTAACTGAGCACGGCCAGACCGAGAGGGGTTGTGGCAGTGGCGTTCTGGCCAACAGTGTTGATCGTGATCGAGTAATTTCTTGAAGGATCTTGATTGGCTTTGATCTTGATGAAGTATGTCTTGCCTGAGTACACAATCAGGCTTTGGTTCACAAATGGCTCTACATAGTGCCCATCCGCTTCAACAACGTTAAGGTTGTGATGCTGCAAATCTAAGATTGAGGTCTTGAGCAATAAAAAAAACGACGCTTCATCTTGCAAATCTATCTCCAGAATTTCTTCGATCTAATGGTCGTTAAAAACATAGAAAAACCCAATCCAGGCGTGGACACTCTATCATAGAAAGGGAGGAAATAAACAAACCAGAGGAACAATTTGTAGGTTGCAATGATAGAATACCTCAATCTGAAAGCTGAGAGTAGATTGAGCAGTCACACTCGAAATATTGAGGCGGTAAGTTCTACCAGAGACAACCCTCCGGTGGGGATATTCAGGATTGATTGCATCACGAGCTGTTGGATGTGAGCTTGAAGTGGTCAATTCGGCGTAATCAAACTTTCCCTTCCTGGGAATCAGCAGGGACTGCAGTCAAAGCAACAAAAAGAGAACGAAACGAACACGACAAATGAGCGAAACTGGTGTTTAAGTTCTTCATAATTAAGGCAATCATATTAAATTAATCACCTCAGGCTCTGCCACCCAATCATGATAGCTTTTGTAGTACCGGGGTCATCGAGGATGATGCTGTTGTCATAATCTTGAGCGAATGGCTCAGCCATGCCGTACAGTGGCAAAACATCGATCAACCCGTGCAGTCCAGCCACCATTTGCATCGTGTAATAGGAGTCGTACTGAGATTTTCCAAGCTGCAATGAAGCATATAAGCATAAATGACATCCCTTTGCAAGATAAAAAATTTAAATGCCCGCCACGCATGTTCATCAAATGAGGTGGAATCAGCTCGAACCTTCCACAGATGTCAGAAAAAGCTCACATGAACACGGTATTGAATGATCATTGTACCTAGGGCTCACCTGATGGACGATGAAAATATAGGTTAAAGTTTTTCCAAAATGGGCCTTGGAACGACATCACCTATTCCATCGCTCCCTAGACTTTGAATCTGCAATTCAATCCTATCCGAACTCATTGTCGCATGAACTTCTCATTACAATCTTCATCGAACACAGTTTCGATGGGTTTCGCTACCATACCTGTTGGGTGTTGTGCCAATGAATCGCAACATTCTCGCTCAACTGTTGGCAACTCTGACGAAAACTCTCTCTCCCTCATGTGCCTGGACGGTGGGGCCGGGCGTCTGTCCATTTATAGTGACGACTAGCTTCTTGTAGGAGCCCATGAGCTCCTGCTTCACTTCCCGGTTGTAGAAAGGCCCTAGAGCCCCTGCCGATCCCAGCGTCACGAAAAGGCATAGAAACAATGCCGTTGTCAAGCTACCCATCTCTCGCGCTCACCGGGAACCAAGCTGCGCACGAAAGATGGGAACTTTGATGGGGAGAGACGGAGTTCGTGCGGTCGCTATCGATTCAGCAACTGAAAACGGAAAGGGTTCCGTTTTGTAAGAGGAAGGAAAAGCAGCAGCAGCAGCAGCAGTCGCCCGCGGTCCGTTTTGGAGTTATTCCATTTAAGGTATCTCCTGGAGGGCAACTGAAAACGAAATGGGTTCCTTATTTGGCTCCATGAGAACACAATCAAATCCCCAACTGGGGCCCACCTGCGTAATCCGTAAACTAAAGAAACGAAAAACAATAATCACCTCCACGTGCGACCTGAACCGGAACCGAGCCGATTCGATTCCCGGTTCGAATTAGCCCCTAAGTTCATCTCTTCGGCAAGACACGTTTGATAACACACATTTTTAGAAAACAATATTTGAACATAAATAGTATTTTTTTGTTTCAGTTTCCAAAAATAATTTATAAATATAAGAACGCGTTAAGTAATTGCACAAAATTTCTATTCCCGAATAAGAAATGCGCTTGGTAAAGTTATATAAATTTATTATTTCTTTTAGCCTTTAAATATTTTTATTATATTTTCATTTTTTTTTCTTTTTTCTTTCTCTCATTTTTCCTCTTTGTGGCCGGCCGTGGTGGCGGACCGGCTAGGTGAGGTTTGGTGAGCTCACCGAAGCCTTGCCGATCACTAGCAACACTTGGCCTCGCCTCGGCCTCGATGGTCAGGCAAGCCTTGCCAAGCCATTGGGGTAGTCGAGCCTCACATTGACTAGTAAGGCTCGGCCTCACTTGGGTGGGCAAGCACGAGGCCCAAGCTTGCCTGGGCTGGTTGAGCTTAAGCTTGCCCATATTTGGCGAGGTCAAGCTCACCTAGCCACCGACAAGGCTCGAGCGACGAGCCTTGCCATGGCGCAACATCTCTAGGAGTCTCGTGACCCTCCCAAGCAAAGTCGATGGCCCTCATTTGACCGGTCACCAGCACTAGTCATGGCCAAGACCGGTGACCAGCCAAAAGAAAAAAGAAGAAGAAGAAAAGAGAGAAATTGTTTCTAAAAATTGTTCAGAAAACATGAATCTCGTTTTTTTCTACTTATTATTTTTCTGTTTCAAATTTGTTCTGGGAACAAAAAAAAAAAAATAAATTTTTGTTTATAGGAAAAAAATTTACCAAACACGTTTTTGTTTTTTTACCAAACACATTTTTATTTTATTTTTCCGTGAACAAAAGAATATAAATTTTTGTTCTGGCGAACAGAAACACTTTTAACAAAAACAAGCCCCTTATTTTGTCACGTAGAATGCCTTCTCGCCAAACCCGCTCCAGTATGTGAGCCGGCCCCACGAGAGCTAGATTCCGAGCGGATCTGTCTTTGGTCTCAGATCCGAGATCGGTAGCGGCAGAGGCCATCTCAAAGGGAAGGGGTGTCGGGACTGGCCGCAGGAGGTGATGATATCGGAGCCGTAGAGGACCTTGACGTCGTTGACGCCGTGCAGGTGAGGGAGACGGCCGGAGGGAGGAGAGGCGGGCAACGGAGGAGAGAGCGTCGTCCATGGCCAGCAAAAAGTAAACGAAGAAAACAGTGCGATAAATGTCAGGAGGGAGATAAAAAATCTGGACGGTGAATGGACTGGTAAAATTTTCATATGCAATGTACTTAATTGGGTCGCTGGCTGTCAAAGTAACTTTATTTACTTTGGCTTTGAAAGCTTTATCATATTCTAATTTCAAAAAAATCGAAATACTCTTAACATTGGAAAGAGTAAACCAAATACTGGAAAGAAAAAATACATATGTAGCTGAGGATGTATACGCCGCAGAAATATGATTTGGCGTACTTTTCTGGTTTTTCTATGATAATTTCAATCTTTAGGTAATTTTAATTGTTATTTCACCAGCATATTTTTATTTTGTTCACTTACTTTTTGTTTTAATTTGTTATGAAATTTATTCAAGTACCATATGCACATATGAAGAGTTTTAAGTGAGTTAAATGAGTGAACATGGTCTTAACGGGCCTAATTATACATGGGGAAAAAAATTAAGGATTAATAGGTAAACATAATCAAGTCTTTGACGTGGTTCGAGTTAATAAAACCATCAATTAACATAGTTCCACCTCAATAATTGGTTGCACTTTGATTAAAATTTATTAAATTCATTATATTTATTTTGTGAAAAATGAATGATTGGGAAAACATTAGCTTATAAATGATCTCTTCTATAGCTCATGAAAATATATGCTCCAAAGATATTTCCATCGTCCATAAAAAATATTTAAACATACATTATTGTTGATAATGAAAACCTTTTCATCAACTAATTAATTCAAGTGAAATAAGTGATCATTTAAAAAAAAAATCAAATAATTCATTTTATAAGAAACAAATAGAGCATAAATTATATTTATCTTTCCTTTTATTGTAGTTTATCAACATAATTACTCAACTCGACATAGCATATGAGAAATGAAAAGTAAACTAATACTTTTAAAAAATATAATAGATTACCTCCGCTTCTTGCTGTGATTACTCAACACTTGGTTCATCAATCCACGAATCAATTTAGCTCAACCTCTAATAATCAATTTCATTTTTTGAATTGAAAAAAAAAGTAGGAAATTTGCTCCATCTCTAATGAAGTTTGCTTGCTTGAGAGGCACCATAGATCTCGGTCTATAGTTATCATTAATGATGCTATGTGATTCAACAATCAATCACCGATTCATTCCTTTAGATGCAATCACAGATCTATTCTTCAAGGACAAAACTGTAAATCTCTCTACTAGCCATGCTATAATGATATATCTTGATTTTTGATTTTTTGTTTATTTTCAAGCTCTATGGGCTTTTTTTTTTTGTTATTGTTTTTTTAATGTAATTTTTTAGATTTCTTATCATGTGTCATTTTTGTTTTTTGTTTGGATGTAATCACAAATCTGTTCTTGAAGGACAAACCGTGATTCTATCTATCAGCCATGTTATAATGATATGCCTTGATTTTTATTTTTTGTTTATTTTCAAGCTCTATGGGCTTTTTTTTTTTTTTTGTTATTGTTTATTTTTTTAATGTAATTTTTGAGATTTCTTATCATGTGTCATTTTTGTTATATTGTTTGGATGCAATCAAAAATCTGTCCTTGAAGGACAAACTTGTGATTCTCTTTATCAGCCATGCTATAATGATATGCCTTGATTTTTGATTTTTTTTTATTTTCAAGCTCTATGGGCTTTTTTTTTTTGTTATTGCAATTTTGGAGATTTCATCCTAATAATGAATGTAAATTTCTTTTGACAAAAAAAAAAAAATCCAGGACATTCGAGTACTCATTGAATAGACAAACAGTTGGAGCACAAGTTTCAAAAGTTGCACAAAATATTAGGTGTGAAATCGTTATGACCTTTAGTGATCTTGGAGCCCTAGTGATCTTGACATGCAATGTCAGCCTCAAAAGAAAGCGAGGGCCCATGGAAAGGTGTGAATGAGTGCACTTGCAAAGTTACCGACTCGATAATAGAATTACCATCGTCAGGTTACCAATTTGCCTTGGACAAACTACTAGCATGGATCCGTGGAATCCTAGCGTGCGGTACGCAAGAGTGTAGTCTAGGAAAAAAATGGAATCGTCGTATGGGCGTTTGTAATCAATTCAATAATGTTTTGAAATCCGAAGCATCTGAACAAGCCCATTGATTCAGCTCGCTTTGTTGAGATTGAACATATTAATATATATTTTTTTTGTGAGATACGCAGGAGAATGAATGAGTTCATTGATGACGTACGTGCAATGATTTGAAAGGACAAGACATACGCGATCCCAAACGGCGATGTCCGGACGTTGGAGTTAACAAATTCCGCCGTTATTTTATTTTATTTTATTTCTTTAATTTTTCTTTTTTGGGTGCTGAGAGTCCCACTCCCTTTGAAAGCTGGGGAGGAAGGAGTCCAGCCGGCGTTGAGGCAATGGGGTCAGATGAAGCCGCCATCTTCCTCTCTGTTCTGACTTGGGGAATGTTGGGAATAGTGTTGACAAGTAGTAGGGACTAGGCAGAGAGAAGACTTTCAAAGCATTTTCCAAAACAGTCTCTCTCTCTCTTTTTTTTTTTTCTCATTAATATATATTTTTTCTTTAAATTAAATTAAATTAATTTAAGTAAGATCCGTGATGAAAAAAAAAAAAAGTAGTACTTGACTGAAATCGATATTGCTTACCACTTTAGTTTACCTCAATGTCATGTTGGACACAAAAAATGATAAAAGAAAGAACATATCGAAATTTTCCTTTAGTCATATTATGATGGAGTTAATCAAATGTTTGATTTCAGTAATTTGATGAATTTCAAAACTTAATTTTTCTTTTTGAGAGTTTTAGAATTCAAAGTCTGTTTATTTTAGAGAAAATTTCATGGGAAAAATGGAAAAAAAAAAAATCATGAAAAAAATGGAAAGAATCCACAAAAAATCAAACTATACCCACCGTGATACATTTATTTTAATTTTTTTCTGATATCAAAAACTCTAAACTTATATGTGCATGATACATTTACTTTCCATCAAAATTCTATCAATTGACATCGTTAAAAATTTGCCTAAATAGATAATATAAGACAAATAGAATTGACATTTAGAAAATCAATTGATGAAATTTTAATGAATGATAAATGTGTCACGCCGTTATAAATTTATGGTTTTTGACTTCATAATAAAAATTTTATAATAGATATGTCACAATTAGCATAGTTTTGGACAATAAATATAGTTTGGGTTTTTTTTTGTGGTTATTTCCATAAAAGAAAATAATTTTCAAGAAATCATTCGAGGAAAATGTTTTTTCATTTTCGGGTTAGGAAATTTATTTTCCTAACTTAAAGTATGCATATTTTCTTTGAACGTAAATGGTTATCTATTGACCAAATATTTTTAGCAAATCAAACGCAAGAAAGTCAAGAAAACTTATTCGTAGAAAATGCTTTCATTAAAAAAACGCACCCTCAATCTCACTTTCACGATAATGATTTCTTGTGTGCTTATCTCTCAATTATTAATTAGTAATTCGAGAGAAAATTTTCTTTGTTTCTTTATGTAATTCTAGAATGGGCGCGCGCGACCTGCTATGATGGATGATTTTGTGAGTTCTTCATCAACCTTTTACAGCTGGACGGTAAGAACTTGTAATTAGAAACTCGTGCTACAGGTGAGAACTGCAAAGTTGACCGATTGCGGATTTAGGAGTTGGCCTTGTTTTCCTTGGAAGATGCCTTCAAATCCATGTACACAAATCAATTTCTCTAATCGGACATCCTTTTATTTTCAAAAAGATGCACTTTCCACTTTGCAGTCTGAACACAACTAGGGCCAAAAATAAACAGCACAAAGTGTCTTTTTAGCCCTTAGCATTTTATAAACTTTAGGGTACAAATTAGAGAATATATATATATATATATAGAGAGAGAGAGAGAGAGAGAGAGAGAGAGAGAGAGAGAGAGAGAGAGAATTTGAATGCTTTTAAGGGTTTCTTGAGCTCGACTAAGTCCCTAAGTCGATGTGAGAGTCCTTTTCCATTAAACCCACATTGATGCTGAAATAGACTTGGTTCATACCTAAGAAGCAAAAGGTTGCTTCTTCAATTTCTTCGTAATGGAATGACATTTATGCTCGCCCATGTAAATGACATAGCGGAAACGGGCAAATAAAAATGAGTAAACTCGCAACATATATACATACCCCAAATAATCGTTCACAAACGAATATTCAAAGTGTCGGAAACAGATTCTTAAAAACGAACCGATACTCAGACGATAGAATATCGAAAATGAATGCCGAAACGTGCCCTGAAAATATGTAACACCGATTAAAAGATATATTATGGAGATGAACATATTTTGTTTGCCATAGATTAAGTGCCATTGCAAATCGTTTGAAGTTTTGGAATTCCGTTTTTCAAGAGGGAGTAAACTGTTTCCAAGAGAAGGAAAAAAAAAGTACTTTCTCTAAACCGCTTCTATTAACGTTCTTCCATATTTATTTATTTATGTATTACAGTTATTTTCACTTAGAAAATAATTGTCCCCTTTCTCTTATGAGCCTTCTCTTATGAGCCAGGTTTGGTCCAATATGGGCGGACAGGCTTAACATGGCCCATCAAATAAAAAAACCCAACACAAAGAAACTTTTCTCTTTTATATTTATGAAAAAGAAATATTGATCAAAACTGTTTCAAACTCTATACGAACCTAATGAGTACTCTGCTCATCTCGAGACATATAGTCACATCCCAAGATGATTTGTTAAGAAATTTTTGGCCCATAACTACTTGCATTGGGTACTACAGCAGAATATCCTGGAACAAAGGCAAACTTTCATGCTATGCTATGGTTGAGTCTGATTTGCTGAAAAGTAGGAAATTTAGCAAGCTCAAATTTCACATCTATGTTTAATTGGAGTAGATGACTGCGATATGATCATTTGATTCCCGTGTCTTTGATTCTTCTAGACGACATACACCCTCAAAGATTGGTGATGTAATTCTTTGTTATCAAGAAAATATTTGTATATGAAGGTGTGGATGTTAGTGACGTCTCTCCATGCTTTGTAAAGATCTTGAGGATGAATTTTTTGTGAGACCAACGGTGGGACCAGCTATAAGAGGCGACTCCTGCTTGGGCACTAACCCTAGGATTCCACTTGCGAGGCTAACCGAACGCCTGTTTAAGCCCTATATGTATCTGCCTTACCCAGCTAAGACAGACAATACTGACATTATTGGGTCCCCGCGGGGCCATCACTGAGCGATTGGTCATGGTCATAGATCATCTTCCTAGAAGTCAACCTTTTTGTTTGCTCTAGCATCGACAGTAGTGCTTGCTCTGCAATCTAACAACTTAGGCTCACTGGTGGCTTTGCTTTGCGTGTTTGCAGGCATATACTAAAGCACCTGACGTGACAAAGGAATCACCTTAAATATTTAAAAGTTTCTAATCTAGAATCCTTAAAGATAAAGGAAATTAGTAAATGAAGATGACCTCATATCTATCCCTTAAGCTATCGAAAAACCAGCGCAAAATATAATTAAAAATCACCTAATTCTATGACATAATCTTAAATCAAACATATGAAAATTCACAATGAAAAATTTCTTTCACAAGAATTAACTGGTCTTGTACTAATATGAAAGAAATGTAATGCCAATTTTTGGAATCGATCTATAAAGATTTTTTTAATAGATTAAGCAATGCAAATAATTACACAACACAATCGCTCTTCGGTTCTTATATACAACCTAAAGGTGAGATATAGCTAATGTTGACAATGTGCACCTGCATCGAGCCTCTTTCTCCATAAGCCAGAAATTATACATATAAAGAGAAAATTTAAAAAATAATTATTCAAGGAAAATAGAGTGACTAGCCTCTTGAAGGTAGAATAAAGTGCATACATGTCTATCGACGAAAAAAAAAAAATTAATCAGTTTACTGACTTTCAGAGAGTAAATCCAGTTCTGCAGCCCAAAGGGGAGGTTTATTTGTCCATTTTTTTTTCTCTATAATGTTGTCCAACCCAAGTTGACGTATAGAACATTTTAGGTACTCTGTTTGCTTGAGTCTACGTCCCCATTGTTAGAGTTCACGTAATGAGATTTCGCACTGACATCATGATCAGATGCATCTAGATTTAGGTTAAATTTTAAACAACGACATGAAGAGAAATTTCAGATGACGCGCATGAAATTGCCCCGAGTCACATAAGGAGTTCCCGGAAGGCCATAGACATGATTGTGGAAGTCCTCCTCGAGAAGGAAACAATGACTGGGGAGGAGTTCCGCGCTGTCCTCTCGGAGTTTGTCGAAATTCTTGTCGCTGAGAATCGCGTTACTCCTTCAGTTCCATCTCCTGTTTTTGTATAAAGTAGCATCAGTCAGTCTCTGGCCGGCAAATACCTCGACACTCGGTCATACAAGTTCAACTGATTAATGCATGAAAATGTCCTGGAAAGCAGAAGATTCATATGTTGAGCTGTTGTTATCTGTTGAGAACCTGTATACTTTAGCATCAGATACTTTATCTGTTAAGAACCTGTATATGAACAGCTCGCCTGTAATGCAGGATTTCACGAACCATTGGATACAGCTTGTGTATGTTTTCACCTCATCAGGAGGAACTTTCGGGGAAAAATGCCGTTAACCGTTTGAATGATGCTGCGCATCTCTTGCTAAGAATCATGGAGTCTCTCTTCTAGATGCCTTAGTACCGAGGCAGGAACAGAGTTACATTGGCAGACTTTAGGAAAGATCCCGGAAGCTTGCTGTGTTGATGCCGTCTTTTTCATGAGGAGGACGGCAAAAACCTCGAGTTACCTTCTCACTTCGCAGCATGCCATCGAAATGCTTTTGCCCGAGTGGTCACGGATAGATCTGTCTCCCGATGGCAACCGGTTGATGGTCTTGTGTTCATTTACGACAGGCATTCTTCCGGAGCCCATCCCACAGCAACCAATCTAAAGCTTCCTAAGTACAGATACGACAGCCAATCACAACCTTAAAAGTGGGAGTACAGTATCACCATGAAATTATCAGTGCGCTCGATAGAATCTTCTCTCTCTTTTTGTTGAAGGTCGGCTTCAATTAATCTTGTTCTTCGCAAGAGCCCAGCGATGACTCGGCGGGAGTTCTCAGCACCAATGATTGCACGCCAACCATACAGCACAAACTTCATCTAACCTGCAAAATTGACCATCGCTAAAGTCGCAAAACTCCATATATTTAGGAAGCTATTTGGTATGATCTTTAACATGGGGAAACTTCATAGCTCAGCTCAGGCCATGCACAACCAGTCATCAACGTCAAGTATTGAATAAAGTACAAAATTCCCATTCATTTAACTGATTTCACAGCCCATCCATCCACCATTCTTTCAGTTCATAACGTGCATAATACACTAAACAAACTCTAGTTTAAGATTTATTTTGTTCTCTTAGATATATCTAGAAGGCCGATTTGAAGTTAGATTCTTGTTCAAGGCCCAAACCAGACTAGCCTAGCCTCGTATGGCCTTGCCTGGGCCTATTTAGGCCCTGTTTGGAAGAAAAAAATTATGTTCTTCGAAACAACTATTTATGTTCTTTTGTTTCAGGAAATGGAGAAGAAATAAACTGTTTGGTAAAATTTTTGTTCTAGAAATAGATTTGGAACGAAATAAGAAGTTAAAAAAGTAGCTTCTTATTCTCGAAAACAATTCTTAGAATCAATTCATATTTTTTCTTTTCTTTTCTCTTATTCTCTTTTCCTTTCTTCTTCTTCCCTTTGGCTGGCGACCTCGCCAGAGCGTCACCAACTCCCGACAAGGTTGACCTCGCCCAGGCAAGGTGAGGTCGAGCCTCGCATAGCCATGGTGAGGCTTGGCCTCGCGAGACTCGACCTTGCCAAGCTAGGGCAAAGCCGATGTCGCGCTACTTTGGCGAGGCTTGATTTGGCAAGGCTGAGGTTTGCCTTGGCTAGGCGAGACTCAGGCGAGCTCACTAGACCTCACCCTAGCTTGGCGAGGCTCTAGCAAGCTCACCGAACCTCGCCTAGCCGATCGTGGCCGACGACCGGCTACAAAGAAGGAGGAAGAAGAGAAAAAAAAAAAAAAAACATAATAAAAGTATTACAAATTTAAAAGAAATAAAAGAATATAAGAATTTTACTAAACATATTTTTATCCTCGTAATATAAATTTTGAATAGTTATCAAACGCATGTTTTTTTTTTCTCAAAAATTGTTCCCAAGAACATAATTAGAAAAAAAAAAAAAAACTATTTCGATAAAAAATTGTTCCCTAGAACATACCGGTTGCTAAATGTGCCTTTAGTGTCTGAAAATTTTGGGCTCCTCTAAACTTGATAATTTGTTTGGTCGAAAATCTTCAAACAATTTGTGGTGCTATGACATTTTCCCCATTATTTTCATCAACTTCGAACGAATGTATCATGAAAGTATTTTAATAATTATCTAGTTTGAGGATATCTATATATATATATATATATATTTCTTCTATTGAGAGTACTTTGGACATTGTGATTAATTGATCCTTAGAATGTACCTTTTTATGGTATTGTTAGGAAATGTAATTGGCCTACCCAATCTTGCCTAGGATTAAGAGGTAAACAGACGAGTTAAGCATACTTTTCACATGAGAAAGTCTAGCCAACTCATCCTCAACACAACCTGAAAATTATTGTATACATTTTGTATAATGCATGAGCTTGGTTAACACATTAGGTCCGATCTTCAGACTCAGCCTAACCAAAACCCTCCCAATGATCACCTCTATACTACCAATTTATAATATGATTGGTCGTGATTTCCTAAAACCTTAATTAATAACCAATCAAAGAGTAATTATTTACTAAAGTGGCTTGATAATCAAACACTCAAATTTATCGAGAGGATGGGCAAGATAAGGCCTTACCTTCGGCAATTTTTTGATTTGCAAATGAAAATGTGGGGTTACTGTTTTGGACCTAATTTAATCTCAATTCGTCAATTTGGGGCTTGGAAAGGGCTAAACAATGTTGTTCCACACGCTTTTAATGACATCATTTCCCTAGGGAGCCTAGTCCAATGATTTTAGATTAAATTTAATGTCATGTTGGATTTTTCGGTAAGGGAAATTTTGATGTTAATCGCATGAACATTTTCTAGAGATAATAGGACTTAAGTGATCAATTGAAAAGCTATAGTACGTTTTGTGACAGTTTTGACATTTTCCTGATTATTTTTACAAATTAAATGAACATCTAAAATCGGAGGAAATATATAAGCAATAAACTTGTTCAAGAAAAAATACTATAAGTGTCATAACTTTTAGACGAGTGTTCGCTTAAGTGTCATATTTCTTTTTTTCCAATTTTTTGAGTAAGATTTAAATTTTCAATCAATTAATGGAGTGCTAAAACTTAAAAAAAAAAAAAAAATGTTAACCACAAGTTTATGCCATATCTGATTTATGGCATTTAAGTAAATGATTTTGGAAATTTTTGACACTCAAGTGATTAATTAAAAGTTATGATACTCAAGTGAATGCTTTTTAGAAATTATGACACTTAAATTATTGACAAAAAGTTATGACATTTAGATGAGTATCGTACGAAAATTATGATAAGTGGTATGTTTATCCCAATTTGTTTTTTTTTTTTTTTTTTTTGGTAAAGATTTATCCCAATTTGTTTTTTCATCTTTTCTATTAGAAGTTATATGGGCATTGTTATTAATTGATCATTAGAATGTACCATTTACTGATTGTCGATAGAGGTAATCAACTTACGAGCGGCCACTCTTGCACTAGGAAAGTCTGGCCCCCTCATCTTTAACCAGCCCGGCCTAAAAATTATTGTATAAAATTTATATGATGGATGGACTTGGGCAATGCATTAGGCCAACTTGACTAGCTTGAGCCTTTCCAACGATCACCTCTATACTACAAATTTACTTGATTTCCTAAAAGCTTAACTAACAACTTATTAGAGCATAATTAATAACTAAAGTGACTTGATAATCAAAGAATCAAATTTGCATGCAAGAATCTCATCGAAACTCGAAAGGCATTTTAAAGAAGGAACAAATAGAAGAGAACATAAAATAACATATAGGGATGTAAAGATGACCGCCAACTTTCTGTCATTGAGAAAATCTCCTTTGCAGTTTTGAAGAGGACAGAATAATCAAAGGTTACTAACATATGTATTTGAATGTTCTCATTTCTTCCGAAAGTACCATTGACAATTTATTATCTCTATATTAAATGCGAGGACAAGAGTAAAATAATAATTATAAGTCAAAATAATCAAATGGTAATATTCATGGCGCCATTTACTGATTCTGCGTTTGCTCCTCTTCAGTTATATTTCCAACTCTCATTATTCGTTTCATGTTTTAATCTCGACGTGGTACGTACGATCTCATTGATTTTATGTACCCAAATAAACAGATATTTAAATTTACGTATGCAACGCAACAATTTGGATTTGCACATATTTTAGCCCTTGGTCCTTAGCAAGATCTTAAAAAGGCTATGACATCCAGAAAAGACTGAATAGAGATCGGGATCCGGGCCTCGAAAAAGATTCCGGCCCCATTCCCCTCTATGGGGCAGGGTTGGCAGCTCTGATCCTCACGACGCCTTCCCCCCTGAAACAAGGGGGCGTGGTGCAGGAAAATGAAGAGTCTCCTCAAAAGAGGAGGTGGTTTTTCTGGTAATAACGGGATACCCTTAGGGAGTCTTCCCGTATAGGAGTCTTCCCGTATTTTAGCCCTACCATTAATGAGGTGAGTTATGAAGATTCCCTCCTTTAAGATTTTTAGGAAAACTGAAAGACTGGGAGCAAAGGAGAATGATTATTTTGTGAGCACTCGAGATTCATATTTTATTTAAAAATAAAATACTCGTTGAAAATTTCTTTTTAGAAGAACTATCAATTTCACGAAATTTAGGAGTTCATTTTTTGACCGATTCAATTCAATTTCTGTCAACCTAATTAAATGCATATCTATCATAGTCATCCTTTAGAATTATGTCCTTATCATCACCTGAGCAAGCAACATCCATGCAGCTTCAATAACGAATGATAACAAAATATTAGATGACATGATTGCAGCAATTTCGCCCCTTCCTTAAGTATCATGAGATCGGTGATCAATGAAGCAAGTCGAGCCATTTTTTTTTTTTTAAAGGGGATTTCTATAGTTCATTGGGTATTTGATTTGTTATAGTTTGATCGTAAAAATAAGCACATTTCATAGTAATTTCTCTGAAAATAAAATTCAGGATGAGTAAGATCTAAATAAGGTATGGAATTAATCTAGTGAGATTTATTTCCTCCTAATTACATTAATTAGATTGCTAGAGAAAAGAAGGATGGGTTGTAAACTTCATCCTCCTGTTCAATGCCTTGCCATCTGAGGAGGCTCCCCTGTTTCAAAAAGCCTAGCCACCCTCCCTCCCTCCCTCGCTCTTCCCCTGCCTCTTCTTCCTCCTCTCCCTCCTCTGCACCTCTCTCTCTCTCTCTCTCTCTCTCTCTCTCCACGTGTAAAACCCTCGTCTAGGGTTTTGCAGTGGTGCCCGGCTCGTCCCTCTTCCGCTCCCCCGGCAAGCGGGTTTTCTTGTTCTTGATTCTCGGCGAATCTTGGCGTTCGCCCTCTTTCTGTGATTCCGGCCACCTGCCCATTTCTTCTCCCGTGCCGGGGTCTCGCCAATCCTCCTCGACTCTCCGGTTGGGCATTGGCGGGTCGGTTCCCGGGAGTTGCCCCGATTCTTGATTCGGCAGTGCGTCGCTTCTCCAATTGAGGCCTCTTCACGTTCGAAAGACCGAATCTTGATCGGTTCCGCGACGCGGGTGTTTCGTTGCTTCGGATGGCTGGGTTCTTGGTTTGATGCTAAGTTTCGAATTCGGGAGCTATGAGCTGGTTTTCGGTGGATGAACGTCGTTGTTAGGGTTTTTGTATAAGTCTGAATTCTTGTGCGGGCGTCTTCAGTTCTGATGAATAGCGTATTCAGCGAGCAGATACTTGCGGACAAGCTCTCCAAGCTCAACAGCACACAGCAGTGCATTGAGAGTAATGCCACCTTAGTCCTCGTCCTCTCCTTGTGTTCATTTCTGCATCTTGGCGTTATTGGAAACCTGTTTTCTTAGTGAATATCTTGTTTAGGATATGCGTAGGATGATGGCTATCATGGTTAAGATGTCATATATTTTTATGCCTTCATCTGTAAGTAGTGGTTAGATTCTGTTGTAGTGGTTCTAGTTACCAATTGGGATTATAGTCTTCAGCATAGTTTTTGAAATTTGCAGTTATGGTTCTCTATGGTCAAATGTGTATGGACATTCATTTTTCTGTCCTAAGTTTTTCTCTAATCCCATCCTTGTAATATTGTTCAAGAAGGTTAGGACTGATCTAGGGAATTTAGCAGATGGCCAATAAAGACTTCGGTGCATCCATTGACGGGTACATGTTCTTTGAGACCCGGATTTACAAAAGGCCCATGTACTCTGTTTCGTTCAATTTGAAATTTTGATTGTTAGGGTCTAGGTATTGTCTGAAGATGATGGTGCGTGGTGGAACAAGTTGAGGTTTGTGTATAATGAAGGAAATATAAAGTATGGTAATATGCGATTTAGTTCATTGGTTGTAGGTTTTGCTTTGGGGATCAATTTCTCTTGTTCTTGCCTGTGTCATAAAGAATCCTTAAATGCTCAATTATTCTGATGTGTGCGAACACTGTCAGTTATTGGAATTATCTCTTGTTACATCAAGGTTACATTGAACTTCAGCCTAGACTGGGAATGCTTTTGCTTTATTGCTGTGATTTCTTCTTCGTTTGTCCATATCCTGATTGCATGAATCAACTGTTTGATGTGGTTTTGTTTTCCTTTATGTTCTATTTATAGCACTATCACATTGGTGTATATTTCATCGAAGTAAGGCAGAGCTGGTTGTTGCAACATGGGATAAGCAATTTCACAACTCGGAAATGGCTCAGAAGGTTCCTCTATTATATCTTGCAAATGACATACTGCAAAACAGCAAGCGCAAGGGAAATGAATTTGTGAATGAATTCTGGAAGGTTCTTCCAGCAGCACTCAAAGATGTTGTTGAGAAAGGGGATGATCATGGGAAGAATGTAGTTTCAAGATTGGTGGGTCTACCATTTAATGTTCTTACATGTGTGTTGTGCTTTTCCCTTCTTCTTTGAAGCTGTGAGTATGTTTCTATGCAAACTCTATAACATATCGCAGGTGAATTATGAAAGTTCTGCCAATGCAGTTTTGGAACTAGATAGAGCATCTGTTTACCATTTTTATAAGCAGAGAAGATAACTTATTCAATGTTTTTTTGGTAGGTTGGCATCTGGGAAGAAAGAAGAGTATTTGGATCCCGTGCACAGAGCCTCAGAGATTTAATGCTCGGAAAAGAAGTTCTTCCACCCTTGGAATTAAACAGAAAGCGTTCACGTTCTGTCAGGATTGTTAAAAGGGATTCGCGCTCAATTAGAACGGTTAGAATGAGAATGTTACCGCATGATACTTGCTTTTTCTCAAGTAAATTGGATTTTACCTTTTAGTATTCTAGAAACTTTCTTCATCTTGGCTGCATGCCTTTGTTCTATTCCCTTGCGAGATTGGAATTAATGCTAATTAGATGTTATCTTTTGAACATCAGAAATTGTCAATTGGATCAACAGCCGAAAAAATTGTTTCGGCAATTCACCTGGTTCTAAGTGAACATCCTAATGAGGATGTGGAGATGAGTAACTGCAAGTCTGCTGTCCATCGTGTGAGGAAGATGGAGAAAGATGTTGATTTAGCCTGTATGACTGGTAAGCTGAAACTAACTTGTAGTTAACTTTGGTGTGGACTTCATTCTGCTCAAAAGATTTGCACTTAAATTTCTAGCGTATGCATAAAGCATTTTGTTATTCAAGACTTGAGATCTAATTTGTCCTTGTCTGCCTTCAGCTAAGGATCCAAAGAGGAGAACATTGGCTAAAGAGCTTGAGAATGAAGAGAACACCTTAAAGCAGTGCATCGAGAAACTCAAATCAGTTGAAGGAAGTAGAGTATCACTTGTATCTCATTTAAAAGAAGCGCTGCATGACCAGGTATTCAATTGGAATGATTATTGTTTATTCTGCTCTTTGCAATGAGCCAGAATGAGGTTATTATCACAAATTCTGCACGTTTACATTACATATTTGGGCACTCATCTGTTAGTCTGATCTTTATCTCCCTTCTTTTTATTTTTTTAAGGAATCTCAGCTTGAGAACGTTCGAACTCAAATGCAGGTATGCATTTTCTCAGTTTGGCTTATTCTCAAACTTAATGAACTTAAGTATCAATGTTGAATTCTCTATCTATATCCTAATGTTTAACTACTTAAAACGTTTGGTTTTTGCTTGTATAAATTATTGACACTTCTTCAGGAGTAGTAACTATAAGATGTCTTATCACAATTAGGTGGCACAAGCACAAGCGGAAGAAGCTGAAAGTATGAGAAAACGGCTACTGGATGAAGATTATGTATTCAAATCACCAAGCTCTGCTACTCAAGGCCTTGATATAAATGCAAAAGGGGGACAAACGCCCAAGAGGACAGCTGCAGCCATTGCAGCTGAGGTTGCAGACAAGCTCACAGCTTCTAGCTCCTCACAACTGATTATGAGTTCAGTTTTGTCAACGTTTGCTGCTGAAGAGGCAAAGAGTGCCGGGCATACAAAGAGCACCAATAAATCAGAGAAAACAACACCTGTATCAGATGCTAATGCTGTTATGCCATCTCAGCCACATAGTGCTCCTTTGAAGCACTTATACCAATCTGCTGTCATTGTTAACCAGCAAACCATTCAGCAGAATCAAGGGTCGGTGTCTGTAAGTTCATATTTACTTCCAAACCAGTCTCCTCAGCAGTATTTGCAGCAGCCTTCTGGAGCAATGATGTCCTCCTATGGTTATGTTAACTTCCCAACCATGTCGGCTGGACCACCCCCACCGCCACATGCGTTGAATGCAATGGTGCCTTTGAGTCAGCTGTCGTTACCCATGGCACAGAAACAATCAATGGCTTTGCCTCAGCAGTCGGTTCCTTCAACTCCACAACAACCCATGCCCCTGAGTCAACAACCGCCCATACCTCCTAGTTTTCGGCCACTTCAGCCACCGGGCATGGTGTATTATAGTCATCAGCACCATTCCCAGTAAAATGGGCAATAATGAGGATGCATATTCTGTGGCAGCTTTGTTGGGACAAATTTGAGTAATTTTGTGAAGAGTTTGGTTTCCAGTTAACAGGTGAGACCATTTGCAATATCATATAGAGCAAAAGTATTCATAGAGCGGCTGAAATAATGTCATTTTGAGGTTTGAATTATAACCTTGGATTGTATTTCGAATGTAGGTTCCGTTCAATATAAACCACCGGTCTGGCCTTTAGTACTCCCAGTAAAGCAGGTAAAAACTATTGGGTGCTCTCGACCTGATACATCTACTCTTTCGAGCCACTGGTCCAGACATGGTGAGCATGTCGATCATTGTGCAGTAGCAGGCGGTATGTGCATGTGAGCTGATTTTGTGCTGATAGGTTTCAGCATTGATAACTCAGCTGATTGCTAGGTTAGTTTAGGACTAAACCAGAGGTTGTAAGTCAATTACTTGAGAATGGGGAGAAAGTTATCTGGCCCCCTGTTGTTTGCGATTCTTAGACAATAATTTCAGGTTTCTGTTTGGGAGACGAGTCCCCGCCTAATGTCCATTCGCCATTGAGAAATAAACAGACGAGAGGATCTGGAGACATAGTGGTGTTATTCAATCCTTATCGATTCGCAGACCTCAGAGCGAATTGAGCCCATAAGACTCGGTGAGCCTGTGCCGCTTGCAAAGAGGGTTCCTTGGTTTCATTCTGAGCCCTACACCGGTTTTTCCTTGACACCTGAGTGGTAGGAGGCCATTGCTGCTGCTCCATATTTCAAAGACAATGGCAAACTACTACTTTTCTCATGATTTTGATTGTGGGTGAAATGTGAAGACAAAATCACAGCGATTCCACGTCCCAAAAATTCAAGGACGTACCACACATAGGTAGTGGATGGGTCGGATCGAGTCATTGGTTACAGGAAACACAGCTCGGTTCTAGACCCACCATAAGTGAACCACAACTCATCCTTTGCGCTCGCGTCTAAAATTTCGGGTTCAAGGCAGTCTTCGGGCCCGTTGCTGGAGAAGCCCAGGAAACACGGACCAACTTGGTTGCGCTTGCAAACCTCATGGAAAGAATGCAAAGACTAAAGGCATAGAGACCTTGAAAAGCAGAAAATATCATATTCAAACACAAAAGCCAATTTAGCTAATAAAACCAAAAAAGCAGAGAGAACAACTAAGGCTCACAACTTGTGAAAACATAGGGTTGAGGAGGAAACAGGATAAAAACAGAGTTTCCAGTCAAAATCCTGAAATAACAAGAAGAGATTGCCCTTAACAAGCTTATCACAGTAAGTTCGGACAAAAAAGTTCAGGGTCTGAATTTCATACTTGATGAAGGAAATTATCTGGACTTATTTACCATCTCTATTCCTGCCAAGGATAGTACTTCTAAGAACGTTACATTGCCCAAGATCATAAAAGAGAAATATGTTCCAGAAATTATGCAAACGAATTATTAAGCGGTACCAACCTCACTAGCAACCATTTGGGCCAGACGAATGGCCGATTTAATAGAAAATTGCACAAGTTCTAAACCTTACATACTAAATGCAATCGCCTAAATCTTTCAATTGGTTAAACCAAATCCTAAACCTTTACTTAAGAAAGGCAAACAAGTCCTAATCTTTCAATTGATTTAATTAAGTCCTAAAGCTTTACCGAATGATGCAATTAATTTAGGAATTCCAGTCCATCTTATCCACCCATTTAATCATACTCACGTAAGTCAACAGTTTCCCCACCATTCTTCACAACCCTTTTTTTCTCCATTTTCCTTACCCTTATTTTTGGGGAGAACAGTTTTATGTTCTGTAAGTTGCGGGAACAAGCCAAAAGTATACAAAGGCAGACCTGCCAACTCTGGTTCATACCTAACATTTCATTGCCTTCCTCATTATGAAATCCCGGACGAATATTTGCAGATGGCACACAATACTGCTCACGGTCGAATACAGGCTGTAGGAGAACCAAATGGGAGGATTCTTTCTTAATATTGCAGACCCAGCCTCCTTGGCAAACTCTTCAGTAGGGGTCGCTTTGATTCCCTGAGAGAAATAAGCCCTGTCACGTATCACTCCCTCAAATGGCTTATACAGCTTCCACTCAGGCATCTTGTTGTAGCTTGCAACTGCAGAACATCCTATGTTCGATTTGATAGCACCAGGGGCAATGTTGATGACGTCGATTCCAAGTGGTTTTAGCTCCAACCTGCTTATCCCAAATAACGAAATGTTACCCGAACACTATTTCACTGCCTTGTTATGGACCTCTGTCATATGAACCCACATCAACAGATTGGCCGGTACAAGAATGTCCTCTTGTTAGCATAATATTATTGCTAAGGTCATTTTAAGGACTCAAAAAGTACCTTTATTTTGCTGAAAAATATAAGTCTCAAGAGTTACTGAATTGAAGTAAGATATATGGTAATGAGAGGGAACAACTGTTTTATCCCTAGTGTATTCCTTCCTAAATACCTATTGCTTTGTTTGGTTGGTGTGATAAAGAGAGACATTCAATGGGGCCATAGGTACTTCTCAGAGCTATTTCCATGGCATCAGTCATTCCATTCCGTTCCTATCCCATACTATTCCACCAATCATACAAGGCATTTTTTTCTCCAACTACTGGTAAGGGCGAGAGCTTGGACATATTGTAACCACCTAAAGAAAAATAATGATAAAATCAACGATGCTCTTACCTGAGAGTATCAGTCATTGAATGGAGGGCAGCTTTTGATGAAGTATAAGAACCTGCCCATGCTCCATTTGTCAAAGCAGCAACACTCCCCACCTTAGCTACTTTCCCATTTTTCCTAGTTGCCATGTGAGGGACAGCAACTTGAATCATTCTCAATGATCCTGTAGGAAAGATCGAAAAATGCACAAGAAGGCCATACTTTACACTCACTTCACAGTTGCCAAGAGACTGAAAGAAAATGAAATAGGAATTGGACAAGTCTACATCATCTTAGATGGAAGACTCCATTTCATAATGTATGTAATGGATGGACTGCCTATGACATCATTAAAATGAAGCTTACATGATTGTTTTGTCACAATTAACTAGGAAAATCCTCACGAGATCAGTTTAAACGTAAGGGAAGGCATTGACAATTTTCGACCAACTTGCTCAAGGATTCTAATGCCGTATAATACCCCAGTAAATAGTAAATCCCACCAATCCAAAAATACAGCAGATACCTCCAATCTGAGCAGCAGACAAATGTTTTCCAGTCTAAGCCATGCTTGCACAGAGAGATAGAATTTTGTTCCACCCATCATAAAGGAGTTCTATTGAAGCAGCAGAAAAGATCAAAGAGAAAATTCTGAAAGCTATAAGCTGCAAGTTAGAATGGGGTGGCAGCTGAATGTTTTTGTTTTATTGGAAACATTGACAGTGGCAAATAAGCTTGACACTTAGATCACATACTTATTGCAGTCTTATTTGTTTTTTACGGCCATACTTCTGTCTCTACTCTCTAGCACACACAAGAGGAGTGTGCAGTTCCTATGTTGAAAGGACATCCAACATAAGTAGACACAATTCTAAACTTTTGGAATCTGAAACCTATTCCACAACCCTTTGAAACCCTCTTTAAACAATATATGGGTCCCCATAAGTCTCATGGTACCCATTACTTCTTATGGCAACATGTGATCTGCTTTGAACTGAGAATCTTCAGCTGTAACATCCAGCTGTCATCAGTGATAATAGAGATGCAATCGTGTTACTTAAATTAATACTTAAGGTCCAAGTATTGTGCAATATGCTATGAACATAGTCCCAGGCTAATTGCAAGAATATGATGCTACTGGTGAACAACATACATACCAAATGAGTATGTATATAAGCAGAGATGCAGAAAAATTGCCTATGCGAACTACAGTTTTACAACTCTAATTTCAATCAATAGATCTAGAAGAATGTCTTTTTCATAGTTGCCAAGAGACTGAAAGAAAATGAAATAGGAATTGGACAAGTCTACATCATTTTAGATGGAAGACACCATTTCATGATGTATGTAATGGATGGACTGCCCATGACATCATTAAAATAAAGTGTACATGATTGTTTTGTCACAATTAACTGGGAAAATCGTCACGAGATCAGTTTAAACCTAAGGGAAGGCATTGACAATTTTCAACCAACACTTGCTCAAGAATTCTAATGCTGAATAAAACACCAGTAAACAGTAAATCCCACTAATCCAAATCTACAGCAGACACCTCCAATCTGAGCAGCAGGCAAATGCTTCCCAGTTTAAGCCATGCTTGCACAGAGAGATAGAATTTGTTCCACCCATCATAAAGGAGTTGGACTGAAGCAGCAGGAAAGATCAAAGAGAAAATCCTGAAAACTATAAGCTGCAAGTTAGAATGGGGTGGCAGCTGATTGTTTGTCTTATTGGAAACATTGACAGTGGCAAATAAGCTTGACACTTAGATCACATACTAAAATGCAGTCTTATTCATTCATTACTGCCATACTAGTGTCTCTACTCTTTAGCACACACAAAAGGAGTGTGTGGTTCCTATGTTGAAAGGACATCTAACATAAGTAGACACGATTCTAAACTTTTGGAACCTGAAACCTATTCCATGAACCTTTGAAACCCCCTTTAAACAAAATATGGGTCCACACAAGTCAAGGTACCCATTAGTTCCTCTGACAACATGCGATCTGTTCTGAACTGAGAATTTTCAGCTGTAACATCCAGCTCTCGTCAGTGATAAAAGAGATGCAATCGTTTTACTTAAGTTAATCATCAAGGTCAAAGTATTTTGCGATATGCTATGAAAATATCCCAGGCTAATTGCAAGAATATGATGCCACTGATAAATAGCATAAATACAGAATGAGTATGCATATAAGCAGAGATGCAGAAAAATTGGCTAAGCGAACTACAGTTTTACGTCTCTAATTTCAACCAATAGATCTAGAAGAATGTCTTTTTCCTTGAGTTTTGACTACAAATAAAGGGATGTTGTGAAAGAAAGCATATGAGTTACTTTTCGGTACTAACCTACCCCTTTTTGTGGTTCACTGCATTACTTACATCTGCTTCCATGTGATGTCTGGCTTAAAACTAATAGACTGGATTGGCAAAGAGATGACTAAGAGCTAATCACCACGACAACTGAGAAAAATGCTTTACAGCGTCTAAATATTCTGCATAGGCCTATTCCGTGTTTCTCAGTCGAACTTCTTGTACTGAGACAAATGCACTGTGGATGGGACAAATTAGGAGTAGAATGCAGCTGCGTTGTTGCTATATCTTAGGAAGCTGCTTTCAAACCAGGATACAAAGGTCATGTACTGTAAGTATTCTCTGATGACACTTAAAAAAGCTATACTGGACCCACGATATGGGATCCTAAGAAATCGAGCTGAAGTCCAAGGGGGTGGTCAGGCTATGAAATAGTTCGCACCACCTGACGTTGAGGGGAACTGAACCCGTGTATAGCGTCTAAATCACACAAACACATCTCTATTCTTTAAATGACTAAGTCAATCCCATTTGTTGCAATGGGGAATCGATCCCATTAGATACACACATCTTCAGTCCTCAGACCATTAAGTCAATCCTATGGTTGCATTGGAAACAAGCACATCCCCAAGAACCATCTCATCCGCAGGACCACCTATGTCGTAAGGGTTTTCCTCTTTCTGGTTGCTAGCAACAAACTGAGCAGATCCACCATCAGCAGGAGAGACATTTTGAACAAAGCAGTAACTTCGAGCTGTCAATGCAAAGCCTTACAATTAGCAGAATGTACCATCTCGTCCAGCACATTCACCAACAACAAAATCATTAGTCGTTAACAGCTAACAAGGACAGTCATCATAACTCTCACTCGACGTCCATAAAGAGCTGATAGCTTCACCCAGAACACCGCATTTCAACACAAAGCTCACAAATTGCTTCCGCACGATCATCCCAGAAACCAAAATCAATCAACCCAAGAGCACACGTCAAGCAACGAATCGAGACTGTGCAGAGAATAGACCAAATCATCAGCATTCATTACCATAGACGTTGGTATCGAACGTCTTCTGGAGGGCGGACAGCGGGATCTCCGCGAGAGGGCCCACGCACTGGACCCCGGCATTGTTGACCAGCACATCGATTTTTCCGAACTTGTCGATCACGTTCCCGACCGCCCGCTTCACGCTTTCCTCGGACAGCCCGTCGAGCTCCTGGAGATGCTCGGGTCCCCGTCGAGTTCGGCCATGAAGGCACGGGACCGGCTGGCGGCGACAACGCGGCAGTCCCGGGCGGCGAAGGCCGGGGCCATGGCGTCGCCCATGCCGCCCTGGGAGCACCCGGTGATCGGGACCACCTGCTGCCCGTCGTAGCCGCCGCCGCCGCCGCCGCCGCCGCCGCTCGCCATCGGAGTCGAGAAATGGGTAGACCCGGATTGAGATCGAGACCCGTAAAAAGGCAAGCTTTAACGGTGACAACGAAGGAGGCGAGATTATAGAGCTGCTCAGCCTGCTCTGCGTCGTGGAGTACTCCGGTGCGCTTTGTGTTGGGTGTGGTTTTGGCTTAGTGAACCAAGCAAAGCTTCTGTTCTGGATAACACTTTCATTCCGTAATTTATTTATTTTTAATTAGATTTTATTTATTTATTTATTTATTTATTTTGTTATCAAGAATCGGTACAACCGGTAACCGCGAGTAAATCCTGTTTGTTACCAAGAACCCGAGACTGGTGATAAATGGCGGGTAAATCTCGGGGACGCCAGGTAGACCCACCACCCCACTTAAAATCCCGTGCGTCCACGCGATTCGAAACTCTCACCTTCTCGCAAATGATCGGCAGAGCCTTATTATCCATTAGCCACCTCAGGCGGTGATTTTTTTTTTTTTATTTTTAAATTAGATTAATATCAGAAAAAAATACAAATTAATACATCCGTAACAAATTTACTTCAAACTAATTTTTTCACTATAAAAAATTTTAAATTAGTGTACATACAACAAATTTATTCACAATTAGTTTCCGTTAAATTGCTAATCAAATTATGTGTGGCTATTGATGGGTACATCAATTTATATTTTTCATGATGAAAACTAACAAAGAATAAATTTGTTATAAATATATCAGTTTGGAGTTTTTCTTTATAATAATTTTCTTTTTTAGTCTAGAATTCTTTTTTCTTTTTTAAGGTGAAAAATAGTTAATCATCGAGACTAACTTTACCACTAAGCCTTAGCTCACAACTTGGTAAAGCTCACATGGGGTTAAGTCACGCGGCACGATCATTTGTGCGCTTTTATTTAGCAATTTCCTTTTGGTGGCCGCTTTAACAAATTTCTAATTTTGCATATTTAACTTTTATGCTTGTATTGATGATAAATCTTTCACCGATGTATTAGAAGTAAAAGAATTGTACTTATTGCTCCAACAAATCAGACAAAACATCTGTATCAGATGCTAGCGCTTTTATGCCATCTCAGCCACATACTGCTCCTTCGAGCCAGTTATATCATGCGGTCGTTGTTAACCATCAAACCATTCAGCAGAATCAGGGCTCGGTGGTGTCTCAAAGTTGATATTTACTTCCGAACCAGCCTCAGCAGTATTTGCAGCAGCCCTCTGGAGCAATGATGTCCTCCTACATGCGTTGAGTGCAATGGTACCTTTGAGTCAACAGTCGTTACCCGTGGCACAGAAACAATCAATGGCTTTGCCTCTGCGGTCGGTTCCTGACTTCCTGTAACGCCACAACAAACCATGCCCTTGAGTCAACAACCGCCCATACCTCCCAGTTTTCGGCCGCTTCAGCCACCGGGCATGGTGTATTATAGTCGTCAGAACCATTCCCAGTAAAATTGCAATAGTGAGGATGCATATTCTGTGGCAGCTTTTTCAGGACAAATTTGAGTAATTTTGTGGAGAGTTTGGTTTCCAGTTAACAGGTGAGACCATTAGAAATATCATATATAGCAAAAGCATCATAGAGCGGCTGAAATAATGTCTTTTTGAGGGTTCACTTGTAACCTTGGATTGTGTTTAGAACGTAGGTTCTGTTCAATATAAACAGCCAATCTGGGCTTTAGTACTGTGACATCCCAGATTTTCAGTCATGTTTTCAATCGAATAAATGGGATTTCGTTGACGCGTCTGGGGCGCTATTTGTAACCGATCATTCTAGAGATAACTAGACTATTTGAGGAACCAATAAGGATTTTAAGGCAAATAGACTTGAGAATTCGACTAGAGATTGGCTTCTTGACCGTGTCTATCTTTAGAGGCCATTGCGACTTTGATATAAAATCGATTAGAGATCGGAGATAGGTCGGTTCGGCGAGATGTGTGGCTGTCGTGGGTGACACCACTAAATTAGAAAATTCTCGTTGTAGGCACTAAACCGATTTCTTATTGTTTTGGTACCCCGTGTCCGTATTTGAATCCTCGAGATTTTCACGACAATCAAGAGTTGTCAATGAGTCGAGTGGGTTCATTGTGGCTCGAAGAAAATCGACCACGGGTCATTTGCACTAAAAATTTCTAAAAGTTACCCGATAGTTTAGGTCACGCTAAAAACGCGTCGAATGAAAATTAAGTGAATTCGAGTCCGATTTTAGAAATGGAAAGTTCGTGGTGTCACGATCAATTCTAGGAACGTCGACTTAGTCTCAAAAGGTTTTTCAGAGATTCCGAGATTTTTACGGAAAATTGTTCGGACGTCGCGGAAAGTTAACAGAAGTTCGTATGGACCGAATTTAAGGGAGTTTGGACTTTCAAGCCAAGCCAATGAGTGTCGGGGATTTATAGAAAATTGTTCGGGATTTTTCTTCATCGAGATTGGATCTCAATTTTGAATTCGTCGAAGAAATCGGAAGCTCAAAATGTGAAATTCAACTAGGGAGGACAGCATTATTTTGGACCTTAAATTGGTTTAATGGTGGAATTTATGCTTGAAAATGATGAGGGAGACATAGAATATGAGATTGAAGCCTTGAGAGGTTAATTGATTTTATGGAGGCCATTTGAGATGAAATTGAGATGGGATGAGTGTCCAATTTGAAGCCATGATTTTAAAATTCGTAGCCCTTCCCCCAAGCATTTTTTTTGGACCAATTGAGATGTTATGGGGAGTGTATTGTTGGCCTAAGGTGAGCCAAGGAAGAAGACTTGGCTAGGAAGGGTTCAAAGGGATAATCATGTGGAAAATAAAGGCTTGTGGGCTCCTCAACCTCATCTCTATCCATCTCTCTCTTCCCTCTCACTAAGCTGCCGTCCAAAACTTCTCCATTTTCGTGAGCTCCATCCTCGGTCTTCTTCATCACTTGCCGACTCCCCTCCGCAACTCCATCTCTCTCTCGATTTCTTTCCCTTCATCCCCTCGAACTCTCACGCCATAAAGCTGTTCGGTCAACTTCATCAACACAAGAAGCCATTTCTTTTGACCTCCCAATCCTCACGATTTTAGCTCAACATCCACCGAGTTCTCCTCTTTGCTGCCCTCTCTCGGTCAAACTCCTCACCGCTGAAGACTCGAGCAAGCATCCGTGTGGTCTTCTCCAGCTCGTGGCCACCGGAACTACAGCTGCCACGTCCGAAGATCTCTCCCGGCTTCTACCAGCACGCCTCCACCATCTTTTGTTCCCCAGTCAAACCAGTCGGTTTGTTGATCGCTGCATCATCTCCAACAGCTTCAAGTGCCACGCCGTTGCCTCGTCCAACACATACCCACGAAGCCCAACGCCAGCTCACTTCACGGGTCAACGAAGCAGCTCCATCCTCTCGATTGTTGACCGCCAAACGTCCACGAAGCTACTCCATCGTCCGCACGTCTCTGCCAGCGAAGCCACCGAGCGACATCTTCTCTCCATCCGCGGCCAGCTGTCCACGATTCTGTTTCCCCAGGTCAACCGTCGAAGATCCCAGCAAGCCTTCGTCGACGCCAGCTCCTTTGATTCAGCTTCGGTTTGCAGAGTGCAACCCAGCGAAGACAGGCCCAGTTCGGCAGGGCCCATCTTCAGCAACAATTCGGGCCTTTTGGTACAGTCCACTGATCAGCCCAGCTTCCATTTTGTAACTTGCTTGGCCCAAATCTCCAGCAGCCCATCAACTGAAAGTTTAAGGCCCAATCTTCCAGCAAAGCAATTGAAGCCCAGTCCACATCTTGAAGCCCAGTTCAGTTTAGTTTCAATGAGGCCCAGCAAGTTCAGCCCAGTCTAAAGGAAGCCCAGTCTAGCGCAAGAACAAATCTCATTTGGGCTGAGATTTGTTGAGCCAAGGTCGAGGCCCGGTCCAAGTCCGCCGGTGTTGTCGAAAATCCGATTTCGGCCGCCGTCGCGTCGCCGTTGCGGTGATTCGGTCCCCGCTTTTGATCAAGTTAGTTTTACTCACTAATGCTTTATTAATTTGCTAATTATGCCTTAGGGTTGGTTAGATTTAATTACATGCACTTAGGTGGTTAGATTAGATTAGAACAATTAATTTAGTGACTTAATGATGCATGTTAGGTGGTTAGACCTAGCTATTAGCAAGTAGAAATGTTTGATTATTTATTGAATGCATCTCGGGATTTTCCCGACCCGTTTCGGGGCTCCAATAAGGCAATATGGGCCTAAATTGGATTTTTAATGTTTATTTATTTATTTTCGAAATTTATTTATTTAATTAATTATTTTTCCGGAAATTCAACCGGGATGGCCGGTGACCGGAATTTCGTGCTGATTGTTGTGGTGCAGCCCATTTATTTATTTGAGCTCTACGTTGTGTGGAATTGAATTTATTGTGGAATTTTAGGAATTGTCCTAAATTGTTTGTTATTGAATATTTGATTGGTAATGGCCAAGCATGGGTATATAGCGCCAGTACGTTGATGGGCTATATAGTAGGGAGAACGGTGAGAGCTAACGAGAATGTTATTGGCCGAGACCAATCAGTACGATGTTATTGGACATACGTGGTTCGGTGATTGGAAGTATCATCGGGCGAAAACGGCGCCTTAAAGAACGCACGTAAATGACTTATAGACAAACGTGGTTCGGTGATTATGGAAATATCACTGGTGAAAACGACGCCTTAAAGAACTCACAATGTTGTCTATAGCCGATGTCACCTTGGCGAAAACGGCGCCTAGAAAGGACACGTGGTTCGGTGATCGAGGTTATCACTTTGGTGAAACGGCGCCTTAAAGAACGCACGGTGTCGGTGATCGGTATGTCATTGGCGAAAACGACGCCCGAGAAACACATGTGATTTGGTGAATGAGTACACCACTGGGAAATCGTGGTATGAGTGGGAATGACCTAGAAAGGGTCCGGCTGACATGTAATCGACTTAGTCGATTGACCAGTGCTTGATCGGATATCGTGAATTGTTTGAATATCTATGTTTAACCTTGAATTGCAGGTTGGAACTGAGGCTAAGGTAAGTCCTTTGACTCGTGTTGTGCTTAGGCAACCGTATGGCGTATTAGTTTATTAATCGAGTCTTAGTAGGTAGGACTCGGCGAGACGTGGTCTCATTGGTTATTGAATAACCATTTCGGGACCCCGAGGAAAAGGCGAGGAGGAAGAACTGAAGGGGAGAAAGTATTTTGAAGTAGAAGATGATCCAGAGAGGATCTTGAGTACAACCCAGATGTGGATTGAGATCCCATTCCTTTTGTGCACCATTTGTCTTAGTGTAGATAGGTATGAGACTTTTATGCTGTAAATAGTATTGTAAATATACTATAAGTTGTCTTTGTTAATGAAAGTGTGGTTGTGAATTTCAATATGAAAAATATGGCCTACTTTCCTATCCCATTGTTTTATTATCTGGGATTTATAATGCTTCCGCATGTGCTTAATAAAAGAAAGGGTCGGCGATACATAGTCCGGGATATCGCATTCTAAAATCGACCAAGTAGAAGGATGTGCGCGCGTCCGAGGATCGGGCGTGACAAGTACTCCCAGTAAAGCGGGCAAAAATCATTGGGTGCTCTCCACCTGTACATCTACTCTCTTGAGAGCCACTGGTCAGGACATGGGGACCATGTCGATCGTTGTGCAGTAGCACGCGGTATGTGCATGTGAGTTGGTTTTGCGCCAATAGGTTTCAGCATTGATAACTCTGCTAATTGCTAGGTTAGTGTAGGACTAAACCAAAGGTTGTAAGCTAATTATTTGAGAATTGGGAGAACGTTATCTGGCCTCCCGTGTTGTTTGTGAGTCTTACACCATAATTTCAGGTTTCTTATTCCAACTCAAGTCCCCGCATAATGTCTGTTAACACCTAATTTTGACCATGCCACTCACTTATTCATCATATAAAATTACATTGCATTTAGGATTAAACTTATCTTTTGAAAAATAAAAATAGAGAATAATAAATAACTTATAAAATAAAAACATTTGGAGGGAGATTTCGATATTTTTTTGAATAATAAAATATTTGATTGTTGAAAATATCTCCTCATTTCAAATTAAAAATTCAAGAATCTTGTGATTTTAGGGCCGCTTTTTTGTTAAGAAATTGAGTGAATATTAGGAAAACTTCACTTGTTTGTTGAATTTTCTCTCTATAAATAGAGAGTGCGAGGCTTCGAAGCGGGGGGCTTCTTTTCGTCAAAAAAATTGAAAAGTGAAAAGAGAGAAAAAGAGAAGAGGGTTTCAGTTTTGAGGAAAAAGAAGAAAAGTCAAAAGAGAAAGGAGAAAGCGAGGAAGTGACCGGTCACTGGGAAGGAAAAGATTAAAAAAACAAAGAAACAAGTTGACAAGACCCCTACTGTTCACCTTCTTCCCCCATCCGCATCTGCTCGACCGATCATCCGCTTCTGCTCTACACGGCGTCGCCCCTCGTCCGCCACCGCACCACCATCCTGCGAACACCGCCGTAGCAGCAAGCCCGAGCCGATCGCCGCCAGTAGCTGCCACGTCCCCTGCTCGACTCCTCCACGCTCGCGACCACCGCGCGCCTCCAGCCCGAGATCCAACCACACTGCCGTGTCCCGCCCTGCCGAGCTTCCCCTCGCCGGCCCTGCGACGACCCACGACGACCCGACCTCGTCCGAAGCTCCGCCTTGTCTTCGCCGGTCTCTGCCCACCTGACGCTGTTCCCCGACACCTGCAGCGCCTCCGATCAGCGACCCGACACCACGACACCAGCTCGCCGTTCAGCCAGACACTGGGCTCCCTGCTGTCGACTTCTCTGCTCACCGGCGGCTGCCGCCCTTCGACCAAGCAACCAAGCGACGCCAACAGGTCCCTAACCGGCGTCGCGCCTTCCTTTTCCATTGACGCCAGCAGCCGCTCCGTCTCCGCCCGAGCACCAGCACCCGTGAGCTTGCTGCCGACGCCACTGCACCTCCGCACAGCGACCCTCCTGCCCTTGTCATGGACCGGCGAACAGCCCCAGCTCCGGCCACCAGGACCCATCACCCTTGGCGAACCACCATCGCAGCTCAGCCATTACTGCTTCCTCGCCATTTCTTCAAGTCCACCGTGAGTTAGTCTAGGTAAATTTTTAGATATTTTGTTTCATAGTTTTTTTTTTTTATTTATTATTTTCATTCTAACTTGATTTGTTTTGATTTATTATCCAATTAGAAAATTTGTCATATTAAATCATGATAATAAAATATTGAGCCGCGAGACGTCAGGTTAGATTTTTGATTATTTCGACTTTTTATGACAAATTCATGAATTGCTTTGCATCATTGAAATAATATGCCATTGATTTATATTGATGAATTTTCAATAGGACATATTTTGGTGTGTTATTTGCACATCACATATCATATCATGTGTCATATCTTGAATTTAAGTACTTAGGTCCATATGCATTTCATATTTGAAGCTTTGCATTTTGATTTTTTAGATTCATATAGGATTCGGTTAATTTTCCTTTAATAAAACAAAAAAGAACAAAAAAAAAATGTTATTTAGGTTATATAGATTTCATAATGTGCATACCACATGTTGCGCTTTAGTTAGAGGGTCATAGTTAATGTTTTAATATTCTCGTCGTGCAATTTTTTAATAAAAAAGCCGAAGATTAGTATTGCATCTTTATTTTCTTTCTTTAATAAGAATTATTAAGTCATTTAAAAAAGAAAACACAAAAGGTCATTTACTTGGTTAGTTAAGAAATTAGTTTATAATTAATCATATTTCATGTCATCATTGTTTAATGTAGATTGCATATAGGTATAAAAAATAATCATAAAAAATCATAAAAAGAACATGCATATAGAATCACCACGTCATACATCTCATATCATGTAGTACATGCATATTTAGGATTATGTAAATTAGATTGCACACATATTGTGATGGTTCAAGTTATGCCATTTGAATTGCATTTCACATGTCGTTAAAATGAATTCATGTATAGTAAGTTTAAGTTAAGATTTAAAGGAAAAAAAAAAATTAGGTGTCATGTCATTTAGAAATCATGTTTAGGGCATGCATTTTTGTAAGTTTATTTTAGTGAGTAGATCTTAATAAGGTTGTAGTTTATAATTTCTTACAATCTATCACTTCGGTTTATTGAATGTTATTTCATTGATTGTGCACTTGCATGACTATCCTTTGCACATTAGTAGCTTAGGTTAAAATTAATCAAGATTACCTGCAAAATATTTTTTTAATTAATATGACAAGGTACCGAAATGACGTTAGATTTTTCTAGCGTAATTATGTCCTCAGACCTATTGAATCTCTGGTTCGCAAAAGTAAAGTATTCTTCTATACTTTACTTGGGTTTCTAACTAACCATAATAGGTTAGTGGTGGCTCCAAATTGAGTATAATTGCATATTTAAATGAGTTAATTTTTTAGTATCAAGTCGCAATTGATAGGACTTGGAAGGGTTCGCGTGAAGTCTTCGGACGTAGTAATCCAATAGCCTTCTTTGAATAATTCACCATCGGGAAGGTCGCGACAATGTCCATTTGCTATGGAGAAATAAACAGAGGAGAGGACCTGGAGATGTAGTGGTGTTATTCAATCCTTATCGTTGCGCAGACCTTGGAGTGAATCAAGCCCTTGAGACTCAGTGAGCCCGTGCCGCTAGCAAAGAGGGTTACCTTTGTTTCATTCCGAGCACTACACAGGTTTTTCCTTATGACCCTTGACTGGTATGAGGCCATTGCTGTGGCTCCATATTTCAAAGACAATGGCAAACACCTACTTTCCTCATGATTTTGATCGTGGCCTGTGGGTGAAATGTGGAGACATCTCCTTTTGCTCAAATTACAGCAATCCCACGCCCCGTAAATTCAAGGACATACCGCACATAGGTAGGGAAGGGTCGGATCGAGAGTCTTTGGTAGCAGGAAACACAGCTCGGTTCTAGACACACCCCATCATATGTGAACCACAACTCGTCCTTTGCGCTCACAGCCTAAAACTTTTGGGTTCGAGCCGGTCTTCGGGCCCGTGGCTAGAGAAGCCTGGGAAATCCAGGCCCACTCGATTGCACTTGCAAAACTCGAGAAGAATGCAAAGAGCATGGAGACCTCGAAATGCAGAAATATCATTTTTATACACAAAAGCCGAGATTAGCTAATAAAACCCAAAAGCAGAGAGAACAAACAAGGCTCGCAACTTGTGGAAACATGGGTTTGTGGAGGAAGCAGGATAAAAACAGAGTAGGAGTGTCAGTTGAAATCCTGAAAAAAACAAGAAGAAATTGCCCTTAACAAGCTAATCATAATAAGTTCGGACAAAAAAGATCAGGGTGTGGTGATTTCAGACTAGATGTGTTGAGCTGTAAATAGATAGATTATATGGCTGTAAATACATAGGATTTTTTTAGGAGGTTTTTGTTTCTGATTAAATCCCACAAATCATGGGATTATAGCTGTTAACAATAACAATTTCTCTCCATCTAAAATTTCACAAGATGGATGCAATTTATCTGGACCTCTTACCATCTCTATTCCCGCCTATGATAGTACTTTTAAGAACGTTACATTGCCCAGGATCATAGAAGAGAAATACGTTCCAGAAATTATAGAAGCGAAACATATCACGGTACCAACCCTTTTTTTTGTTCTTACGGTACCAACCTCACCAGCAACCATTTGCGCAAAATGACAGACAAATGGCCGATTTAATAGAAAATTGCACAAGTTCTTAACCTTACATACTGAATGCAATGCCTAAATCTTTCAATCGGTTAAACCAAATCCTTAACCTTTACTTAGGAAAATGCAAACAAGTCATAAATCTTTCAATTGATTTAATCAATTCCTAAAGCTTTACCGAACGATGCAATTAATTCGTAAAACACAAATTTTAGGACTTTTGGTCCACTTTATCCAACCATTTAATCATACTCACGTAAGTCAACAGTTACCCCACCATTCTTCACAACCTTTTTTTCTCCATTTTCCTTATCCTTATTTTTGGAGAGTATTTTTGGGGAGAACGGTTTTATGTTTTGCAAGTTGCGGGAACAAGCCAAAAGTATACAAAGGCAGACCTGCCGACTCTAGTTCATACCTAACATTTCATTGCCTTCCTCATTATGAAATCCCGAACGAATATTGGCAGATGGTACACAATACTGCTCACTGTCGAATACTGGCCGTAGGAGAACCAAGCGGGAGGATTCTTTCTTAATATTGCAGACACAGCCTCCTTGGCAAACTCTTCAGCAGGGGTCGCTTTGATTCCCTGAGAGAAATAAGCCCTGTCACGTATCACTGCCTCAAATGGCTTATACAGCTTCCACTCAGGCATCTTGTTGTAGCTCGCAACTGCAGAACTTCCTATGTTCGATTTGATAGCACCAGGGGCAATGTTGATGACGTCGATTCCAAGTGGTTTTAGCTCCAACCTGCTCATCCAAATAACGAAATGTCACCCAAACACTATTTCACTGCCTTGTTCTGGACCTTTGTCATATGAACCCACATCAATAGATTGGCCGGTACAAGAATGTCCTCTTGTTAGCATAATGTTATTGCTAAGGTCATTTAAGGACTCAAAGTTACCCATTTTTTGCTGAAAAAATATAACTCTCAAGAGTTAATGAATTGAACTAAGATATATGGCAATGAGAGGGAACAACTATTTTATCCCTAGCGTATTCCTTCCTAAATACCTATTGCTCTGTTTGGTTGGTGTGATAAAGAGAGACATTCAATTAGGCCGTAGGTACTTCTCAGAGCTATTTCCATGGCATTAGTCATTCCATTCCATTCCTATCCCATTCTATTCCACCAATCATACGAGGCATTTTTTTTACAACTAATGGTAAGGGTGAGAGCTTGGACATATATTAACTACCCTAAAGAAAAAGAACGATAAAATCAACAATGCTCTCACCTGAGAGTATCAGTCATTGAATGGAGGGCAGCTTTTGATGAAGTATAAGAACCTGCCCACGGTCCATTTGTCAAAGCAGCAACACTCCCCACGTTAGCTACTTTCCCATTTTTCCTAGTTGCCATGTGAGGGACAGCAGCTTGAATCATTCTCAATGATCCTGTAGGAAAGATTGAGAAATGCACAAGAAGGCCATACTTTACACTCACTTCACAGTTGCCAAGAGACTGAAAGAAAATGAAATAGGAATTGGACAAGCCTACATCATCTTAGATGAAAGACTCCATTTCATAATGTATGTAATGGATGGACTGCCCATGACGTCATTAAAATGAAGTTTACATGGTTGTTTTGTCACAATTAACTAGGAAAATCCTCACGAGATCAGTTTAAACCTAAGGAAAGGCATTGACAATTTTCGACCAATGTGCTCAAGGATTCTAATGCTGTATAAAACCCCAGTAAATAGTAAATCCCACTGATCCAAAAATACAGCAGATACCTCCAATCTGAGCAGCAGACAAATGTTTTACAGTTTAAGCCATGCTTGCACAGAGAGATAAAATTTTGTTCCACCCATCATAAAGGAGTTCTATTGAAGCAGCAGGAAAGATCAAAGAGAAAATTCTGAAAAGTATAAGCTGCAAGTTAGAATGGGGTGGCAGCTGAATGTTTTTGTTTTATTGGAAACATAGACAGTGGCAAATAAGCTTGACACTTAGATCACATACTAAAATGGTCCTATTTGTTTTTACTGCCATACTCCTGTCTCTACTCTCTAGAACACACAAAAGGAGTGTGCGGTTCCTATGTTGAAAGGACATCCAACATAAGGAGACACAATTCTAAACTTTTGGAATCTGAAACCTATTCCACAACCCTTTGAAACCCTCTTTAAACAATATATGGGTCTCCACAAGTCTCATGGTACCCATTACTTCCTATGGCAACGTATGGATCTGCTTTGAACTGAGAATCTTCAGCTGTAACATCCAGCTGTCATCAGTGATAAAAGAGATGCAATCGTGTTACTTAATACTCAAGGTCAAAGTATTGTGCAATATGCTATGAATATAGTCCCAGGCTAATTGCAAGAATATGATGTTACTGGTGAACAACATGCATACCAAATGCGTATGTATATAAGCAGAGATGCAGACAAATTGTCTATGCGAACTATAGTTTTACAACTCTAATTTCAACCAATAAATCTAGAAGAATGTCTTTTTTCCTGGAGTTTTGACTATAAATAAAGGGATGTTATCAATACAGATAGTAATCTTTTTGCAGTCCTTTATGTCTGGATCAATTTAAGATTTCTGGATGAAGAGAACTGACAATGAAAAAATTTCTGATTGAGGAAATGAAATTACCATACTTTGGTATTGTGAAAGAAAGTATCTGAGTTACCTTTTGGTACTAAACTACCCCTTTTTGTGGTTCACTGCAGGATTTACCTGTGCTTTCCATGTGATGTCTGGCTTAAAACTACTATGGACTTGATTGGCAAGGAGATGACTAAAAGCTAATCACCACGACAACGGACAAAAATGCTTTACAGCGTCTAAAAATTCTAAGTAAGCCTATTCTGTGTTTTTAAGCCGAACTTCTTGTACCAAGACAAATGCACCATGGACAAAGTAGGAGCAGAATGCAGCTGCGTTGTTGCTATATCTTAGGAAGCTGCTTTCAAACCAGGATACAAAGGTCATGTACTGTAAGTATTTTCTGATGACACTTAAAAGCTATACTGGACCCACGATATGGAATCCTAAGAAATCGAGCTGAAGTCCAAGGGGGTGGTCAGGCTATGAAATAGTTTGTACCGCCTGACATTGAGGGGAACTGAACCTGTGTATTGCGTCTAAATCACACAAACAAATCTCTATTCTTTAACTGACTAAGTCAATCGCATTTGGTGCAATGGGGAATCGATCCCATTAGACACACGCATCTTCAGTCCTCAGACCATTAAGTCAATCCAATGGTTGCATCGGAAACAAGCACATCCCCAAGAACCATCTCATCCGCAGGACCACCTATGTCGTAAGGGTTTTCTTCTTTCTGGTTGGTAGCAACAACCTGAGCAGATCCACCACCAGCAGGAGAGACATTTTGTACAAAGCAATAACTTCGAGCTGTCAATGCAAAGCCTTACAAGTAGCAAAATGTACCATCTCGTCCGGCACATTCACCAACAATAAAATCATCAGTCGTTAACAGCTAACAAGGACAGTCACCAGAACTCTCACTCGACGTCCATAAAGAGCTGATAGCTTCACCCAGAACACCGCATTTCAACACAAAGCTCATTAATTGCCTCCGCACATTCCACCCAGAAACCAAAATCAATCAACCCAGTAGCACACGTCAAGCAACGGATCTAGACTGTGCAGAGAATAGACCAAATAATCATCATTCATTACCATAGACGTTGGTATCAAACGTTTTCTGGAGGGCGGACAGCGGGATCTCCGCGAGAGGGCCCACGCACTGGACTCCGGCATTGTTGACCAGCACATCGATTTTTCCGAACTTGTCGATCACATTCCCGACCACCCGCTTCACGTTTTCCTCGGACAGCACGTCGAGCTCCTGGAGATGGAACCTCGGGTCACCGTCGAGGTCAGCCATGGAGGCGCGGGACCGGCTGGCGGCGACAACGCGGCAGTCCCGGGCGGCGAAGGCCCGGGCCATGGCATGGCCGATGCCGCCCTGGGAGCACCCGGTGATCAGGACCACCTGCTGCCCGTCGCCGCCGCCGCCGCCTCCGCCGCCGCCGCCGCCGGTCGCCATCGGAGTCGAGAAATGGGTAGACCCGGATTGAGATCGAGACGCGTAAAAAGGCAAGCTTTAACGGTGATAACGGAGGAGGCGAGAATATATAGCTGCTCAGCCCTGCTCTGCGTCGTGGCGTATTGCGGTGCGCTTTGTGGTGGGTGTGGTTTTGGCATGGGGAGTGAGTCAACTCGGCAAAGCTTCTGGACGGCTGTTTCGTTCCATAATTTCCTTCTTCTTTTTTATTATTCTGTTTTTCTTTAAATTGGATTAATATTAAGAAAAATCACAAATTAATACATCCGTGATCAATTTATTTCGAACTAAATTTTTGACTACAAAAACTTTAAATTAGTGCATCTACGATAAATTTATTGCCCGTTAGTTTTCGTTAAATTGCTGATTAAATAACGCGTCGTTATTGACGGATATATCGGTTTATACTTCTTCATGATATTAATCTAACTTGATGAAAACTAATGAATGATAAATTTATTATAAATGTATCAATTTAGGTTATCTATAATATTTTTTTTTTTTTTAAGTTTAGGGATTTTTTTTTGAAGGTGAAAAATGTTTAATCATTGAAACTTACTTTACCACCAAGTCATGGCTCCAACTTGGTAAAGCTCGCATGGGGTTAAGTCACACGGCACGATCATTTGTGTGCTTTTATTCAGCAATTTCCTTTTGGTGGTCGCTTTAACAAATATCTAATTTTGCATATTTAACTTTTATGCTTGTTTTGATGATAAATCTTTCATCGATATATTAGAAGTACAAGAATTATAAAAATTTTATAATAAACATTAAAAGAATAGTTTTGATTTAAAAGTAATTCATTAAGAAACAAATTTCGATTAGGGTTTCATAAAATGTCTTGTTTTAAAACTTGTCGAACCTTGCATGTTCCACGGATCCCACATTCCACGATGTAGACCCCTAATTTCGAAATTGAATATAGTAAGATCTAGGGTTTCAAAATTGGAGAAACTCAAAATTTCCTAGGTGGACTCATCGATGGCCTTGATCAAGAGCAAATAGCAAGGAAGCCGGATCCTCCGTGATAGAAGATTCTGCCATGGCATTTTTATAAATGGTACATTTGTTTCGTGAAAAATAAATTGTTTATAAAATATTTTCATAAAAGTGATTATTTGTATTTCTTATGAAAACGAATGAATAAAATATATTTTCATCATCTATGTAAATATTTAGACATAAATTGTTATTGATAATAAAAAAATTCATTGACTAAATATTTCAAGCAATATAAGCCATTATTCTTAGAATACATATATTTTTTAAATTATTCATTTTTCGTAAAATGAACGAAAGTTTGAAATACTCACAAACGGACGCACTATAATTCTAGTAACCAAATGAAACTTCCATTTGGCCGGGGTTTACTCGTTTCTACATGATTATTTGTCAATTCAAGCACCTACCTTCATAAATGTTTGGCAATCTCACTTTCCACTTTTGAGGAGGTGAGTGCTTAGTTGAGGCTAATCAATGCAATGCTTTGGGAGGCTGCATGTGATTTAGCTGTTCATAGACGATGATAATGAGTCCTTTTGACTTAGAAAGATAGAGTCACTAACTTTGCCTATATTCATTGAAGGAAAGTGGCGAATCGTTTCATTCTATTTTTCTATCTCCACCATCGTTTTTACCATATTGGTTTATCATCTTTGTTATCTCTTCGATCATTAATCAAGATCACAAGTAAGCTTTCACAGGTCTTTCACGAATCTCAAAAGATCCATCAACCACTTTGTATTATCAAATGCTTAGCATAAGGGCATCGGTACCTAAACTTTTGAATTTTTTTTTTTACATAATATAGTCTCTAAACTGTATATTTTTCATGTTAGTCATACTGTCAAAAGGTAAAAATGAAAATGATTACATGAATTGCCGCATAAACGCCACGTTGGTGCTGATGTGGCTGACTTGACCACTAAAGAGCACCGGAAAGTTGGACCCCTTTTTACATAAGCACGATAGCCCTCCTCCATCTACGTAAACCCATCTGCTAGATGCTAGACGGCTTGATGAAATAAATCTATAACACTATTGCCTAGATGCTCGCTTTATGCCATGGATTTCCCCTTTTAGCGAAGTTCTCAAACAATCCAGGTAGAAGCACTAGTTGGGGTCTATTCTATTATGAAATGGAAGCAAATGGAGCGAAATTAGAACTCTACACCATTTTTTGGCCATTTTTCTTAGTGCTCCTCTTTCTTAACAATAATAAGCATATTATTATTGGGGCCAGTTCCACATTATTTTTGTTTGGCTAAAATAGACCCGTTTTAAGATGATTGACCAAATTAGCCTTTTAACTCTAGCTAAGCATGAAATGATGTTTAGTGATGCGTTACTTAGGCGATTATGATCCACGAATTGCCGCTTTCTTATCTTAGTTTACTTCAAGAGGTGGCCAAAATATCACATAATGTGCACTTTGTTAGAAACTCAAATTTAGGAATTACTTTTGTCTGTCCCTACTAGGAAAAATCAATTCTTGGTTCGATTTGGTCTCACCTAGGAATTGAGAATTGGACCAGAAAAACCTGGTTCCCAAATGAGAGAGATAATGAAATGTAGAGACAGAGGGAATAATGTTTAGCCATTGCGCTTAAAAATATGTTGTTTTAGCAAAAAGAAGATGTCCCCGTCCCATTTATATTTCATATGTCCCCGTCCCATTTATATTTCATTCTCTCTGTCTTATCATTCCATCACTTTATTTGTGCCTTCTCATTAATTACTGTCCTTTTTATATGGAAAATATACAGGACTTGAGAATAAATGTACTTTAAATGTACTTCTGACATGCAAAAATGCGAATAGCCGGTCCTACATGTGCTGGCCTTGGTTTAATAGTCACTGACAATATAAATTTCTGTGATCATTTATTTTCCTATCCAAAATTATGGCATCCAATGCCACGGACAAATCCTCCCCAAAGCTTTTGAAAATCTACGCCCAACGCCCCTCGCTCGTTTCTCTTGCCTTTTTTTTTTTTGGTCTGAATTTAAAGCATTTCATTACGTAATATAAGATGAAGCGTCCAGTAAAGGAGCATCATTACACAAAATGTCCCATAAAGTTTGCGGAGTTGATAAACCCAATTTAGAAATAAGTAGTTGTTCCTATGGGCTTTAGTTACCCAATCTGCAGCATAATTAGTCTCTCTAGAGCAATGGCCTACCTGCACGTTTCTCTTGCCTTTTTACCACGCATGTTTTGGCTGTTTTTTCATGTTCGGACATTCCATGCACTGCGGACGAAGCGTTTATGTGGTAAATATCGTCTAGAACTTTAGGAAATTGATGGTGTGATTTTGACCAATCAACCAACCCGTTACACGTGTCATGGGCACATTGATAGGGACGGATGGTAATTTCCAACCAGTTTGGACAATACCCGGTGACGTTTTATAGACCGATGGTTTGATATTGATAAAACACGATTTCAACATCATTTCGTCTAAGCACACAATGACAATATCAATATCTAAAAGATTGTGAATTTATAGGTCTCTAAAATGGTATGAATATTATTTGTCATACTGGGAAAGATAACACAAATAATTTTTGAATTTTAGCTTAATATATAATGTGATTCTTGAATTTCCATTTATTCAATATAGTCTATTAACTTTTGATACATATTTAACTTAGTTCCCGTTAAAGTAATTAAATATTAAATCACATATTTTCGTCTAATAGCTTATACTTTTAGAATAGTCAATAGTGATTTTACAAAATCTCACATGATATCAAAGTAGTAGGTTCGACTTTAAATTTTTCCAAATCCCATTTACCTCTCAAATTAAATTTTCATGCTTAAGATCAGACTAAGCATGGGAGTAGTGTTAGAGTAATTAAATATTAAATCATGTGTTTTCATTTAATAGCTTAAATCTTTAGAATAGTTGGTAGTGATCTTACAAAATCTCTCATTTTCTAAATTAAATGAAAATGTGAGGTTCAATCAGAGCACAAAATCTTGGTGCCTTGACTCATAGGTAGTGGTGCAGATTGATTTTCCGGTGAAGCTTCAACTAGGCTCGTGGTTCATACTTCAAGTTTTAAACCATCTATTCTCCAGCAAATTTGTGGGTACTTGTTGATATATGACAAGTTTCTTAGTTGATAACTATGGTTGATTCGTCAGTATTTGTTGTGCTTCTAATTTTATGAGCTGTATAAATTCATGTGATATTCTCCACAATTGGCCCTATCCTGCCTTTGGCATTGTAGTAAAACCACAAATGAGATTCCCATAATATTCAACTGGTTTAGATTACATTTGGCTCAAATTGTGATGATTTTATTTAGGGCAAATTTCTTCGTCGGCTTCCAAGCCTGCATTTATGGTCAGTTATAGCATGAGCTGTATATCGTGCTTAAATTAGCTGAATTTGCATGTGCTGGCATCTTCCTCCCAAAATTCCAGCACTGAAATCGTGAATAACAATGCCATAACATGTGAACCACTCATACAATTACTGTCCGGCCAAAAGTAGATATGTAATGTTTAATGTCTATCCCTCAATTCTCTATTGCTTTGGAATCGTTCCTGTATGATGAATGATTCATTATTACTCTAAAAGGCATTGACAAGCCTGTCCTTTTCAAGGATCGCATAGTTCTCTTAGCATTAGTATCTATAAAGAGTCAGATCCTTCACAAATTAAATGGCAAAGAATATCAGATTATATGCTTATTAACCTCAGATAGTACACCGATCTAAGAATGCAATATTAATCCTAATGTAAAAGAAATTCACAAAGCTTTCACCGTGCACACTAATCAACTCTCTAAATTCAATCAATTTACAAATAAAAAATATCGAACACCTTTGACATCTTTTAGAAGAATATTAGGAAAATTAACAAAAAAATCTTAAACCTTTTTGTAGCTGTGTCAATTCAATCATAAACTTATTTTTCTAGCTAATTGAGTCTTAAACCTTTTACAATTGTGTTAGTTCAATTATTTTGGCCAAAATTGGTCGACCGGTATTGACATGGCCGCCGGCTTGCGCTGGAGACATTTTTAATAATATTTTATTTTTTGAATTTTAAATATTTTTTACCCCCTCTCTCCCTCTCCCTCTCCCTCTCCCTCTCCCCTCATCCTCCCTTCTTCCTTTGGCTCTTACAACTGGCCAACCCTCACCAATCATTTGACTGAGACAGCCGCATGAGCTCGCCTTGCCGTCGGTGGATGAGAGTGAGCTCACCCAGCCATTGGCGAGAGGCGAGCTCACCTAGTGATGGCGAGGCAAGCCCTCACCAGGGGAGGGAGGGAGGGAGGGAGGGAGGAGGGAGAGAGGTAAAAAGATTAAGAATTAATAGAATAATTCAATAAAATAAAATATTATTAAAAAGTTGTCACCTGGCCAGCCCGGTCAATTTTGGCCGGAAGGACTGAATTGGAATAATTATAAAAGGTTTATGATTGAATTGACCAAAAAATAAGTTTAGAATTGAATAAGCACAAATGTAAAATGTTTATGACTTTTTGGGAATTTTCCTAATCATGGTTGAAGAAACCGTTTAGTCCCAAATAGAGATAATTGTATTTGTCTCGACCATAATGACATTTTTAGTTTTCGTTTGCTCAAAAGATGTATAGTTTTCTATTCATTGTGTCATAGTATCTCTCGTGTTAATTTATCGCTCAATGCTTTTAGGCTGTGTTTGGTTGGCTAGATAAAACTTCGGATGTGATAACTTTTATCTTATGTGGTGTTTTGAGAGACACGAAACCTGGATATGACCAGATGTAGTTTGGATAAAAAATCCCACCTAGGGGGTGGGATAAACCTAGATAAGATATGTGAAATTTTAAAAATTAATTTTTTTTCTCTCTTCCTTTCCATCTCCCATTGTCGCTACAGTTCAAAGCTGGTTGGAGTCGTGGCGACCATGGGAAGACGGAGCTGACTAGGCCGGTGACACCGCTGGTCCATGATCGACGAGGTGAGATCTGGAGCCAAGTTTCATGGCTGAGCCACCATCTTAGTCCCGGTGGCTTGCAGTAAATGGCCGAGCCAACTCTTCATGGTAGCCAACTCTTCATGGTTGCTCGCGTTTAGGCTTGTAAGTTGCCAGATCTAGAAATGGTAGTTGATCTCAAGCCTTCGCGTTGCAGATTTCATTCTAGGTCATCTATACAGAGCGACATTGAAGCTCAGAAAAGCAAGGAAGAATAGAAAGGCGCAGGCAAAAATCTTAGGTGTTGTCTGAGATTATTTGCATCGTCTCTCAAAAACTACCCCCTTCCCCTTCAATTCTCTAAATCCCATGTCGTCCTCTCTCCTCTCTGTTCAGTACCCGTAGAGACCCAGATTCTTAAATGATCAACTCAATAACCTGAAATCTCTGGCAAAGTGCAAAGCTTGCTTTTTCTTGAGTTTAGTTATTTATCGAAGATCCATACGATCGTTTATCTCCAGCAACGGAAGTTCTCAGTCCGCCTCGCTTCCCATCAATTTTTCTGCCTACTTTTAGAGTATTGAATTCTCTGTGGAAGCTGGGTTGAGCAAAAACGGCCTCCTCCTCTGCTTCGTGAGGAAGAGGGGATTTTTTTATAAACACAGTTTATTCATAATTTTAATCTTGCAAATCCAATATTTATTTAGATAATATTTATTTATATTCATGTTATATCTGGACGTGAACAGATATTGGGTGGGAGATTTGAAATACTATCAAGTAAAAATGTTCGGATGACCAAATGTAACCTTAGAGAATACTTTCTCCATCTTTAGTTCTTACCAGGTTTATCCCATCGGGAAATCATATCAAATGATATAAGCGAGATCAAAGAGTTTGATTGACGTTAGAAATCTTTCAAATTGACTAAGATAGTACTTATATAGTAGAAAGAATTTAATGATGTTTGACTTTTAGCTTTATAATAGTTTATGGGTGGACACTAAAAATGTCAAAAGACGTTTACGGTATTTATGTTAATGTTAAAAGTTTTTGCTGGCTCTTAAATACCAAATCGGTTAAAAAAACAATCCTTCAAGAAATTCCGACAAAAAAATTAGGTGGCTTTTAATAAAAAATCAGTCCACGTGGACTTTTTTGGCTGCTAGAAAGGAAAATAAGGGCAAATTTCTCTTCCTTGATCTCTCTCCTCTGTTACTTCGTAAGCTCGCTATCTTCAACAATGGCGTCGGCCCTCTTCCTCACCTGCGCGCCTCCAGTCCCTCTTGCTCGAAAAACCCATCTAGTCATCCCCTTTCTCCGAATTTGACCTCCGCCCCTCCCCCATTGTTGCCACCAGTGGAGTCGCCACCAGATCTAGCCGAGCAACGCCGACGCTCACGTATCTCGGTCGTCCATGGACGAGTGCCCGTGTTGCTTGCGAGCCACCCGTATTGTCTCTGGCAAGCTTGGCCGAGAGGCCTTGTTGTCGTGTCTTCAATATTCGCTTTTCAAGAGTTGGCCTATCTGTCTTGAATCTCTGTTCACCCACTCCCGAAGCTTCAGACGTGCGTCTCGCACCTCATCGATGTGGGCGGGCGAAGCAACGTCGTCTCGACATGATTCTGGAAAAGCTGCGCAACGAATTCAGTTCTGGGGGTTTGACAGAGTATGATTCATTTTTTTTTTTTTGGGGAATATACACATACAACTTAGAAGGAGGGAGTGGGCACAGTCTCCACAAACGCTTTTTTCGGCGAAAAAGGAAGCAAAAGCTGTCGGTAGCTCTCGATGTTATGGAGCTCCCAGATTGTCATCCACTCTCAATCGCTGGAATAGTATCGATGTGCCATGAACTGTCGTGCTCTACTCTCTATACTGCGATTCGAGCACCTAAAGAACTCGGATCCGGCTCAGCACACCACTGTTGGCTTCGATTCTTGGCTTTTTCATCACTAAGAATCTGGCAAAATTATCAAAAAATTCTAAACCTATTGCAATTGTGCTAGTTCAGCCATAAACTTATTTTTTTGACCAATTGAATTCTAAACCTTTTACAATTATTCTCGATCAGTCCATCCGGCCAAAATTGGCCAGCTGATGTTGATATGACAACCAGCGGGCCATGGCAAGCTTTTTTTAATAATATATATTTTTATTAATTTTTTCCTTTTTCCCCCTCCTCCCTCTTCCTCCCTCCTCCTTCCTTTGGCTCCGATGATCGGCTAGGGTGGCCACTCGCCAGACTGAGGTGATCCAGCCGGGCGAGCCCCCGTTAGATCTGACGAGGGTGAGCCTCGCAGTCGTCGGGCAAGGCGAGCCCTTGCTAGATTTGGTGAGGAGGCCTTGCTAAATGTGACGGCAAGCCCCCTCGCTGGATCGGTGAGGGCTCCCCTCGCCGGCGACCACGAGGCGAGCCTCGCTAGATCCGGCGGGGGGCTCGCCCGCCGGATCGCCTTAGTTTGGCGACCGGCCAGCCTTGGTCGGTCGCCGAGCCAAAGGAAGGGGGAAGGAGGAAGAGGGAGGAGGGAAAAAATTAATAACAAATTTTAAAAATAAAATATTATTAAAAAAAGCTTGCTGCCACATCAACACCAGCCGACTAATTTTGGTCAGATGGACTGATCGAGAATAATTGTAAAATGTTTATGACTTAATTGGTTAAAAAAATAAGTTTAGGACTGAATTGACACAATTGCAATAGGTTTATGACTTTTTTGGTAATTTTTCCCTAAGAATCTTCCTTGTTGATCGACCTTCGTTTGCCGCCGCCGCTACCACCACCAATTGATTTTCGAAGAGTGCGAGGCGCGCTCTGTTTTACTCTACTTCTTGGCCGAAAGTTACAAAGTGATGAAACTGCTTTCGGAATCTATTCGTTCGCTTTGATTCCGACGGGCGTTGATGACTAAACTTTCTATCCTTGATCGTCACAAATTGCAACTCCATTATTGTCCACATACGAGAGGGTGTCTGTGCTCCTCGTTTTGTAGTGTTTAAACCAAAGTTGAGGTTGAGAGTTTACCTTCTCTATTATCAAGGAGGAGTGGGTTGGCCCTCATGACTGCGGAGGTCGGGATGAGCAGGTGGAGCAGCTTCTTCATGGCTTGTCAGAACATGGTGTATTGGGGGTGGCAGGATTCATTCCATAGCCGGTTAGGTTTTGAAATTAGGGCTTTTTTTTTCAATTTGGCGATTTAGGGTTTTCATTTTGAGGAAAGCTACTAAATGACATCATTTCTTGCTCTAGATGTTGACTATACCCTCCCGTGAGCCTCGTCGGCTTAAGAAATTAATAAAAAAAAAAAGAGGCTACATTGGATTTCCGGCCATATAGATTGGAGTTAACGTTGAAAAGATTGTTTTAAAAAAATTTGGCACTTAAATGAGTTCTCGAAAACTTTTGGTACTAAAGTGAGTACTAGAGGCGACTCTTTAGCATTTTTGGTGTTCTTCTCCTGCATTTTACTAGTGCATCCAATAATGACATTGAATATTGATCATCAATTTGTAGCATCCGCAATTTCAATTGAGCAAAATCATTAATAATCTATGATTTGATCCATCAATTTTCCTTATAAGTTAAGTTATGACCAAAGATGTGCATTTTCATATAAGTGAATTATATAATTCCCACCTAACCTACCATTTATCATATTGAATCCAAAATATCCTGGTGTACTAATAAAGAGAATGACCAATTATTTGTCTATTTATACAGCTCTCATCTTTTGATTCTCCTCACTTAGATATCTTATTAATCTTGAGCCATAATCTTATCTTTTTCCTTGGGATAAGTACACTAATGGTGCCATAAATTGTGTACAGCGCTCACTTTGGTACCAAAAGTTTTCGCCGGATCACTTAAGTGTCAAATCGGAGAAAAACGATCACTTTGGTGCCATTGGCGAGAAATTCCAGCCAAAATGATTACGTGGCTTTATATTTAAAAAAAAATCGATAAACCCTTTAAACGACGTCGTTTTCTGTCCTACTTAAGCAAACGACGTCGTTTTGCCATCTTATGTGGATGGCTTAGGGAAAACGATGCCGTATGGCTCATTTGTGATTGAAATTAGGGCTTTTTTTTTGTTCATCCTCGCTGACCTAGCTTGCTCGGCCACCGTCGCTTGGCCACCGTGCTTAGCCACCGTCGCTCGGCTACCGTCGCTCGGCCACAGTGTGCTCGGCCACCATCACTTGGCCAAGAAGTGATGGGAAAATAGGAGGCGAGGGCGGAGGATGAGGAGGAAGAAGGGGGATTGAAGGTGCAGAGAGAGAGAAGATGAGGAGTGCGAGGGAAACAAGGAGGGTGCAGATGGAGATGGTGGATTGGCCTCTGTTTAAAGAGTGGCTGGTGCTAGTGTTGTTCTTTGGGGAAGAAGATGCCGCCGCCATGGCTTCTTTCTCTCTGTTGGTGTTGTTCTTCGAGGAAGAAGACGACATCGCCATGGCTCTCTCTCTCTCTCGCTGGTGTTGTTCTTTGGGAGAAGAAGATGATGCCGCCATGGCTTCTCTCTCTACTGGTGTTGTTCTTCGGGGAAGAAGACAACGCCGCTGCCATGGCCTCTCTCTCTCTCTCTCTCTCTCTCTCTTTGTCTCTCTCTGTCTCTCTCTGTCTGTCTGTCTCTCTGTCTCTCTCTCTCTCTCGATTTGGGGATTTAGGGTTTTGACTTGGGGTTTAAGACGCCAAACGACGTCGCTTGGTGGTTTACATGCTGACTGGACTCTCCGGCGAGCCACATCAGTATAAGAAATTAATTAAAAAAAAGGCCACATCGGATTTCCGGCAGTTCAGATCGGTGTTTGCACTAAAGTGAGCGTTTTCAAATTTTTGGCACTTAAGTGATCCAACGGAAACTTTTGGCACTAAAGTGAGTGCCGTACACAACTTATAACACCATTAGTGTACTTATCCCCTTTTTCCTTATATACAACCATCTCTGTCAACAAATGATGAAGTTATTCTGCCTACTTCTATAATCTTTTTACTCAAGAAACCTATTAATGCATTTAAACTATTGTCCACGGTTTCATAAAAATTATGGTCCACACCCCTAATGTCAGTAGGAGATGCACTATCATGCACTCCAACTTGAAAAAGTTTAATCAGCAAATTACCAAAATAAGCTATTTTCATGACCCCGACTATGCTAAAGGTATGACTTTTCAAAATTAACATCATTTTAACTTAATTATTTTTGTCTTAATCTGACTATATATCAGTCCTGTGTGAATTTGAATGTTGATGTAACTTCCCAACGCTAACTTATTGGTAGCTTGGTGACACTCACGGATATAACATTTTGAGATAATCTTGCTTTATCGGTACATTTGATAATGACATCGAGTATGGATTATTGAATTGCCGCACTGTCAAAGAAAAATCATCAATAATTTGTGGTTCGTTATATCAATCATTTATGATTTGATTCATCCATTTTCAAGTATCATATGTCAAATCAGATAAGGGCTCACGGTAATGGAGTGAGCTTCCCTTAATTTTTCATCCCTAAGAAATGAATTTTTGTTGCACGAAACATCCATCTCCTTTCTAGTTTATTATGCCGATCTCTTATACAGTTGCTTCTAATTTTTTTCTATGTCGCTAATGAAAAGTTGGCCATTCGTTAATGAGAAGCTTCTACGATCTTGCACTGCATGCTCAATAATCCAAGAAGCACTCCCTGACCCATTTAGCACTTCGAAGACAATTTAATATCCATTTTCGACATTCGCTCTCTCTTCATTGGGTGATTATTTTGCTAGAATTTTCCTACGACCAAATAGTTTTCACTGAAAGTTGTTCTTCAGTTTTTATTTAGGGAAACTACGCATCTGCACCAATTTTGGACAAAAAAATATCATAGGCTAATAGGAATCTAACTTCTTCAATCCTAAAAGCACTACACAATCCCAAATCAAGTTGGAATCTAATTGATGATAAAGCCCGAGAATTACAAACTCAATAACGTGATAAGGTGTAAGCAAGTTACGATGGAATTTAATCCACATCACAGCTTGAGAATATAAATATATAATCTTGGAATTTAATTGTCAATGCAGTATCCAAGATAAAGATGTACGCTGCAATTTAATTGATGATGCAGATTTGAAAGCTACAACTAAAAAAGATAAAGTGCAAGTAAATGAAGATAAAAGAGTACATCTGCTTGATTTGTGTGGGGGACTTCTGATGGACAATTAGCAGTATTTATAATAATTTAGGGTAACCCACCTTTTGACGGAACTTGTCGTCTATATTTCCTTCAGCCACTTCTGTCGCTTACCTTCACATCTCAATAACTCCTCGTCTCTTGTCTTTCTTCATAAACAGTAGCAATGGGTGTCCCATGATCTTATTTTTAGATTGTAACCGATACCTAAAAAAACGCGCACCTTTGTTCTCAACTGCTTCATTAATTTTAAACTCCAAAACAGCTTGCCAATGCCCCTTCAATACCGACCAAAAAAAAAAAAATGCCCCTTCAATAAATATTCATCACAACAACTTTATTGGCTACCAACTTTTAATTGCCGACAATTGAATATGTGGCATTGATGAACATCATCATTAATAAGCATATACCAGTCCTTGTAGTTATAGATGAGATGACGTATTTGCAGTGATATCCACATGCTATACCCAATATTTTCTCCATATTCAGGTGCCATTCATGTGTTTGTCCTTACCTGCCTAGCAAGTGGATTATTATTGGTGTCACCAATGATATGACCAAGAGCTTCTGGCACCGCTAGGTGTTGGCTTGTATAGCCGAATGACTTCTGGGGCTTCAAATTGTGTAGCTGAATCAGATGGAAATCTTTGTGATTTTCCTCCTAATATGTTTCCTTCATGGTCACTAATAGTGAAAGCCTAAGCTCCTGGCTTCTTTTATGATGAAAAGGTCTCATCTTAATTAATTTTTATTTCCCGAAGCTTTGGCGCTTTCCATCCGTCTGATCGAGATACGGAGTCATAATGTCTTCTCGAACTCAATTGTTCTTGCACCTTGTTAAAAGCTTTCGAGTTTGAAGTCACAGCTTGGATCACCCCATAAGTGGCGGGCTTCACTTGACAAAAGTTTGATTATTACCTTCATTCTAGATTTGGCAAAAGATTGTGGAAACTTCTTCTATTAGATGGCGATGATAAAAAATTTGACTGATTAACTATATTTTTGAACCAATATTTTATTCATGACAATCTGGCTATGATTCGGGCAAGCCATTGTGCCCGTATCCGATTTTCCCAAATGCAAAGAAGAAAGATATGTTATGGAGTTTCTGGTTTGCACTTGCATATAGAGCTCAATGGCGAAGGCAAGATCTTTCTCTTATGAAGGTTTTCCATCGTGGGTAATGCGACTTGAAATAGGTTCCACAAAAAAATGCTTTATTTTCAGCTGCACATCGAGAAACCACAAAGATCTCCATTGAGTCGTAGGCGCAGGGTGTGATGAGAAAGCAGAATCCTCAATTTCAACTAGGGTCCTTTGCCTTGTCCCTCATGTCCGCTCTTCACAGTGCATTGTCCATTCTCCGTTGGTGTCTATATCAGCCTGTATTTTGAGTTTGCATGCCCAGGAAGAATTGCGAGAATTTCTTCTGCCATTTCTTTTGAAGAAATTTCTCTCATCAAAAGTTCATTCCATGTCTTTGGTTGGCTTATGATTGTTGGAGAAATCTTTCCAGAATATTTTGAAGCTGACAAAACGTTTCTATCAGTCTAAGTCTGGATGTTTGGAGACCGACAGTTTAAAGTCTGAAGACTTTGTATTCTCAAGACTCAAGACTCAAGACTCAAGACTTAAGACTCAAGACTCGAGACTCAAGACTTAAGTCTATTCTCACGACAGTCTTTCTAATCCAAAGTGACGAAGGAAATCCAAAGCCGAGGTATATGGTTGAGGATTAGATCCTATCCTCTCGGAAAAGATTTTTTGGTTGGATAATCATTTCGGATTCTTTAATTCTTATCTAAGATCGATTGAAGATCCGATGGTCGACGAAGTATTCTTGGAATGTTCTATTCTTGGAAACCAAGATCCTGATTGTATGGGCGAACAGGATTGATGGGCTATCATCGATTCCTTAAATAGCTCGGATGATCTTCTTGATTGATTCCGTCCAACGGGTAGATTGGAGGAATTCCTTTGGTAAGTGCCAACGGCTATGATGGCATAAAGGAGTATAAAAGGAAGACGTTCTAGCTGTTTTAGTAGAGTGTGATCGATAGAAAAATTCCAGTCCGAGGAACCTTGATTGTTAGTCGATACTGTTCGAGCGAAATTGTATACACAGAGTGTTTATACTTGGTGACGCCTTGAGCGAGTGTGGTAGATCATCTACACCTAGAAATCAAGGAAGATCAACACTGTAACATCTCTTTGTTCATAGTGGAATCCAGCCAATCGGCTGTCAGTGCAGAAGAGTGGACGTAGGCTTGAATCAAGCCGAACCACTATAAACCACGTGTTCAATTCTCTCTTTCCCTTACTCAGTCTTGCGGTTGAATTTCTAACTCTTGCAAATCCTTTAATTGTTTAAATATTGTGCAATCTTCAAGAAAATTTTTATATACCTATTCACCCCCCTCTAGGTACTCGTACTAGCTATTTCAATTGGTATCAGAGCTCGTGTTCTTACTTTATTTGAAGTGTTTTACTTCAGAGTAAAAGATCCATGGCGAGTATGCTAGCACCAGGGCTGGTGGAAGGGCAAAGCAATACCAGACCACCCTACTTTGATGGAAAAGATTACAACATCTGAAAAAACAAGATGAAAGCTTTTCTACGGTCAAAGGATCCTCTGGAATGGGATGTGGTGGAAAAAGGAATCACTCCTACTACCGCATCGTATCCGAAAGAGGGAAAGAAACCGTTGAAGCCAGCGGAATGTCTCAAGAAGAGATAAACAAGAGACAAGCACTCGATGCTAAAGCAATTTATTCTTTATATTGTGCTTTGTCACCAACTGAATATAACAGAATATCTTCTTGTGTTACAGCAAAAGAAGTCCTGGGACAGATTACATATCACTTATGAAGGGACAAAGACCGAGTGAAGGAGACAGAATTAACATTCTTCTTGGTCAATATGAATCCTTCAAAATGAAACCAGGAGAATCTATAACCGACATGTTTAGCCGTTTTACAAATATTGTCAATGGTCTTGAGAATCAAGGACAGAAAATTTCTGATCCTATGAAGGTGAACAAGCTACTGCGTGGACTCTCCAAGGACTCGGAATCATATAAAGACTTCAATAAGAGAAACGCAAAGAATCATGCCATTATCGTAGACGAGCTGATTGGAACTCTTGGTCTTACGAAGTGGAACGAATTAATGAAGACGAAGATCCAAGAGGTAAGAAATCCATTGCATTAAAATCTAACGATGATTCGATGATACAGATTTTGAAGAAGATCGGACGATGAGGAGCGTGCTCTTATGATCGAAGGTTCAGAAAGCTTAACAGAAAAGGAAGAAGGTTCAACTCAAAGAAACAAAGTTTTCAGAAACAGCAAACCAAGTTTGTTGATAATGAGGAACCAAACAAAGATGTAGTTTGCTTTGAGTGTAAGAAAAGGGGCACATCGGACCCAACCGTCCTCTTCGAAGAAGAAAATAGGAAAGTCCGAGAAGTCTCGAAAAGCTCTTAAAGCCGAAACCCTGGAGCGATACAGAGTGTGAAGAAAGTGATGAGGAATATGCCAACCCGTGTCCGATGGCGCAATCGGACTCGAGACGCACTGGATCGACTCGGGCAAGTGAATTTGAGGTAAGTGATTATAAAATCCCTGTCAAAGTCTCTAAATACATTGATGAATTATGTTTTAGTCTTAAGACCTCTCTTAAAAAGATTTCCGAACTTAAAAAGGAAAACTCAGTTTTAAAACAAAAGGAAAACATTTTAGAAGAAAAGGTGAAAAATTTAGACTTAAATGTTTCTACTCTTAAAGAGAATGAAGACAAACTTTCAAAAGAAAATGCTTTCTTAAAAACTGATTTATCAAATATTTCAAAGAAATTTTCAATAGGGTCCGAAAAACTTGAAAAAGTTCTTTCAATCCAAAGACCTTACTTTAATAAGTCTGGTCTAGGTATGACAGCAGAAACGATCCCCTTGATTGATTTTCCGAAAGTAAAAGAAAGAATTAAGAAAAGACCGTCGAGAGAGGCTTACAAAAATCATTTCAAAAGAGTGTTTGTAAAGTCTGTAGGTCGAAATGCTTTAAGGTGTTCAAAATGTAACAAGTCGGGATCATTTTGAAAAAGAGTGTCCTATGGTTTGGAGGCCTGTTAAGAAAGTATGGCCTAATAATGCTCATTCTACTAACGCCAAAGGACCCAAGAAAATTTGGGTGCCAAAGAAAGCTTGAGACTCTCTTTTGAATGCGGGTCTCTGTCAAAAGAAGGTAAAATGGTATCTTGACAGCGGATGCTCAAGACACATGACAGAGACTCAAATTGCTTCATAAAGCTTATTCAAGTAAATGGTGGAAAAGTTTCATTCGGAGGAAACAGCAAAGGAAGCATTGTGGGATTTGGAACTGTGAAAATTGGAAATCTCACAATAAACAATGTCTCTCTAGTGGAAGGACTCAACTACAATCTACTCAAAGCATTAGCCAACCGTGTGATACTTGGTTATAAGATCTCCTTTCAAGAAGGCATATGTTCTGGAATTAGCAAAGACTCAACTCGTCTTTCACGGGACGAAGGCATGGAAATATCTATCTCCTTGATGTAAAGCCAAATGAAGACCAATGTCTAATTTCAATTCAAGATGAAGCAGTCCTATGGCACAGAAAGCTTGGCCATGTCAACATGAAACAATTAGCCAAAATCTCATCAAAGAAGCTTGTTCGAGGTCTACCTAAACTACCATACCAAAAATCTGATTTATGCACTCCATGCATTCTGGGAAAGCAGGTAAGAAATTCATTTAAGCCAATAAATCATGTCTCTACTAATCATGTATTACAATTTGCTTCATATGGATCTCTTCGGACCAACAAGAACCCGAGCATTGGAGGTAAAAAATATTGTCTAGTAATCGTGGATGATTATTCTCGCTTTACCCGGGTATACTTTCTTGCAAGTAAGTCGAAACCTTTTCGTATTTTGAGAAGTTTGCTAAAAAGGTTCAAAATGAAAAAGGATGTGCTATTTCAAGTATAAGAACAGATCATGGAAGTGAATTTGAAAATCAAGATTTTACAAAATTCTGTGATAAATCTGGTTTTAATCACACGTTTTCCTCTCCGTATACCCGAGCAAAATGGAGTTGTGGAAAGAAAGAATAGATCTCTTCAAGAAATGGCTAGAACACTTTTAATTGAAAGTAAAATTTCTTCACGATTTTGGGCTGAAGTGTTTCAACTGCTTGCTATATTATAAATAGAGTATTTCTAAGACCTATTCTAGAGAAAACCCCTATGAATTATTCAAAGGTAAGAAGCCTATTGTTTCATACTTTCATGTGTTTGGTTGCAAATGCTTTATTTTGAAAAATGCAAATGATCGAGTTGGTAAGTTTGAAGAAAGATCGATGAAGGCATCTTCCTTGGATATTCTACATCAAGCAAAGCCTATAGAGTCTATAACAAGAAAAGCCAGTCTGTGGAAGAATCAATGAATGTCAAATTCCAAGACTCGGCGCAAGATGAATCTAGCGGACTCGGCACGAAGAGGCGAACCCGCTCTAGACTTTCCAATGTCTACATCTCAAGAAGCATCTCGCATTCGGGAAGTCCATCATCAAGATGCTCATGGAGAATCAAATAAAGAAAGAGATCATCAACCGGGCAAATCAACTAGTAACTGGAAGCACAAATCCAGTCATCCCAAAGATCTCATTATTGGCGAACTTAATGAAGGAATCCGCACCAGATCAAAAAGGCATGAAGAATCTAGTGCTTTGTGGCTCTCATTTCTGAAATTGAACCAAAAAGCATAGAAGAAGCTTTATCTGATGAAAGTTGGATCGAAGCTATGCAAGAAGAACTCAGACAGTTTAACATCAATGATGTCTGGGAATTGACATCTAAACCAAAAGGTAAAACCGTTATTGGAGCCAAATGGGTATTCAGGAACAAGATGAATGAAGAAGGAAAAGTCGTATTAAACAAAGCAAGACTCGTGGCCAAAGGATATACGCAAGAAGAAGGAATAGACTATGACGAGACTTACGCACCGCCTGCAAGGTTAGAAGCTATTCGACTATTACTTGCGTTTGCTTGTTATAAAAATTTCAGGTTATTCCAAATGGACGTCAAAAGTGCGTTCCTAAATGGATTTATCCATGAGGAAGTTTATGTGGAACAACCACCTGGGTTTGAAGACCCAAAGAAGCCGACTCGGTCTTGACTGAAAAAGGCCTTGTATGGTTTAAAGCAAGCACCTCGAGCTTGGTACGAAAGACTAAGTAAGTTTCTATTACAGATTGGTTTTGTCAAAGGTAAAGTAGATACTACTTTGTTTATCAAAAAGGAAAACAAAAGCTTTTTACTTGTTCAAATATATGCGGACGATATTATTTTTGGATCACCTAATGAAAGTCTATGCAAGAAATTTTCTAAGTCTATGCGGGATGAGTTTGAAATGAGTATGATGGGAGAATTAACATTCTTTCTTGGACTCCAAGTGAAACAAATGAAGGAAGGAACTTTTATTCATCAAGAAAAATATGCAAATGATCTTGTCAAAAGATTTGGATTGGAAAAGTGCAAAAAGACCGACATACCAATGTCATGTTCTCGAAGATCGACAAGGATGAAGAAGGGAAGAAAGTAGATCAAAAGCTGTACAGGAGCATGATCGGTTCACTTCTTTATCTTACTGCTTCTAGACCTGATATTTTGTTTAGTGTTTGTATCTGTGCTAGGTTTCAATCAGATCCTAGAGAATCCCATCTCAGTGCTGCAAAACGTGTTATCAAATACGTTGCCTCATCTTCAAGCATCGGTCTTTGGTATCCAAAGAGGAGAGACTTTAATCTTCTAGGATACTCAAATGCAGATCTGGCCGGTTGCAGAGTCGATAGGAAGAGCATTTCGGAACTTGTCAACCGCTTGGAAACGGGGATGGTGTCTTGGTTTTCAAGGAAGCAAAGCATCGTAGCTCTCTCAACGACAGAAGCAGAGTATGTAGCTCTTGGAAGCTGCTGTTCACAAATTCTATGGATAAAACAACAGCTACAAGACTTTGGGATTGAAGACTCATGCACAGAAATCAGATGTGACAACACCAGTGCGATCAATCTCACCAAAAATCCAATCCTTCATTCAAGAGCAAAGCATATTGAGATTCGACATCACTTCATTAGAGATCACATTCAAAATGGAGAAATCTCGATTCAATTTGTTGATTCAAAAAGTCAACTAGCGAGATATATTCACAAAGCCTTTGGAGAAAAATCAATTCGACTCTATCCGTTCAAGACTCAACATTTTGAAGCTTGAAGAAGTTAAAGTCTAGAGACTCTCCTACTCTAAGACTCTAACCTCTCAGTCTTGAAATCTTCAGACTCAGACGTGCATGGCTATAGACTGTAAGTTGCTATTTTGTCTAAAAGGTACGAATTCTCGTTTAGTTATTTAATCTCGAAAATGTACGATCTTTTGTTCGGTTATTCAATAATCTGTGTAAAATTCAAAAACTTGTCTTTTTAAAGGAAGTTAATTTTGGCAGTTATTGATTTTTGAAAAGAAGTGTTCGTACACTTTCTTTGTACCGATTCAACTTCCCTTTTCAAAACAGAGTTATATATATATATATACGGTTTTTCTTCGCCCAAATTTTCAAAACCCTAAAAGAACTCTCCTCCCAATCGTTTCTATTTCCTGTTCATCTTCGAGAAAGTAGTCATTTTTCTTGGGAAAGCAAGTGAAGGAATCTTCCAATCGACAAAGAAAGATGTCTTCTTCGAGGAAATCATCAAGAATCGCAAGCGGGGACCACGAGAGAATGGAGAAGGGACCGACTCACTTCGATCTTGCGAGGAAGAAGACTTATCAAGTCAGCGACAAAGTCCGATTCGCTCTCCTCCACGTCATTCAGCATCTCCTGCCCCACAAGGTGCGAGTCAACATCTGGAAGAAGAGATAATCGAGGATGCCGACCCAGTAAGAGTCCAAAGACCCTCCTTTATCTATAAGCTTTATCGTGCGTTGAAAACCTCTGGTACTTCATTAAAATATATAGATGAATTCCTTAAGGACAAAAATTATGGAAATGAGTATCTTTTTCTGCGGAAAATGGAAGAGTTGGGAATTGCTCCGAAAGGAAGGGCAGAGGAGGCACTTGTGAACATTCCAAGTGACCCTCGTATGCCGAGGACAAAATCGATTGAAGGGAACGATGATGACAGAATGTTCCTTGAATTTCAACCTAAAATGGGTGTGGCAAGCAAAAGTGAAAGGAAATCGGATGGATTTGTTTAAGTCCAAGGATCGGGAAAAGGTGTATTTCAGGCTATTGAAAAGAGGGGTAATCAACCTTAGAAGTGTCGATTTTGACTTTCGGACACCATCAACGTAAACTTAAGAGAGAAGTTGAATTTGCTTCAACTTGAGACTTTTTGCTCTGACTCTATTGACGGGTATGCTCAACTGACCGCTTATTTATATTCAAATCTAAGCTTTCTGGATGCGAATAGAATTTCATTCAGTGTACGAGATCAAGTCTATGTGGTAGATGTGAATATGTTGGCGGACATAGTTGGAGTTGAACGAGGACGTTATTTACCAATCAAAGTCTCACCGCTCGTACTACTCACGGAACTTGTCAAAGATAGGGACGTAAAGAAGAAGATTACCTATTCTAGGATGAATGCCATCAACATTGTGCTTCATAAGATTGTGATCAACTGTCTCGGACCGAAGTCTACGTCAAAGACTTCGTGTCTCTTTCGAAGCAAAGTTGATGTATGCGATCAACTCGGGACGGAAGTTTTCTCTCCCGCACACTATTCTTTTCCATATGTACGAGCAATGTCGAAAGACAAAGGACAATTGCCTTATCCTGGTGCAGTGACCAAGATCTTGAGACACATGAATATTGAACCGCCACAAATATTTTGTGTTCGACCATGTGATAAGATGGTGGTAGGTTTGAAGATGTTAACGAAGATGCGTCTGCAAGAATTGTCCAAGGCAATGGAGAAATTCAGAGTGAAATCTCCAGTCCAGTCTGCTTCAAAAAGGAAAGGAAAGGAAGCCATTGGTGCTCCATCGAAGAAGAAGAAAAGAACTCTCATCCTGGAGGATGAAGATGAAGATGAAGAGGATGAAGATCCTACTATCCAAGCACTGACAAGAACCAGACGCTCTGTGTCTCAACCGACGTAACAAGAAGAGAGAAGAAGAAGAGCGAGAGAGAGAAGGAGACGAAGCTGAAAAAGAAAGAGAAGGAGAGAAAGAAAAGTCTGCTGAATCTGAGAGAAGGGAAATCAAGAGCATGATCATCACTCTTCCCCTTTCGATGTCCTAGAGACAGGGGAGTCGGCGAGCAAGAAAGGTCCTCACCTCATGCTGCCTGTTAGTGAAGGTCCAAGACAATCTCCTGCAGACCCAGAAGAATTTCAGGCTTCTCAAATGCCTGAAGAAGGTGATACGTCAATTCCAAATCTGCCAAACTATACAGAAGCGCCATCGTCTACATTTACTCCATCAGAGAAAGTTCATGCCAGTACACAGACGGACGATTCTGCAGATTTTCGTAGCATCATGAATATTCTTCTGGAAATGCGTAGCCAGATATATGTTCGGATGTGAAATCCAAGCCATGAAACATGCTGGACAAGCATCTTCGGTCTCTCCGGAGGATAAATTCAAAGACCTCGCTCCGCAACTTCAAGCCAATGCTAAGGGAGAAGAGGTAGCTCAAGGCGAGGGAAGACCCGAAGAAGCTCGAAGGAGTAGTCCAATCCATTGGGGATTTCCGGATCGTGCGCATTCCCAAGCGAGACATGACTCCTTTCTCACCCTTTTTAATGATGACAAAAGGGGAGAATCAATTTGAACAAACAACTTTCAACATTTTAAACTTTTGTGGTTATGTTTATTTTTTGAGTATGACTTGAGAACTTGAACTTGGGTGTGAATTTAAATTTGACTGAATTGGTTGTGGATTTTGATGCTTGACTGGTTGCATTTTCATCAAGTGTTGTTATGTGGTATTACTCATGAAAGACTAACCAATTTTCGTGGATGCGAGTCTGGTTGCTTTATTAATCTTTTGAGTTAGCCATATTGCTTGAGAAATGTTTTGCGGGTCAAAGTTGTTCAAATCTACAAGAAAGTTTTGTCACCATCAAAAAGGGGAGATTGTTGGAGAAATCTTTCCGAATATTTTGAAGCCGACAAAACGTTTCTATCGATCTAAGTCTGGATGTTTGGAGACCGACAGTTTAAAGTCTGAAGACTTTGTATTCTCAAGACTCAAGACTCAAGACTCAAGATTTAAGACTCAAGACTCGAGACTCAAGACTTTAGTCTATTCTCACTGACAGTCTTTCTAATCCAGTGACGAAGGAAATCCAAAGCCGAGGTATATGGTTGAGGATTAGATCCTATCCTCTGGAAAAGATTTTTTGGTTGGATAATCATTTCGGATTCTTTAATTCTTATCTAAGATCGATTGAAGATCCGATGGTCGACGAAGTATTCTTGGAATGTTCTATTCTTGGAAACCAAGATCCCGATTGTATGGGCAAACGATTGATGGGCTATCATCGATTCCTTAAATAGCTCGGATGATCTTCTTGATTGATTCCGTCCAACGGGTAGATTGGAGGAATTCCTTTGGTAAGTGCCAACGGCTATGATGGCATAAAGGAGTATAAAAGGAAGACGTTCTAGCTGTTTTAGTAGAGTGTGATCGATAGAAAAATTCCGAGTCCGAATAACCTTGATTGTTAGTCGATACTATTCGAGCGAAATTGTATACACAGAGAGTGTTTATACTTGGTGACGCCTTGAGCGAGTGTGGTAGATCATCTACACCTAGAAATCAAGGAAGATCAACACTGTAACATCTCTTTGTTCATAGTGGAATCCAGCCAATCGGCTGTCGGTGCGAAAAGAGTGGACGTAGGCTTGAATCAAGCCGAACCACTATAAACCACGTGTTCAATTCTCTCTTTCCCTTACTCAGTCTTGCGGTTGAATTTCTAACTCTTGCAAATCCTTTAATTGTTTAAATATTGTGCAATCTTCAAGAAAATTTTTATATACCTATTCACCCCCCTCTAGGTACTCGTACTAGCTATTTCAATGATCAGCTGGTTAACTGTCGTGGGATTGCCTCTGTTTATGGGGCCTTGATAAGTTCCATAATTTAACCATTGATCTTCCCATATGTGAATTCTAGAGCCGTTAGCTATTGTCTATCTCAACTGTTGTTCTAGTAGATCTCTTCCCATGAGTAAACTTTGCTAACCCCAAAATGATCCATGACTTCACTTCGCTTTCCAGAAGTCCGTGTAAGCAAAATAGATGGCTCTAAAACCCTATGCCACAGACTCTGGCTGGGCGTGCATTCTCCGAGTTTGCTTCCCTTATATGGAAACATTAAAGTCATGCAGCTCTTGGAAGCTGAAGTCGCCATTATCTTTTGTTCTTGTTGAGACATCTCGTCTTTTCCAGTGAATCCCTTTACGTCCTTTTGTAGATTTTTCACCAAAATGACACAAATTTTTTCCTCAAATCGATCTGCAGATAGATTTACGTACTTGAAAAATAGAATTTGCATAGTGGGGATGGATTGCACCGTAGCGTTTATGAGTACTTCCTTTCTAGCTCTAGACAGCATATTCTCCTTCCAGCTTTTAACTTTGCTATTAGCTCGTCTAGAATCTAAGCAAACATTTCCTTTTTTAACATGTCCCAATTTGAAGGTATAACTATTTTTCTATAGTTCGGAGAATCTATATGCATAGATGATCTGCCATTGTTGCTTGTAGATTCTCTAAGCAACTTTACTAAAACAGACGCCAGATTTGTTTAAGTTGATAGTCTGATCGGAAGCATGACAGTATTGGTTAAGCACGGCAGCAAGATTCTGACTCTCCTTCACACACCCATCCAGAAAGAAAATTAAGTCATCTACAAATAGTAGGTATGCGAGTACTGGACATGAATTGGCGAGCCTCACACCCTTGAGTAAAGCAACTATCTACACCATTGATAATAAAATAGGAAGGGTATTTGCAAGTATATACATAGATATGGGGACACTAGATCACCTTGTCGAAGTTCACATGAGGTCTTCCAACAACTCCATTGAATTTGACCGCAGAAGATCCTATTGTCATGCATTTCATAATCTGGCCTACGGATATTTCTTGGAAGCCCAATTTGTAATAACATGTTTTATGGAAATCCTATTCTACTCAATCATAAGCTTTTTGCATATCCAGTTTTAAAACCCTTACCTTTTTTCTTACGCCACTATGGACATGTAATCCAATGCTGCACTACCTAGACAATTAAAATGTTGTTCTTGATCATTCGGTTTTCAACAAAAGCACTTTGCATTGGGGAAATGAGCTGGGGTGTAACGGTTGGAACCTATTAGGTAGAGTTTTAACTACTACTTTGTAGCTAAAATTACATAGACTTACAGTTCCAAACTTAGACAAGTCTTTCGGGACAGGGACCTTGGGAATCAGAGTCAAGTGTGTAGGGCTCATATTTGGATATAAAAGGCCATACAAAAACATATTTTGCAGCTCGGTTGAGATGTCATCTTTCAAAATTTCCCAATGCTCCTGATAGAAAAGGCCATTCATGCCATCTGATGGAGAAGCGTTCGTTGGACTATTTAAAAAAGGACTGATTCAACCTCTTAGAAGGTGGAAACAAATTCTTATAGTAAATCTGTGGCCATTTGCTTTATTGTTTCTTTATCCATGACCTAACAAATTCTTATGGAAGTAAGGGGTTGGGCAACCCCATAATTACAACATTTCGGGTAATGACCGATACCACCACATAAATAATACAAATGTGGTAGACTATCGTTGTTAATGTCTATCTAAACAATCACTTCTTCCTCCATGACCAACGTTTTGGGTTTAAGTGGCATTCAATCTAGATTGACCTTCAAGCAAACTTTCCCATATCATAACTAGTATTCACCATTAACACCGTCCTAAACTGAAACTAGTATTCACCATTAATACCGTCCTAAACTGAGATGCTAGTTTTTCCACTAACTCTTTAGGCTTTGTTTAATTGTTTGGATTTCTAGTCAGCATAGAATTGAATAGAATATGATACAAAACACTGAGATTTTTTCATATCCTATTCACTGTAGAGTGAATTACTAATTTAAAGTTGGATATTTTTGGTCGGAAGATGAAGATGTATAACTGCTGGAGCTTCTGGAATTCAAAGACCACTGCTAGAAATCAAAGAAACAAGCTGGAAAGATGAAGATTTTGCAGATTGAAGCTTGAACTCGCTGGAGATGGAGCTTGAGTTCGTCGGACTAGAGCTAAGGAGAAGAAGACTCCCGCTGCTTTCGTGAACTGTTTTCGTGAAACTTCAATGTGAGAGGAGTCACAGCGCGTGAACGAAGGAGACCAAAAAGGAGAGCACGGGTTTTTTTTTTAAAAATAGTTAGATACGAGAAATCATATACAGGTGACGTTTTGTAGACCGATGGTCTGATATTGATAAAACACGATTTCAACATCATTTCTTGTGAGCACACAATGACAATATCAATGTCTAAAAGATTGTGTATGTATAGGTCTCTAAAATGGTACGAATGTCATTTGTAATACTGGGAAAGATTAACACAAATAATTTTCGAATTTTAGCTTAATATATAATGTGATTCTTGAATTTTCATTTATTCAATATAGTCTATTAACTTTTGATATATATTTAATTTAGTTCTCATTAAAGTAATTGAATATTAAATCATGTATTTTCGTCTAATAACTTATACTTTTAGAATAGTCAATAGTGATCTCACAAAATCTCATATGATATCAAAGTAGTAGGTTTCGACTTTAAATTTTTCCAGATCCCATTTATCTCTCAAATTAAATTTTCATGCTTAAGAAATGCATTAGGGTAGTGTTAGAGTAATTAAATATTAAACCATGTGTTTTCATCTAATAGCTTAAATCTTTATAATAGTCAGTAGTGATCCTACAAAATCTCTCAATTTTTAAATTAAATGAAAATGTGAGGTTCAATCAGAGCACAAAATCCCGATGCCTTGACTCATAGGTCGTGGTGCAGATTGATTTTCCGGTGAACCTTCAACTAAGCTCGTGGTTCATACTTCAAGTTTTAAACCGTCTATGCTCCAGCAAATTTGTCAGTACTTGTCGATATTCGACAAGTTTCTTAGTTGACAACTTAATTATAGTTGATTCGTCATTATTTGTTGTGCTTCTAATTTTATGAGCTGTATAAATTGATGTGATATTCTCCACAATTAGCTCCATCCTGCCTTTGGCATTGTAGTAAAACCACAAATGAGATTCCCATAATATTCAACTGGTTTAGATTACATTTGGCAGACTTATCTCCTGCGAATGTCAGGTTTCTCTCTCGCCTTGTAGAGTTTTCACTACCTAGTGGTAGCTCTTCAGTACCAAACCCTCACACCCAAACCTCATCTCCTCGGTTCATCCGTCAGTATGTTTCATCACTCGATTTTTCTTCCAGATTAACAGCACCCAGCTATGGCCTTTGTTCTCGCAATTCTCTGCTGTCTTATTTCTTCGTTCCATCCATAATTCTCGTCAATTTCTATATCGTTCTCACAATTCTCCGCTGTCTTGTTTCTTCGTTCCATACATAATTCACATCCATGCCCGGCATCAATGGACGCTTTCTATCTGAGTATCTTTCCTATATCTTTCACTATACTTTACTGGGATTCGTTCCTTTCTTGAGGTAGTTGACTGTTCCCTCTCCATAGTCCTTTGCGAAGCTTCTTCCATCTGGTTCCAAGACATGCATGCAGATGGCATCCTCAAGTCAGGACGGAGATGCACGCCTTGCTGCTCCTTGCACCAGATTAGGTCGCCTTTGGTCACCACAAGAGGTTGAAGTATGGGATGAAGCTGTTCCTGCAGAAACATTGGCGGAATGTCAATTAATTCTGGTCGGTAAAATACTCTCTAATCCGTCTATCAATCTACCTGCATTCCAGAATACTATGCAAAGAATCTGGCGTAATGATAAAGTTGAAATTACTCAATGCGAAGAGGGAGTATATATGTTTAAGTTTAATTCGGTAGCAGAAAAACAGCGAGTATTAGATAATAGTCCATGGCTGTTCTCACATCACCTTGTTATCTTGAAGCCCTGGTTGCCCAACACTCCTCTGCATCATTATGATTTCACTACCTGTGCCTTCTGGGTGCACATCTTCGGCCTTCCTATTGAGCGTTGTACAGAGGAGATTATCAGTAGAATTATGAGGCATCTTGGTACGGTGCAGCAGGTAAAACTTGAAGGCAAGGAAAATACAACATTACGGGCAGGTAGGGCTCGTGTCGACCTTAATTTACAATAGCCTCTAAAACCAGGCAAGCTTTTAAGATTAGAAGGTAGGAATATATGGCTGGATTTCAAATATGAACGATTGTCCTACTTTTGTTATTCATGTGGGGTTATCGGACATTATGCCTCGTATTGTCCCACTGTACCTTCTGCTGAGTCACAACAAGATGGGAAAGATAACTTCTCCTTTGGTCACTGGTTACGAGCTGATGTTAAGGAACATAGCCCATATTGGCGTGCTTTCTATGATGAAGAAATTACCGGTGAAGGAGTTGAGCAGGTCATACCTGAAACTCCGCAACACTCACGCCTTCTCTTACCTAGTACCCCTCTGGTTTCTTCTGTTCCATTTAACCAGCAGGTCCCTCAAGCTGATTGTCCCAGCTTTAACTTGTGCCACCGCAACAATCCCTGTCTGGTACAGCATCTTAGTGGCAAACATATAGAGGCCAGCTCTTCAAAAGGTAAGACAGCAAAGACACATCGAATTCCTCCTAAGACTACTCCTCTTAAGAAGGCCAAAAGATATGCTCCTTATGAAATGCGTCCCTGTGTCCCAACAGATTTTGATGATTCACATTTTATGGAAAATCCTGTTTATGAGACAGACAAGGCAGACAACTGGGCTGTGGTGGCTTGCCCTAAAAAGCCACTAGAGGACAAATGAAACTACTCAGCTGGAACTGTCAGGGTCTGGGCAATACCCTGACGGTTCAAGCACTTAGGGCCCTGGTGACCCGTGAAAGGCCTGACATAGTGTTTTTGATGGAGACGAAAAATCAGAACATAGTAATCCAGAAAATTCAAAGGAGGCTGAAATTCCCTAACTCTTTTGTGGTAAGTCCGGTGGGTTTGGCGGGGAGGATTGGTTGTTTTGGGAATGCTCAGATGCGTTATCTACGAGAGAGACATAATGCCCATTTTATTGACTTCTTATGCACAGCTCACCCAAGAAGTAGTCCGATGAGGATTACTGTATCCATGCGCCTTCGGTTTATCTTCAACGACAGCAGTGTGGCAAGAGTTAAGGCAAATCAGTTCCTATAATACCTTGCCATGGATATGTATAGGTGATTTCAATGAGATCATGTATCATTGGGAAAAGGTTGGAAAAAAGTTTGCTGATTCCTATAGGATGCAATCCTTTCGATCATTTATAGATAGCTGTTCGTTAATGGATGTTCATAGTAAGGGCTGCGCTTTCACTTGGGTAAATAATAGGGCAGGGGATAATGAAGTCAAAGAACGTCTCGACAGATTGTTATGTACTATGGAGTGGAGGATTTCTTACCCTACAGCAGAAGTTTTTGCTCTTCCTGCAATCGCGTCTAACCACAGTCCCCTTCTATTACTCATTGATGGTCCCAAACAAAAGCGTTATAAGTCCTTCATTTTTGAAGCTTTTTGGATCCAACATCAGCAGAGTAGACAGGTCATTGCAGAAGCTTGGAACTCTTCCCATCTCCAATTTGCATCCGTGGATCGAAAACTTCAGTCTCTCTCTACAGTTCTTGCCAGATGGAGTAAATCGACCTTTTCGCATAGTCGTGATAGGATAAATCTGTTACAATAGGAACTCCAGTGCATTATGAATCACTCAAATATTAATTATGGTCAAGCAACAATCAAAAAAATGAAGGAAGAAATACAATCTCTATGGCAGCAAGAAGAGCAATATTGGGCGATGAGATCGCGCATTAACTGGTTGAGGTGGGGGGACAGGAATACCAAATTTTTCCATTCGACGACAGTACAGAGAAGGCAATTTAACCGAATTACTATGCTACAGGATGATACTCAGAGATGGATTCGAGATCCTACTCAACTACAGAACTTGACAATGGCTTATTTCCGAAATCTCTATAAGTCAGCAGGCCACCGTGATAATCTCCCTATCCGACTCAAATTTCGTCAGTCGTTACATTGGAAATGAACCAGGTTTTAATAGCTGAGGTTTCTCGGGAAGAAGTGAAAACTGCTACCTTTCAACTGGGGGCAACAAAGGTCCCGGGACCGGATGGATTTAATGGTCTATTCTACCAAAAATATTGGGACATACTCCAAGAGGATATCTTTACCTCAGTGTAGAATTTTTTTTAGCACAGGAGTGCTGCCCCCAGCTTTAAACAGAACGCTTATCACTCTGATTCCAAAGATCCCACATCCTGAAAGGTTAGATCATTACCGTCCCATCAGCCTCTGTAATTTTATCTACAAAATTATATCCAAGATATTAGCCAATAGATTAAGACCTTGGTTACCTGAGTTGATCTCCATGGAACAGAGCGCTTTTGTATCTGGTAGGCAAATACAAAATAACATCTTGGTTGTTCAAGAAGTCCTGCACCAATTGAAAACCAGGGTCAGAAAGAGAAAGTTTCAAGCTGTTTTAAAGCTGGACATGAAAAAAGCATATGATCAAGTAGAGTGGGATTTCTTGGAGGCTTATTTATGTAAACTCGGGTTCCATACCAATTGGGTGAATTGGGTAATGCGGTGCATAACGACGACTTCACCGAGTGTTAAATTCAATGGCCAACCGTTACCCTACTTTCAACCTACAAGAGGCCTACGCCAAGGCGATCCTCTCTCGCCATATATTTTCATCCTGGTGGCTAATGTTTTATCAACTCTCATTAAACAAGCTGTCGATATGGGAAATCTTAAAGGTATTCGGTTTAACAAAAAGTCTTTGTCCTATCCTTTCTCATCTATTTTTCGCCGACGATGCCATATTCTTCTTAGATGGAAGTCTAATTGAATGTCAAAATTTAGCCAATATCTTGCAACAATACTGTCTTGCTACCGGACAAGTGGTGAATAGGAACAAATCTGGCCTTTTTTTGAGCAGAGCTTGTCCTACTCTTTTAAAGCAAAATCTGGCTAGTACACTGCGGGTGCCATTGATTGAAAAAACTGGCAAATATTTGGGGATACCTTCTGATTGGGGAGCCTCTAAAAAGGATATGTTCGCCTGGATACTAGGAAGGGTTAGTGCAAAGTTGGCGGGGTGGAAAGAACAGCTGCTATCTAAAGGGGGGAAGGAAATACTACTCAAATCTGTGGTGCAGGCCTTACCAAACTATGCTATGTCCATATTTAAAATTCCAGTGTCAATATGCAAATCTATTGAGAAGAAAATTGCACAGTTTTGGTGGCAAAACAGTAGTACCAAATCGGGCATACACCGGAAAAGTTGGGAACTACTTCAAGAAAGGAAGGAAAAGGGAGGGCTGGGTTTTCGTGATTTACTTAGTCTTAACAAGGCACTTCTTGGTAAACAAGCTTGGCGACTATATCACAGTTCTTCCTCTTTGTGGAGTCGCTTTGTTTAGAGGTTTATATTTTCAATCTCTACAGATTTATGGCATGCTCCTAGAGGTTCCAATCCGTCCCGGGGTGGCAAAGTCTGTTATTTGGTAGGGACTCCATCTCAGACCAGATGCAATGGTCCGTTGGGAATGGCCACAGCATACACATTAGAAACGATAAATGGTTAGCTAGAGGAACTCTAGGTGGGCCAGCTAAAAGAGGGGAGCCTGAACTTGTTGAAAGTTATATTAACCAGAATCTGTCCACCTGGAATGTTCATCTTCTTCAACAGAGTTTTGATGACCAAGTTATTAAGGAGATCCTCACCATTCCTCTCGGTTCCACTATGGTTTCGACAAACTTATTTGGCCGGGGACACTTACGGGAGAGTATTCGGTTAAAAGTGGCTATCGGTTTATCAAAGATCATGTTCCTAAATCTCTCCCTACCTCCGTAACCATATCCCCTCACCTTACAAACCCTGTTTGGCGTAAACTTTGGCATCTACAAACCGCCCCCAAAATTAGAGTCTTTTTGTGGTCCCTTTGCCACAATGCACTAGCTACAAGGGAAAACCTATACAAACGACATATCCTCCCCACCCCAGTTGTCGGTTATGTCGACTCATCTCCCGAAACTCCCGAACACTTATTTCTATATTGCCCACAAATTCAGGGTATTTGGTCTCATCCGAAAGTGCAGCTTAACTTTTCAACAAACCACACACAACCACTGTGTTCTTGGCTAGCAAATATATTATTGCAGGATAAGCACATACCTGATTCGGAGATTGTAGTAACTCTTCTTTGGCAAACGGGCAAGCGCGAAATCATTCCATCTTCCGCAAAGAAACGATCAACCCATGACCAGATTGTAGATCTAGCATTTATAACTGCGCAGAGCAATCGCAGTAAGCCGCAGGACATATTATCTACAGGGCAGAGACTTTTGCCTACCTCTCGGAATTGGAATCCTCCACCGGTTGGGACAATCAAAGTAAATGTTGACGGGGCTTTCCCTGTGGCGGATCAGACAGGTTCGGTGGCTTGTATTTGCAGAAATCACGAAGGCAATATGGTTGGGGTTCCTCCCAAATTGTTCCTCGCTTCATCGCCCGCAAACAGAGATTCGAGCTCTCCATCATGCCCCTGCTTTATCTACTCGAGAAAGGTATGAATGAAGATCACCTTCAGGTTGATTCCGACTGCTTGGCTATGGTCGATATGCTGAACAATCGATGCTCTCCTCCATGGGACTGCCGAACCCTAATTGTTGACGTTGAAACCTTGCTATCCCGTTTTCCATTTTTGCGTCTGTCCTATTGTAGACGGGAAGCGAATTCCCTGGCTGATTGGGCCGCAAAGGCCTGTGGCCGTGGTTTTTGCACTCTAATTGGGCCTCCTCTCCTCCTTCTATAGTTCTGGACCTACTATGTATCGATGCCGGCAATGGGTAGTACTCTGTTTCTACGTAAATAATACAGTTGGTTTTTCCGATAAAAAAAAAAAAAAGATTACATTTGGCTCAAATTGTGATGATTTTATTTAGGGCAAATTTCTTTGTCGGCTTCCAAGCCTGCATTTATGGTCAGTTATAGCATGAGCTGTATATCCTGCATAAATTAGCTGAATTTGTATATGCTGGCATCTTTCTCCCAAAATTCCAGCACTGAAATCGTGAATAACAATGCCATAACATGTGAACCACTCATACAATTACTGTCCGGCCAAAAAAGTAGATATGTAATGTTTAATGTCTATCCCTCAATTCTCTATTGCTTTGGAATCGTTCCTGTCTGATGAATGATTCATTATTACTCTAAAAGGCATTGACAAGCCTGTCCTTTTCAAGGATCGCATAGTTCTCTTAGCATTAGTATCTATAAAGAATCAGATCCTTCACAAATTAAATGGCAAAGAATATCAGATTATATGCTTATTAACCTCAGATAGTACACCGATCTAAGAATGCAATATTAATCCTAATGTAATAGAAATTCACAAAGCTTTCACTGTGCACACTAATCGACTCTCTAAATTCAATCAATTTACAAATAAAAAATATTGAACACCTTTGACATCTTTTAGAAGAATATTAGGGAAAATTACCAAAAAAATCATAAACATTTTTGTACATGTATCAATTCAGTCATAAACTTATTTTCTGGCTAATTGAGTCCTAAACATTTTACAATTGTGTTAGTTCAATTATTTTGGCCAAAATTGGTTGGCCGGAGTTGACGTGGCCAATGGCTTGCACCGAAGACATTTTTAATAACATTTTATTTTTTGAATTATTTTATTAATTTTTTAATCTTTTTTTTACCCCCTCTCTCCCTCTCCATCTTCCTCCCCCTCCTCCTCCCTTCTTCCTTTAGCTCTAGTGACCGGCCAACCCTCGTTGGTTGTCCGACCGAGACAGTCACGTGAACTCGCCTCACCGTCGTTTGATGAGGGTGAGCTCACCCAGCCACCGCGGGGAGGCGAGCTCGCCCGGTGACAGCGAGGCAAGCCCTCACCAGATTCGACGGGGCTTGCCCCGCCAGCGATTGCTTGAGCTTGCCTTTGCCCAGCAATGGCGAGGTGACCTCGCCTGATTGCCTCAGTTTGGCAACTGGCCAGCCCTTCCTTCTAGTTAGTCATCGCAGCCAAAGGAAGCCCCGCTAGTGATTGCATGGGCCTACCCTCACCCAATGACGATGAGGTGACCTTGCTCGATTGCCTCGGTTTGGCAATTGGCCAGCCCTTCCTTCTAGTCGGTCATCGGAGCCAAAGGAAGGAGGGAGAGGGAGAGGGAGAGGGGGAAGGAGAGGAGAGAGAGAGAGAGAGAGAGGTAAAAAATATTAAGAATTAATAGAATAATTCAATAAAATACAATATTATTAAAAAGTTGTCATTGGCCGGCCAACCAATTTTGGCCGGAAAGACTGAACTAAAAGGTTTATGATTGAATCGACTAAAAAAATAAGTTTATGACTGAATTAACACAAATGCAAAAGGTTTATGATTCTTCTGGTAATTTTTCCTGATCATGGCCGAACAAACTATTAAATCCCAAATAGAGATAATTGTATTTGTCTTGACCATAATGACATTTTTAGTTTTCGTTTGCTCAAAAAGATGTGTAGTTTTCTATTCATTGTATCATACTATCTCTCGTGTTAATTTATCACTCAATGCTTTTAGGCTGTGTTTGGTTGGCCGGATAAAACTTAGGATATGATAACTTTTATCCTATGTGGTGTTTTGAGAGACACGAAAGCTGGATATGACTAGATGTAGTCTGGATAAAAAAATCCCACCTAGGGGGTGCGATAAACCTAGATAAGATATGTGAAATTTTAAAAATTAAAATTTTTTCTCTCTTCCTTTCCATCTCCCATTGTCGCTACAGCTCAAATCTGGTTGGAGTCGTGGCGACCATGGGAAGACGGAGCTGACTAGGCCGGTGACACCGCTGGTCCATGATCGACGAGGTCAGATCTGGAGCCAAGGTTCGTGGCTGAGCCACCATCTTAGTCCCGGTGGCTTGCAGTAAATGGCCGAGCCAACTCTTCATGGTTGCTCGCGTTGAGGCTCGTAAGTCGCCAGATCTAGAAATGGTAGTTGATCTCAAGCCTTCGCATTGCAGATTTCATTCTAGGTCATCCATACAGAGCGACATTGAAGCTCAGAAAAGCAAGGAAGAACAGAGAGGCGCAGGCAAAAAGCTCAGGAGTTGTCTGAGATTATTTCCATCGTCTCTCAAAAAACTACCCCCTTCCCCTTCAGTTCTCCAAATCCCAGGTCGTCCTCTCTCCTCTCTGTTCAGCACACCGTAGAGACCCACATTCTTAAATGATCAACTTAATAACCTGAAATCTCCGGCAAAGTGCAAAGCTTGGTTTTTCTTGAGTTCAGTTATTTATCGAAGATCCACACGATCGTTTATCTCCAGCAACGGAAGTTCTCATCAGTCCGCCTCGCTTCCCATCAATTTTTCTGCCTACTTTTAGAGTATTGAATTCTCTGTGGAAGCTGGGTTGAGCAAAAACGGCCTCCTCCTCTGCTTCATGAGGAAGAGGGGATTTTTTATAAACACAGTTTATTCATAATTTTAATATTGCAAATCCAATATTTATTTAGATAATATTTATTTATATTCATGTTATATTTGGACGTGAACACGTATTGGGTGGGAGATTTGAAATGGGTGGGAGATTTGAAATACTATCAAGCAAAAATATTTGGATGACCAAATGTAACCTTAAAAATACTTTCTCCATCTTTAGTTCTTACTAGGTTTATCCAATCAGGAAATCATATCAAATGATATAAGCGAGACCAAAGAGTTTGATGGACGTTAGAAATCTTTCAAATCAACTAAGATAGTACTTAGATGGTAGAAAGAATTTAATAATGTTTGACTTTCAGCTTTATAACAGTTTATGAGTGGACACTAAAAATATCAAAAGATGTTTACGGTACTTATTTTAATGTTAAAATTTTTCGTCGGCTCTTAAGGCTCTGTTTGATTGTGTTTTTTTTTTTTTTTTGTTTTTAAACACTTTTTCTGTTTTTTTGTTCCTCGGAACAAAAAAGGAAAGAAACGCGTTTGGGTGCGTTTCTGTTCCTTTTTTGTTTTTTGTCCCTAGAAACAAAAAGAAACAGAAATAAGAAACACAAAATTTGTGTTTCTTATTTCTGAAACACATCTGAGGAACAAAAAAGGAACAAAATTGTGTTCCTTTTCTATTTCTTGCTCCCTTCGAACACCGCCTCTCTCCCCCTGCGATGAGCTTCTCCTCCTGCGACGAGTGACAAGCTTCTCCTCTTGCGACGAGCGACGAGCGACGAGAGTCTCCTGCGACGAGCGTCTCCTCCTGCGAGCAGAGAAGTCCATCGTCTTCTCCGGCGCCGACAGCGGCCTCTGTCTCGACAACCGCTGCTCCTTCACCAGGTAAACGCGGTCACTGCTCCTCCTTCACCGATTGTCTTCACTTCGGCGAGAGCCACCCCTCGCAGATCTGGGCGATGGCTGGTCGGAGCTCGAGTGTGAGGGCTCGCTCGAGCCAGCGCTTGCCCAGATCTGCAGCAGCAGCAAGCTTACGCTCACTCGAGATCTGTACCAGCAAGCTTACGCTCGCCCAGATGAGCAGCTCGCTCGTTGCTGCTCAGGCTCGAGCGAGAAGACTCGCTGCTGCTCAGGCTCGAGCGAGCAGAGCAGTGAGCGTCGCTGTTGCTCACGCTCGAGCAGAGCAGCGAGATCATTCATACTCACGGTGCGTTTGATTGTCCTTACAATAGGGTATAAACTTTTCTTGATGAACTAGTTTGCGTGATGAGTTCAGGCACTGTCGAACACTATCGACAAGTTCGAAGATTGATCACGCACCGATGATGTTTGCTATTTGCTAATACTTTCTGTAATGACACTTCCAGTGTGTTTTGTTATAATGTTGTGTTATTTGCTAATTACAATTGTTGTGACACTTTCTAACATAAGTTCTTTAAAAATTATCAGTGGAAACCAATCATACCACAAAACTCGAACTCCATGGAAGAGTCGGTATGGTCAGCCATGCGATTCTAGACACTCAGCACAATCCGGGTGCGGTACCATCCAACGGTGAGGATCGGTATCAAATGTTTGAGTAAGAACTTCAATCGATCTTTTCCTTTAAAAAATTAGATGACATTCCTTTTTTTGGGAAATTGGGGTTCTAAATATGTATCATGCAGCAATATAGTCCTGTCTTTCTTGCTTCCATTTCAGTTTTTGCAAGAAAAGCATACAGAATGTGAAGGATTTTCTGCAGCAATACTGTGAGGGAAGGAGGCTGGCTGGCTACATCATGTACCAGGACCCGCTCGCCATGTTCTATGAAGCTGTGTGCGTCGGAATAGATTTCAATGGCAATGTAAATGCCGATTATTTTCAACTACCTCTGCCTCCGACTGTTTCAGGTGATGCATAGCCATTCTCACTTCTCCATGTCACAACATTATAAGCCTCACATAGAGAATCAGATTCAAGAGCCCGTCGATCTTTTGAATAGCTGGAAGCGGTAGAATGCTTTTTGTTTATTGTTTTGTATTTTCGTTGCTTGAAGCAGAGAATCCCGGGCAAACGGACAACACGCCAAAACCTAAGAAACGACAGGCGAAGTCTCTTAAAACTGGGCTTGCGGCACAGGTTACTGCTTTTCTAGAATTATTAACTGTGTATGTGTGTCCTGTACAACCTTTTATGGTACAATAAACAATCATATTTTCTTATCTCTTATGACTGTTATAAATGGAAGCGATATCCGGAGTTCTGTTTTTCACCAAATTATCATCGCAAACAGTTTCTGTGTGGATTCTGTTGAAATATAGATTACTCCGTCAGTCTTTATCCTCTAGGACTTGGCCTTTAGAATAATGATCTGGTTCAACGGACGTCACTTGTATTGCACTCATTTTTTTCTTCCATTATTCTGAAACGGCTGTATTTATGTGCTGAGATTAGTGCAGAGGGAGAGAGCGGGAAAGATGACCCTGGCAGATGTCGGAGGTTACTTCCATCTTCCGATCGAAAAGGCTTCTGAAAGATTGCATTTGTGTCCTACCGTTGTCAAGAAAATTTGCCGAAAAGGTGGAGTGGGGCGGTGGCCTTATAGAAAGGTTACACTCCCTTTCGTTTCTCTCAGTTCTCGAGTGGAAATTTGCCCTTCCAAAATTTTCCACTTCAGCCAAATCTTGGTTTTCTGCAGATTCAATGTATTGAGAGAAAGATCTTGGAATTAAGGGAGCAGCTAAAGAGAGAAGATGAACCGAAAAGGAGTCGCACCCAAGCAGAGATTGACGAATGGCAACGAAATTTGGACAAGATCCGCTGTGGAGTCACTAGAACAGACTAGTACGGCGTTTACTAAGTTGGATACATTTTATATGCTGCAGAGACTTTGAGACCTTGATGAGTCTTATACTTTCGTCTTTCGGCACATTTTGGTTTGTGTACAGTGGTGCTGTGAGCAAAGCGAGGACAAAGACGGATACTCTTTCTTGCATTATACACTTACATTTGTGATCAGAATTTCTTGTTGCCTCGAAAGAGAATATAATATTTTTGTGTGAAATTCTGTACAGTCTCTATATGGCTGTTTAGTGCAGAGCACAAATTGGTCAGTCTATTATTATAATTTTTAACCTAACTCAGACTGCTCGCTTGTCATTATGATAATGAGAATTCAAAGTCAAGTTTACACTTTATTTAAAAAAAAAAAAAAACAAATGGGAAAATTTTGGTACAAACTTAAAAAAAATTTCTTCCGACTAAGCAAATATGATCAAGTTTAGAATGTTTGTTTTCACTTAATATGAACAAAATTAAATTGATGAGCATTTCATGAGAATGATAATTCAATACCAAGTTCACATTTCATTAAAAAAAAAACAATTGAAAAAAAATTGTAATAGAAATTTTGTACATTACCAAACGTGTTTTCTGTTCTTTTTCTATTCCAGAAACAGAAATTTTATATAGTTACCAAACGTTTTTTTGTTCGAAATTGTTTAGGAGAACAGAAACACTTTTTTTTATTTCTGTTTCCTGGAACAATTTTTAAAAGAAACGCAAACAAACGCACCCTAAGTACCAAATTGGATAAAAACAATTATTCAAGAAATTCTGACAAAAAAATTAAGTGGCTTTTAATAAAAATCAGTCCACGTGGACTTTTTGGCTGCTATCCAACGAATGAGAAAGGAAAATATGGGCAAATTTTTCTTCCTTGATCTCTCTCCTCTGTTACTTCGTAAGCTCGCTCTCTTCAACAATGGCGTCGGCCCTCTCCCTCACCTGCATGCCTCCGGTCCCTCTTGCTCGAAAAACCCATCTAGTCATCCCCTCTCTCCGAATTTGACCTCCGCCCCTCCTCCATTGTTGCCACCAGTGGAGTCGCCACCACATCTAGGCTCTAGCCGAGCAACGCCGACGCTCACGAATCTCGGTCGTCCATGGACGAGTGCCCGTGTTGCTTGCGAGCCACCCGTATTGTCTCTGGCAAGCTTGGCCGAGAGGCCTTGTTGTCGTGTCTTCAATTTTCGCTTTTCAAGAGTTCGCCTATCTGTCTTGAATCTCTGTTCACTCACTCCCGAAGCTTCAGACGTGCGTCTCGCACCTCATCGATGTGGGCGGGCGAAGCAACGTCGTCTCGACATGATTCTGGAAAAGCTGCGCAACGAATTCAGTTCTGGGGTTTGACAGAGTATGATTCATTTTTTTTTTTTTTTTTTTGGGGTATATACACATACAACTTAGAAGGAGGGAGTGGGCAGAGTCTCCACAAACGCTTTTTTCGGCAAAAAAGGAAGCAAAAGCTGTCTGTAGCTCTCGATGTTATGGAGCTCCCAGATTGTCATCCACTCTCAATCGCTGGAATAGTATCGATGTGCCATGAACTGTCGTGCTCTACTCTCTATACTGCGATTCGATCACCTAAAGAACTCGGATCCGGCTCAACGCACCACTGTTGGCTTTGATTCTTGGCTTTTTCATCACTAAGAATCTGGGAAAATTATCAAAAAATTCTAAACCTATTGCAACTGTGCTAATTCAGTCATAAACTTATTTTTTTTGACCAATTGAGTCATAAACCTTTTACAATTATTCCCGATCAGTCCATTCGGCTAAAATTGGTTGGCTGGTGCCGACGTGGCAACCGGCGGGCCACAGCGAGCTTTTTTAATAATATATTTTTATTATTTTTTTTTCCTTTTTCCTTTTTTTCCCCCTCCTCTCTCTTCTTCCCTCTTCCTTCTTTTGCTTCGCGACTGGCCAGGTTGGCCAATCGCTAGACCGAGGCAATCCGGTTGGGCGAGCCCTCACTGGATCGGCGAGGGTGAGCCTCGCGGTTGCCGGGCGAGGCAAGTCCTTGCTAGATTCGGTGAGGAGGCCTTGCCAAACGTGATGACAAGCCCCCTTGTTGGATTTGGTGAGGGCTCGCCTCGCTCGGCGACCACGAGGGGAGCCCTTGCTAGATCTGGCGGGGCTCGCCTTGTCGATTGCCTCAATTTGGCGGCCGGGCGGGCTGGCCGATCGTCGGAGCCAAAGGAAGGAGGAGAGAGGAAGAGGGAGGAGGGAAAAAAAGAGGAAAAAGGAAAAAAAAATAATAAAAAAATTTTAAAAATAAAAATATTATTAAAAAGTTCGCCGGCTTCCACATCAACGTCGGCCGGCCAATTTTGGTCGATGGACTGATCAAGAATAATTGTAAAAGTTTAGGACTCAATTGATCAAAAAAATAAGTTTAGGACTGAATTGACACAATTGTAATATGTTTAGGACTTTTTTGGTAATTTTCCCTAAGAATCTTCCTTGTTGATCTGACCTTCGTTTGCTGCTGCGGCTACCACCACCAATTGATTTTGGAAGAGTGCGAGGCGTGCTCTGTTTTACTCTACTTCTTGGCCGGAAGTTACAAAGTGATGAAACTGCTTTCGAAATCTACTCGTTCGCTTTGATTCTGACGGGTGCTGATGACTAAACTTTCTATCCTTGATCGTCACAAATTGCAACTCCATTATTGTCCGCATACGAGAGGGTGTCTGTGCTCCTCGTTTTGTAGTGTTTAGACCAAAGTTGAGGTTGAGAGTTTACCTTCTCTATTATCAAGGAGGAGTGGGTTGGGCCCTCGTGACTGCGGAGGTCGGGATGAGCAGGTGGAGCAGCTTCTTCGTGGCTTGCCAGAACATGGTGTATTGAGGTGGCAGGATTCATTCAATAGCCGGTTAGGTTTTGAAATTGGGGCTTTTTTTCAATTTAGCGATTTAGGGTTTTCATTTTGAGGAAAGCTATTGGATGACATCGTTTCTTGCTCTAGATGTTGACTAGACCCTCCGACAAGCCTTGTCGGCTTAAGAAATTAATAAAAAAAGGCTACATCGGATTCTCGGCCATATAAATGAAAGTTAGCATTGAAAAAAATTGTTTTAAAAAATTTGGCATTGAGCTCTCGAAAACTTTTGACACTAAAGTGAGCATTTGAGATGACTTTTTGGCACTTCAGCTTATCCTGCAGTTTACTAGCACATCCAATAATGACATTGAATATTGATCATCAATTTGCAGGGTCCACAATTTCAATTGAACAAAATCATTAATAATCTATGATTTGATCCATCAATTTTCCTTATGAGTTAAGTTATGACCAAAGATGTGCATTTTCATATAAGTGAATTATATAATTCCAACCTAACCTACCATTTATCATATTGAATCCAAAGTATTCAGGTGTATCCACTAATAAAGAGAATGACTAATTACTTGTCTATTTATACAGCTCTCATCTTTTGATTCTCCTCGCTTAAATATCTTATTAATCTTGAGCCATAATCTTATCTTTTCCTTGTATACAACCATCTCTGTCAACAAATGATGAAGTTATTCTACCTACTTCTATAATCTTTTTACTCAAGAAACCTATCAATGCATTTAAACTATTGTCCACGTTTTCATAAAAAATTATGGTCCATTATATGAAAAACCCTCCTAATGTGAGTAGGAGGTGCACAATCATGCGCTCCAACTTGAAAAAGTTGAATCAGCAAATTACCAAAATAAGGTATTTTCACGACCTCGACTATGCTAAAGGTATGAATTTCCAAAATTAACATCATTCTAACTTAATTATTTTTTGTCTTAATCCGACTAAATATCAGTCCTACGTGTGAATTTGATGGTTGGTGTATCTTTCCAACGCTAACTTACTGTAACTTGGTGACACTAACGGGTATAACATTTTGAGATAATCTTGCTTTATCAGTACATTTGATAATGACATCGAGTATGAATTATTGAATTGCCGTACTGGTAAAGCAAAATCATCAATAATATGTGGTTTGTTACATCAATCATTTGTGATTTGATTAGTCCATTTTCAAGTATCATATGTCAAATCAGATAAGGGCTCACAGTAATGGAGTGAGCTTCCCTTAATTTTTTCATCCCTAAGAAATGAATTTTTGTTACACGAAACATCCATCTGCTTTCTAGTTTATTATGCTGATCTCTCATACAGTTGCTTCTAATTTTTTTCTATGTCGCTAATGAAAAGTTGGCCATTTGTTAATGAAGCTTCTGCAATCTTGCACCGCATGCTAAATAATCCAAGAAGCACTCCCTGACCCATTTAGTACTTCGAAGACAATTTTAGTATCCATTTTTGAGATTCGCTCTCTCTTCATTGGATGATTGTTTCGCTAGAATTTTCCTTCGACCAAATAGTTTTCACTGATTGTTCTTCAGTTTTTATTTAAGGAAACTAGGCATCTGCACCAATTTTGGACAAAAAAATCATAGGCAAATAGGAATCTAACTTCTTCAATCCTAAAAGCACTGCACAATCCCAAATCAAGCCAGAATCTAATTGATGACAAAGCTTGAGAATTACAAACTCGATAATGTGATAAGGTGTAAGCAAGTTACGATGGAATTTAATCCACATCACAGCTTGAGAATATACAGATATAATCTCGGAATTTAATTGTCGATGCAAGATCCAAGATAAAGATATACGCTGCAATTTAATTGATGATGCAGATTTGAAAGCTACAACTAAAAAAAGATAAAGTGCAAGTAAATGAAGATAAAGAGTAAATCTGCTTGATTTGTGTGGGGGGACTTCTGATGGACAACTAGCAGTATTTATAATAATTTAGGGTAACCCACCTTTTGACGGAACTTGTCTATATTTCCTTCAGCCACTTCTGTCGGTTACCTTCACATCTCAATAACTCCTCTTCCCTCTTTGTCTTTCTTCATAAACAGTAGCAATGGGTGTCCCATGATCTTATTTTTAGATTGTAGCCGCTACCTAAAAAAACGTGCACCTTTGTTCTCAACTGCTTCATTAATTTTAAACTCCAAAACAGCTTGCCAATGCCCCTTCAATACCGACCAAAAAAAAAAAAAAAAAGAAAAGAAAATGCCCCTCCAATAAATATTCATCACAACGACTTTATTGACTACCAACTTTTAATCGCCGACAATTGAATATGTGGCATTGATGAACATCATCATTAATAAGCATATACTAGTCCTTGCAGTTATAGATGAGATGACGTATTTGCAGTGATATCCACATGCTACAGCCATATTCAGGTGCCATTCACGTGTTTGTCCTTACCTGCCTAGCAAGTGGATTATTACTGGTGTCACCAATGATATGACCAAGAGCTTCTGGCCCCGCTAGGGTTTTGGCTTTTATAGCCGAATGACTTCTAGGGTTTCAAATTGTGTAGCTGAATCAGATGGAAATCTTTGTGATTTTCCTCCTAATATGTTTCCTTCATGGTCACTAATAGTGAAAGCCTAAGCTCCTGGCTTCTTTTGTGATGAAAATGCCTCATCTTAATTAATTTTTATTTCCCGAAGCTTTGGCGCTTTCCATCAGTCTGATCGAGATACGAAGTCATAATGTCTTCTCGAACTCAATTGTTCTTGCACCTTGTTAAAAGCTTTCAAGTTTGAAGTCACAGCTTGGATCACCCCATAAGTGGCGGGCTTCACTTGACAAAAGTTTGATTATTACCTTCATTCTAGATTTGGCAAAAGATTGTGGAAACTTCTTCTTTTAGACGGCGATGATAAGAAAGTTGACCGATTAACTATATTTTCTAACCAATATTTTATTCATGACAATCTGGCTATGATTTGCGCAAGCCATTGTGCCCGTATCCGATTTTCCCAAATGCAAAGAAGAAAGATATGTTCTGGAGTTTCTGGTTTGCACTTGCATATAGAGCACAATGGAGAAGGCAAGATCTTTCTCTTATGAAGGTTTTCCATCGTGGGTAATGCGACTTGAAATAGGTTCCACAAAAAAAATGCTTTATTTTCAGCTGCACATCGAGAAACCACGAAGATCTCCATTGAGTCGTAGGCGCAGGGTGTGATGAGAAAGCAGATTCCTCGATTTCAACTAGGGTCCTTTGCTTTGTCCCTCATGTCCGCTCTTCACAGTGCATTGTCCATTCTCCGTTGGTGTCTATATCAGCCTGTCTTTTGAGTTTGCATGCCCAGGAAGAATTGCGAGAATTTCTTCTGCCATTTCTTTTGAAGAAATTTCTCTCATCAAAAGTTCATTCCATGTCTTTGGTTGGCTTAGGTCAGCTGGTTAACTGTCGTGGGATTGCCTCTGTTTTGGGGCCTTGATAAGTTCCAGAATTTAACCATTGATCTTCCCATATGTGAATTGTAGAGCTGTTAGCTATCGTCTATCTCAATTGTGGTTCTAGTAGATCTCTTCCCATGAGTAAACTTTGCTAACCCCAAAATGATCCATGACTTCACTTTGCTTTCCAGAAGTCTGTGTAAGCAAAATAGATGGCTCTAAAACCCTATGCCACAGACTCCAGCTGGGAGTGCATTCTCCAAGTTTGCTTCCCTAATATGGAAACATTAAAGTCGTGCAGCTCTGGGAAGTTGAAGTCGCCATCATCTTTTGTTCTTGTTGAGACATCTCGTCTTTACGGTGAATCCCTTTACGTCCTTCTGTAGTTTTTCACCAAAATGACGCAAATTTTTCCTCAAATCAATCTGCAGATAGATTTACGTACTTTAAAAACAGAATTTGCATAGTGGGGATGGATTGCACCGTGGTGTTTATGAGTACTTCCTTTCTAGCTCTAAACAGCATATTCTCCTTTCAGCTTTTAACTTTGCTATTAGCTCAGTCTAGAATCTAAGCAAACATTTCCTTTTTTAACATGTCCCAATTTGAAGGTATAACTATTTTTTCTATATTTCGGAGAATCTGTATGCATAGATGATCTGCCATTGTTGCTTGTAGATTCTCTAAGCAACTCTACTAAAACAGATGCCAGATTTGTTTAAGTTGATAGTCTGATCGGAAGCATGACAGTATTGGTTAAGCACAGCAGCAAAATTCTGACTCTCCTTCGCACACCCATCCAGAAAGAAAATTAAGTCATCTACAAATAGTAGGTATGCGAGTACTGGACCTGAATTGGCGAGCCTTACACCCTTGAGCAAAGCAACTATCTACACCATTGATAATAAAATAGGAAGGGTATTTGCAAGTATATACATAGATATGGGCACATTAGATCACCTTGTGAAAGTTCACATGAGGTCTTCCAACAACTCCATTGAATTTGACCGCAGAAGATCCTATTGTCATGCATTTCATAATCTGGCCCACGGATATTTCTTGGAAGCCCAATTTGTAAAAACATGTTTTATGGAACTCCTATTCTACTCTATCATAAGCTTTTTGCATATCCAGTTTTAAAACCCTTACCTTTTTCTTATGCCGCTATGGACATGTAATCCAATGTTGCACTACCTAGACAATTAAAATGCTGTTCTTGATCATTCGGTTTTCAACAAAAGCACTTTGCATTGGGGAAATGAGCTGGGGTGTAACGGTTGGAACCTATTAGCTAGAGTTTTAATCACTACTTTGTAGCTAAAATTACATAGACTTATAGTTCCAAACTTAGACAAGTCTTTCGGGATAGGGACCTCGGGAATCCGAGTCAAGTGTGTAGGGCTCATATTTGGATATAAAAGGCCATACAAAAACATATTTTGCAGCTCGGCTGAGATGTCATCTTTCAAAATTTCCCAATGCTCCTGATAGAAAAGGCCATTCATGCCATTTGATCGAGAAGCGTTCGTTGGACTATTTAAAACGCCTTATTCAACCTCTTAGAAGGTGGAAACAAATTCTTATAGTAAGTCTGAGGTCATTTGCTTTATTGTTTCTTTATCCATGACCTAACAAATTCTTATGGAAGTAAGGGGTTGGGCAACTTCCATAATTACAACATTTCGGGTAATGACTGATACCACCGCATAAATAATACAAATGTGGTAGACTATTGTAGTTAATGCCTATCTAAACAATCGCTTCTTCCTCCGGGAACAATGTTTTGGGTTTAAGCGGCATTCAATCTAGATTGACCTTCAAGCAAACTTTCCCGTATCATAACTAGTATTCCCCATTAACACCGTCGTAAACTGAGATGCTAGTTTTCCCACTAACTCTTTAGGCTGTGTTTAATTGTTTGGATTTGGTTAGAATTGAATAAAATATGATACAAAATACTAGGATTTTTTCATATCCTATTCACTGTAGAGTGAATTACTTATTTAAAGTTGGATATTTTTGGTCGGAAGATGAGATGTATAACTGTTGGAGCTTCTGGAATTCAAAGACCACTGCTAGAAATCAAAGAAACAAGCTGGAAAGATGAAGATTTTGCAAATTGAAGCTTGAACTCGCTGGAGATGAAGTTTGAATTCGTCGGACTAGAGCTACGGAGAAGAAGACACCCGCTACTTTTGTGAACTGTTTTTGTGAAACTTCAATGTGAGAGGAGTCCCAGCACGTGAATGAAGGAGACCAAAAAGGAGAGCACGGGGTTTTTTGAAATATAGTTAGATATGAGAAATCATATTCGGGTCTATCTCACCTCCCCTAGGATTTTTTTTTAATTCGGGCTATATCCATCTTTATCTTGTCCTTCACAGCTACTAAAACACAAGCTAGGATAAAACATATTATAATCTGACTTATATCCAGACGACCAAACACAAACTTAGAGAACAAGTCCATAGGTAAAACAAGGAGTTGGGTCCAAAAGCAGCATCAATCAAATGAATACCTTTGGATGGCGTGCCTTGTTCCCACCTTTTCAGGATAAGAAGATGATTTGAAAAAGCTTATGGTGCTACATCCTAGATTCGTTTCTTCTCTCTCTCATTAGAGAACTGGATTGCAAGAAAGAACAATATCAAGTCGGGAGATTATTAAGTTTTCCAACTTCCACACCTTTTCATAGGAGACTAGAAGGCATGAAAGTCGAGAGCAAGGCTGGCTAAAGGTTACCCAACAAGAGCTGTTGGGTAAGTTCACAGTTTCTAATAGATTGATCGGATATAGTATCATCAACTTGTTTGGCTTGCGTTTGAGGCCAGAGGTTGCTCCTTCCTTTATAAAGAGCAGCAACCTTTTCCCGGTCATTATCATCCTAGGATACCAAAACAGTTATAAACCTTTTGTATTGGTACCAAGTTAGTCTTAAACTTTTAAATTGGACTAATTTAGTCATAAACATTTTCATATTGGTACCAATTCAGTCCATCCGGCTAATTTAAGTCGGAAATTGCTGATGTGGCCGCCGGCTGTCTTATGTGGTGCCACGTGGACAAATTATATATATATATATATTCAGATTTTTTAAATTATTTTTCCTTTTTTTCTCTTATTTTTTTTTTTTCTTTTCTCCTTAGCCCTTGGCTGGTGAGGTCACCGGCCGGCCGACCATCGCTGGCCACAGGCTGGTCGGGGTGAGGGGCCCCACGCCCTCGCCAGCCATTGGCAAGGGCTGCCGCACCTTCGCCATCGGCCACAAGCGAGGGCGTTGGCCCCCGCCCAAATATAGGTGAGGGCCGAAACCCTCGCCCGTTTACCAGAATTGATGTCCGACATCGCCTCCTCATAGGTTTTAGGATCATCATGTTGATCACTATCATACACGATGAATAATGGTTCAATATGATCAACCGAGTGTCTATAACGAGCAGGTGGGGGAGACATTCTCGCACTTCTCCTAAGAGGTTGTATATTATAAGCTCCCATTGAATCGAAGATTGGTATCTGAACTTGGTTGTTTGGTACTTGATTATTTTCTTCTTGTAAGACTATTTTCCGCTCAGTACCACATTGTTGGACGAACGATTCTCTTGGAAAGAAGCGTGCTTGCTCACCAAAATTCTTTGGCCTGAATGAAAATAGAAATAATATCTAAGAGTTTCCTTTGAATATCCAATGAAGCGACCTTGTTCAGATCTTACCTCAAATTTTTCCATTTTCAGCTTTTTTACAAAAGTTGGACAACCCCAAATCTTAATATGATTAAGACTAGGTTTCCTACTATGCCATATCTCATACAGCTTAGTTGGAACAGATTTAGATGGCACTCTGTTCAGTATATATACAGCTATCTCAAGGGCATTATCCCCAAAGGGATATTGGCAAATCGGTGTAACTCATCATAGATTGCACCATATCTAATAAAGTACGATTTCTTCGTTCAGATACACTATTATGTTTTGGAGTTCTAGGAGGTGTCCATTGTGATAAAATGCCATTCTCTTTAAGATAGTCCAGGAATTTAGTACTAAGGTATTGACCTCCTCGATCCGATTGAAGAGTCTTAATATATTTTCCTGTTTGTTTCTCAACTTCGGCCTTGAATTCCTTAAACTTTTCAAACGATTCAGATTTATACTTTATTAGGTGTAAATAAACATACCGTGACTGATCATCGGTGAAGGTAATAAAGTAATTATAATCACCTCTAGCAGCTTCATTAATTGGTCCACATACATCTGCATGTATTAATCATAATATGTCAGCAGCTCGCGCACAATTCCCACAAAAGGCGCTTTGGTCATTTTTCTTAGAAGACACGCCTCACAAGTTGAGTATGACTCAAAATTTGATGGATCAATATACCCATCATTACTTAACTTGTTAATTTTGTCTTCTCCAATATGACCTAATCGGAGATGCCAAACATACTTTTTATTTGGACCATCTCTAGGCGTTTATTAGTTATGGCATTTATATCAATTCTATTTTGCTTATTGGCATCGGTAATCGCATTACCGGACATTGTAATGGTATAAATATTATTGGTTAATAAGCTAGAGCTAACACATCTTCTATTATGATAAATAGAACATACATCATCAGCAAAAAAAAAATCATAATTCTCTTTACCCAAACGAAGTATAGAGATGATGTTCCTAACCACATTCTTATAATGCAAACAATTCTTTAAAATCAATACATGTTCAGAAGGCGAACATAAACGAAAAGTTCCTATAGCTAACGCAGCAACTCTTGCTCCATTAGCAAATGTTAGGACAATCTCATTTTGCCTTAGCATCATGCCTGTTTCCAAATTCTGCGAAGACATACAAATATGTGAAGTTGCAGTAGAATCTAGAACCCATGAGCTGGATTCAACACTAACCATAAGATTAGTTTCAATAAGCATAGACACCATACCTTCATAAGGTTGGTTATTGGGCTTGACCTTCAATCTCGCGAGGTATTTCTTACAGTTCCTCCTCTAGTGCCCCTTGACACCACAAAGTACTAACATTTTCCTTTATCAATCTTGGGTTTTGGTTGCACAACATGTTTGACAAGCCTCTTCCATTTCTTTTTCTTTAAAGCAGTCTTACCTCTTGAAGAATAAGTCTTTGCCATAGCCACTACATTTGGTCTCGTGTTATGCATTTCCTTCTCATAAACTACCAGCATGCTATGTAACTCAGCGAGAGTTTTCTCCATCTTATGCATGTGGAAGTTTTGGACAAAACCAGAGAAGGAACCGGGTAAAGATTGGAGGATCAAATCCACAGCTAACTCGTTGTCCATAACGAGATTTAGCCTAACCAATTCTTCAATGTGCCAGATCATTTTCACAGCATGATCATTAACTTATGATCCTTCAGCCATCCTCATAGAGTACAATGTCTTAGATATCTTATATCTAGAGGTTCGACCATTCTCATCAAAATATTCCTTTAAGTGCAAAATAATCGACTTAGCATCTTCCATAGATTCATATTTTTCTGTAATTCATTATTCATTGAAGCAAGCATATATGACCTAACTTTTAAGTCATCGTCACGCCACTTATCATAAGTGACACGCACCTCTTGGGTCCCACTATCACGCCCGAACCTTGAGCTCGCGCACATCCCACTGCGGTCGATCAAATATACGACATCCCAAGATATGTCGCCGACCCATTCATTTTATTATGCATGCGGAAGCGAAACAAATCCCTTAACTACATTTAACTTGGGATAGAAAAGCAGGAAGCAAAATCACAACATAACAATTTCATAATTCAACAGAATTACAAACGAGAGGTCTATGGTCAAAAGTCTACAAAAGACCGGTTCTTAAAAATGAACTGTCCTACGACCTACGAGTTGGACACGTTCTCCAATCCTCTTGACTTCACCTCTACAACTTCTCAAGGTCAACCAAAGCTATCCAGTCACTCCGTCCACCAGGGACCTGAAATTGTAATCCCCAAACCGGGATGAGACAATGTGTCAGCAAGTTCAACCCCCTAAACCCCTATTAGAAAGAAAATACGCTCCGGATGGCCTAGCCACATCACACAGAAGACTTACCTCGCATTAGCCTTCATCTGCAGGTTAGCACAATTTATATAATTCAACCACGTGCAATTATGATAACCAAACAATCATGGCACAATCACATTATCAGAACAATTCAATCACTTAGATCGTCTTAGCGATCAATCGACTCGGCCGATTACATGTCATTCTAGCAAATCGATCATTGCTCTCAATCACGGCCCTATAGGAAGGTTTAACAACCAGTGGCAATCACGGCCCCACTTAGCAAAATTAGAATTAGTGGCATCACGGCCCCACTCGGCACAACCTTTAAAAGGTGGTAGATCCCGGCCCGATGGGCACGACCTCTAATAGGTGGTAATTCACGGCCCGGTTGGGCGCGACCTTTATCAGGTGGCAATTTACGGCCCCACTGGGCGCGACCTTTATCATGTGGTAATTTACGGCCCCACCGGGTGCGACCTTTATCGTGGCTAATCACGGCCTCATTGGGCACAACCTTTAAAATGTGGTCAATCACGGCCAATCTCCCATAAATTTCCACACTTAGGATTCTATAAAGAATCTCTATTTATTGCAATCACACTTAATTTGCCACAACTAATCATCAATTTCAAATTCTAAATGCACAAAGCAGCGATCGGCACGAAATTCGAGCAACCGGGTCAAAAATAATTTTTTCGTTTTTTTTATAAATAATAATATTTTAATAATTTCATAATATAATATAATATTATAAATTCAAGAATTTCAAAACAATTAAATAATTCAAAAATAAAACTCTATTATGTCCCATCAAGGTTTATTATCAAATAAACTCTCTTAGCCTTTAATTAAACATGCTTTAAATTAAACAAACATCTTAATCTAATTCACAATTAAATAAACTAAACTAATCACCTAAGCTTACTTAACTTAGGCTAAGCACACTTAGGGCATCATTAATCGTCTAATCAAGGTTTAGTGAGCTCAACTCACCAGATTAACGAGCCGAGCAGACCAAAATGATGAGGACAACGTGAGGATCGACTTTTCTCAAGGCGGGCCGAGCATCCGGGCTCGGGAAGGCAGCCAAAACGGGCCAAAACCGAGCTGCCATACCCATTTTCTTGGCTGCTGCTCACGGTCGGACGAAGGTGGCTCGGTGGCTGCTTGGGCGCGGGAATGGTGGAGAGAGGCGGCGGTAGCTCAGGTAGCGATTGGTGGTGGCTCACGGCGGCGATGGCGATGGCGGCTGGACAGAGGGGATGGAGCTCGAGGTCGGGCGAGTAGGGAGAAGTGGTGCGCGGGCTTCGTGCGGATGATGGCAGCAGCGGCGAGCTTCGGCGATGGGTGGGTGCGAATGGCCGGCAACGGCTCCAGCGACGTGTGGCAATGGCCATGGTTGCTCTGTTCCTTCCTCCATTTTCTGGTCTTCGCACAGTAGAGATGGAGGGGGAAACCAACGAGAAAGGGAGAGGAAGAAGAGAGAAGAAGGAGAGAGAGAGATGGGACCATTCCCTTTTTTTTTTTCTTTTTCTTTAATCCCACAAAAATGCCCCACCATGACCTCATGGATGATGTCATACTCCACTCACTCAAAACTCCCACAACCTTATTCCAGTGGGTTCAATTCCATTTTCTGCCTGGGTCCAATTTTTGTACATCCAATTTCTTCAATTCTCATCAATTCTCTTCCAATTGAATCAAATTGAAGTCTATAAAATAAATTCGATGTCACCACACTTCAATTCACATCTTCACTTGTCCATAGAACTAACTTAAGTCCCAAAAGCGCGATCAAAGGTGGGCCTACTAATTTCTCGAGCCAAATTAGCCATTCTCTCGATTTAATCACCGAAAAATTCTGATTACATGAAAATCTTTCAAGATGAGTCAATGATCCTGAAATGATTTGTGACACACCCAGACTTCCACTTTTTGAATTCAATCTCAATTCCATAGTTAATTTCACTTTGACACGATACTAGGGCAGCCCAACATACCGGGTAGCCTTTAGAAATTTTCATGCATTTGACTTGTGGTTGATCATCTTAAGCCATAATGTACATCTTTGAAACATTGGCGACTTTCGGTTGTCGGGGTAATCTTAAGGTTTCAAATACGGACATAGGGTACCCAATCGACAGAAAAGTCGGTCTAATGCCGATCGACAAGAATTGTGCGATCTGGTGGAATTACCCACGCCTGATCACATGCCTCTGTCGAGTCGACCTATCTCCGATCTCTAATTGATTTTTAATTGTGCCGTAATGACCCTTGTAGATTAGCTTGGTCGAAAGATCGCTTCCTGGTTAAATTCTCGAGTCGATGTATTAGAATTTCCTAACGGCTTCACTCCGATATACTAGTTTTCACATGAATGGCCGACTCAAGGAAAAGAACTATATGCGTGCCAATGAAATGCCCATCTCAATTTATTGAAAATAGAATTGGAAAATCGGGATGTCACACCCACCCTCAAGAAAAGAGGTTGGCATCTTTTCATCAAGCACATACCCAATTTTTTTCTAAATTGAGAACAATTTTCAAATTCCTCACCCGGTTAGTGAAATTGGGTCCAGTCAAACAATTCTTGTCAAGTATAGAAACAAGTGGATTTGTGGTCACCATTTTTAGAGTAATAATATATCTGTTGCAGAAAATAAATTGTTAGCCATTGTATCTTTTAAAATAACTATTTCATTTTGGCCTTTAAACGAATTAGATCCTCCCACTAAATTTATATTCGAATCCCATACTCCTTAAGATGGGAAGCTGTAATCTTTGTTGGGTAAAGATTACTAGTGAGGATTGGAGTCCCACTAGCTTAAAGCCCACCTCACCTAACAATTATTGGTGTACTATGAACTTAGTGAGTGAACCAACTTGTTTAACGCATCACATGTGAGTCCCAATCATAACTTCGGCCTCTAGACCATGAAAGCCTCACCTAACATTTATTGGCATCATGATCATAGTTAAGTCTAGCCCATCGTCACATGCAAGTATTGAAAACACAAATGATTTCCCCACTTGACAGTTAGTAGCAATCATTTGACTCCAACACCACAGCATCACATGCATAATGAAGTGGTCCAATATTATGAATGGTAATTAACCCCTATGTATCCATAGCCGGTCAGTTAACCACTATAATATTGGATCAAACCACGAAGATGAAAGGCCACGAGTCCAAAACCCGTTTCAACTTAATATTATTAATAAGGAGATTTGAGTCGTTATTTACAGTCTCACTTTGCACATTAATTGGTTTAACATGCATGATAACATAAACACAATAAATAAATTGATATCACACAAACATCTATCCTACATGGTGATCATGGAATTATGGTTCAATGGGTCTAGAGCCAAAGAGACCCATTTAGCCATTTTAATGTTTTAATAATAGAGACTTGCCCTTCAATTTTTCTTGAATCTTTGAACCGCCACATGTAACTATTACATAATAGTTTTAGGGCATACATCTAACAACCACCACATACTTTGAGTGCAATGGTACCGTTGAGTCAACAGTTGTTACCCGTGGCACAAAAACAATCAATGGCTTTGCCTTTGCAGTCGGTTCCTGTAACGCCACAACAACCCATGCCCTTGAGTCAACAATTGCCCATACCTCCTAGTTTTCGGCCGCTTCAGCCATTGAGCATGGTGTATTATAGTCGTTAGAACCATTCCCAGTAAAATTGCAATAGTGAGGATGCATCTTCTGTGGAAGCTTTTTAAGGACAAATTTGAGTAATTTTGTGGAGAGTTTGGTTTCCAGTTAATAGGTGAGACCATTAGAAATATCATATAAAGCTAAAGCATTCATAGAGCGGCTGAAATAATTTGTCTTGGGTTGAATTGTAACCTTGGATTGTGTTTCGAATGTAGGTTATGTTCAATATAAACCGCCAATCTGGCCTTTGGTGCTCCCACTAAAGCAGGCAAAAATCATTGGGTGCTCTCGACCTGTACATCTACTCTCTTACGAGCCACTGGTCAGGACATGGTGAGCATGTCGATTGTCGTGCGGTAGCAAGTACTAGGTAGTGTGTGCGTACGAGCTGGTTTCACACTGATAGGTTTCAACGTTGATAACTAAGCTAATTGCTAGGTTAGTTTAGGACTAAACCATAGGTTGTACGTCAATTACTTGAGAATTTGGAGAAAGTAATGTGGCCTCCCGTAATTTGCGAGTCTTGGACCATAATTTCAGGTTTCTCTTTTGGACTCAAGTCCCTGCCCAAAGTTCTTAAGCTATTGAGAAATAAAAGACGAGAGGATCCGGAGACATAGTGGTGTTACTCAATTCTTATCGATGCACGAGACCTCAAGAGCGAATCGAGCCTTTTGAGCCTGCGCTACTAGCAAGGAGTGTTCCTTGGTTTCATTCTGAGCCCCGCACATGTTTTCCTTGTGACCCTTGACTGGTAGGAGGCCATTGCCGTCGCTCCAAATTTCAAAGACAAAGGCAAACGGCTACTTTCCTCACGATTGTGATTATGGGCTGTGGGTGAAATGTGGGGACATCACCTTTTGCTCAAGTCACAGCAACACCACACCCCGTAATTTCGAGGACGGACGTGTTAAGTATAAAGGAACAAAGATGCTCAATGCAGAAGCAAAAACAGAAGGATTCAGCAATACAGAAGTTCAATGTAGAAGCAAAACAGAGGACCTGGATCGCCAGCAAATAACTTGGATTGCTAAGTCATAAAGTCAAATCAGTGGCAAAGATCTTATGAAGAAGATCAACCTGGATCGATGATCAATGAACGAAGATGCTCGAGGGATTAATGACTCGGATAGCCAAAGTCTTAAGCATAGTCAAATAGATTCTTTGTTAAAAACAGTTACTATATTCAGTTTTTCCTTTGTAACTAAGTTCTGTTACATATCCGAGTATAAATACTCTGCGTTGCTTTACATAAGAAGTAATGAAGATAGATAGAAATAGAGTAAGAGAGAGAAGTCGCAAGAGTTGAGAGAACAAGGTATCAAGGTCATCGACGAATGCGAAAGGATCTCGATACTAAAAAAAAAGAAAGTTTCGGAGGATGAAGAATAGCTCAAATCCAAACACCGAAGCAAGTTAAGTACATTTGATCTTAGAAGATAGAACAACAGAAGTATATTCATATTCTGTCTTTCAATTGTACTAAGATACGGTGATATGATCATCATTCGGAAATACAAATGGTCTTCAGAGCTGTTCACTTGATCTTGTTTGAAGTTCTTCATCTTTCTCATGGTATCAGAGCAATAGGTTGTTTGTATAACTTGGTTTGATCTGAAATTTTGAAGCAATGGCAATAAGATCACCAAAATATCCTTTTCCAATTCACGTAAACATCTCGAACTTTGTTACAATCAAGCTCGCTGAAGACAATTTTCTGTTATGGTAAGCTCAAATTCAAAGGTTTCTGAAGAGTCAAGACCTCTTCGGTTTTGTTAATGGTGATGTTATAGCTCCTTCACGAATGTTGCAGTATGGCCATACACAAAAATTTTTCATATTGAAATTTATAACCAAACTCTTATACAAACCATGAAAAACCCTTCATAACTATTCACATCAAAATGATGAAGATCTCAAAAGAAGACAGTTCAAACTTAGACAAACTAAAGGCCGTACTCGAGGCCCCTCTCAAAATTGTCTTCTTCTTCCAAAATCCTTTTCTTCAGATCTCACCTCCGAGTTCTCCTTCTCGGCCATATTTTTCCTCAAACTCCTCTAGCATCAAAAGGAGATCTCAAAAGAAGACAGAAACGGGGTCCCGAAATGGTTTTCCCAAACCTCCGAGGGATGAGACTACGTCTCGAGTTCTACCCCACTAAGCCCGATTAGCAAACTATTATACTAAAGGCTGCCTAAACACGCACAGGGCAGAGGACTTACCTTGGCCTCGATCCCACCCGCAAGTCAATACAATTCACAATAAACATCCATTCACTTCAAACAAATCGAACCAGTCGATTACATGTCATACGAATCAATCCCCACTATGGGATATTTAAAAGCTAGGCCACGTGCATTCTCCAGGATGACCTTCCAAGTCTCCGAGTTCACGTGCCTCGAACCTTGGGCCCACGTGCATTCTCTCGGGCGACCTTTTCGCCAAAGTGATGCATCAAGTCACCGAGCCCACGTGCCCTTTTACGATGCCTGCACTTAGTCACGAGCTCCATCAATGCTCTCGGGCGTCGATTCGCCAAGGTGACGTACGGTGAAACACTATGCTCTCGGGCGTCTTTTTCGCCAAGGTGATACACGATCACAGAGCCAACGTAAACAATTCAATATGCTCTCGGGCGTCTTTTTTCGCCAAGGTGATACACGATCACAGAGCCAACGTAAACAATTCAATATGCTCTCGGGCGTCTTTTCGCCAAGGTGATACACGATCACAAAGCCAACATAAACAAATCAATATGCTCTCGGGCGTCTTTTTCGCCAAGGTGATACACGATCGATCAGAGCCAACGTAAACAATTCAATATGCTCTCGGGCGTCTTTTCGCCAACGATCACAGAGCCAACGTAAACAATTCAATATGCTCTCGGGCGTCTTTTTTGCCAAGGTGCGATCACAGAGCCAATATAAACAATTCAATTTCAAGCATTTTGATAACCAATACCCAACTTTCGATTTCTCAATCAATTAATTAAATCAACTCAACAAAGCATTATAAATGCTAAATAACCCACTTGGCCAATTCAATCTCAATCAATTCCAATCAATTTAGGGTAAATCCCTAAAATATCACAATTTATTCAATTCCATCCAACGTAGAGCTCAAATAAATAAACGGACTGCGCCACGACGATCAACACGAGATTTCGGTCGTCGGACCATCAAAATCTTAATTTCCGAAAAATAAATAATTATTTATTTATTAATTTCGAAAATTAATTATTATTATTAAAAATTCAATTTAGCTCAAAATAAAGCCCGATTAAATAAACGGACTTCACCACGCTCATCAGCATAATTTTCCGGTTCCAGGCCATCTCAGTTGATTTTTCGGAAAATAAATAATTATTTAATTTAATTCCGAAAATTAATATTTAAATACTAAAAAAAAATCCACTTAGGCCCGAAAAGCCTAATTGGAGCCCACTAAGGGTCGGGAAAAATCCCGAGGCACTTCCAATAATTAGTAGACAATGTCTACTTGCTAATTACACATTCAATTTATCTAATTCGCATCACAATTGGCTAATAATTGCTAATTAAATCTAATCTAACAACCTAAACATAATTAATTAAATCTAAACCAGCATTAAGCATAATTAGCCACTAATCCTAGAGATTACTCACCAAATCGCGCGCAAATCGGATCAATCCGACGGCGGCGACGCGAGGAACGATTGTTCCCAAAGCACGGCTCGGGTTCGGGGCCGGGAAACGGTCCAAAAGCGGGCCCGAAGATGCTGAAACCCACTTCGTGGGTCTTGCTGGTCACGGCTGAACGGAGCAACTCCGGCGGCTAGGGCGGGGGGGAAGGCCGGCGGAGGGCGAGGGGGTCGCGGGGGTGGTCCGGCGGCAAGGTTGGCGGTGGCCGGAGGTGGCCGGAGATGGGCTGGACGTTGATGCTGGAACAGAAGGCGAAACAGGGCTGGTTCGAGCTGGATCGCGCGGCGGGCGTGCGCGGACGGCGGCGAGCGCACGGGCGCGGGCGGCGGTGCGGCGGGGCGAGCGGCAAGCGGTTGAGGGGCGAGCGACGAGCGGTTCGAGGGGGTGAAGAAAAGAAGGAGAAGAAGAAACTGGTTCGCTCAAGCGTGAAGAAAGAAGAAAGAAGAGAGAGGAGAGAGAGAGAGAGAGAGAGAGAGGGAGAAAAGAGAGGGAGAGAGGATGAGGATTGACTAGTCAAAGGAAGAGAGAAAGAAAGTGGGCGGTGGGGGACTCGCACGAGGGGGAGGGGAAAAAGGGGAGAGGAGAGAGAAAGAAAAGAGAGAAAAGAAAGAAAAGAAAAGAGAGGGGGAGAGAGAGGAAAAAGGAAAAAGGAAAAAGGAAATACCTAATTTTTTTCTCTTTTCCTTTTCCTTTTCAAATTTCTTTTTGACTTCAAATTTTCTTCCGATAATTTCTTTATTGAAATTTCGGACTCGTCAATAAATTGACGACGATGAGACAGGATCCTAAAAATAAGAATTATGACGCGCTTAAAATTCGATTCCCGAAATCGAGTTCAATTTCGTGGTTAAAAATCGATTTGACGTGATTTTAGCTCAATCCAACCAATTAGGTAGCTTTTAGGGATTTTACGGCCGATACATCCCTTAACGGCTTTACCCAATAGGTTAGTTAACTCGTGAGTGATCAGCTCAGAGAAAAAGGCCATAGGCACACCGATGAAATGCCCATTTCACTTTATCGAAACGGGGTCGAATTTCAAGATGTCACAACTCTTCCCCTCTTATAAAAATTTCATCCTCGAAATTTAAACCATTACACTTTGTTCAAAAAGGCGGGGGTACAACTGTCTCATCGATTCTTCGCCTCCCAAGTCGCTCCTTCAGTGCCGTGGTGTTGCCAGACCACTTTGACCAACGGAATGGTCTTTGCATGCAGAACTTGCTCTTTACGATTGACAATATGAACCGGGCTTTCAACATATGACACATGGTCATCCACGTCCAATTCCTCGAAATTGAGCACGTGGGTCGGGTCGGCTCATACTTCCTTAACATCGACACGTGAAAGACGTCATGCACTTGCGCCAATCTTGGCGGCAACGCAAGACGATACGCTAGGTTCCCGATTCTTTCAAGAATCTCAAATGGCCTACGTACCTCGGACTCGTTTGCCTTTCTTACCAAAGCGCGAAGTTCCCCTCATTGGTGACACTTTCAGAAAACGTGATCACGAACTTGGAATTCCAAAGACCTTCGACGCTTATCTCGCATAACTTTTGCCCGCTCGCGCTGTCTTCAATCTGTCTCGATCACGCCACGGCATCTACCGATTGCTGAACCAACTTTGGGCCTGTTATCTTCCTTTCTCCGACTTCATCCCAACACACTGGAGTTCTGCATGCTCTGCCATACAACGCTTCAAATGGAGCCATCTTGATGCTTTGCTGATAACTATTGTTGTAGGCGAATTCCACCAGATGAAGCTGATCTTCCCAACTTCCTTTGAAGTCTATTACACAAGCTCTCAGCATATCTTCAAGAGTCTCGAATCGTCCTTTCGACCGGCCATCCGTCCGAGGATGATATGCCGTCTTTATCATGAAGCTTTGTACCCAAAGCACTCGTAAGCTCTTCCAAAAAGCAGCAGTAAACCTCGGGTCTCTATCGATGTTATCGAATCGGCACTCCATGCATACGAACCACCCGACGCACATACATCTGGTCGCATGTCTATCCGACTTAGGTCCTTTCGACCGCAATGAAGTGAGCCGACTTTGTCAACCCGTCGACTACTACCCAAATTGAATCATTTCCCCTTTGACTCCTTGGTAATCCAGTCCACGAAGTCCATCGTGATATGCTCCCATTTCCATTCTGGGATCGCAAGAGGTTGCAGAAGTCCTCCCAGCTTGCAATGTTGGGCTTTTACTTATTGGCATGTCAAACACTTGGCGACATGCTTGGCGATGTGCGCCTCATACCCGACCACCAATAGTGTTGACGCAGATTCGATACATCTTAGTGCTTCCAGATGAACGCTGTAATTGCTACGATGTGCTTCGAGATAAAATTTCTTCTCTAAGCTCTACATCGTCAGTACAACCAAACGTCCACGACACCTCGCACTCCATCATCAAAAACTTGAAAATCAGCTTTTCTTTTGTCGGTATCCTCTTGAAGAATTTTTGTATGTCTAGATCTCGTCGGTTGAAGTTGCTTGATTCTCGACTGACATCCGGCTCAACCCCGAGGTGGCCATAAAACTTGAGAGGTGGCCTACCTCAAATTTGAATTCCAAATCTCGAGCTCTCTCGATTAAGTTCCACTCCTTAACCAAGATTCGCGCCACCGAAGACTTCCGACTCAATGCATCGGCGACCTTGTTCGCCTTTCCCGGTGATATAAAATATCACAATCGTAGTCTTTCAGCAATTCCATCCATCGCCGTTGTCTCATGTTCAACTCCTTCGAGAGAACAAATACTTGAGACTCGATGGTCCGTGAAGATCCGAAACTTTTCCCCACACAAGTAGTGCCTCCAAATCTTCAACGCAAATATGATGGCTGCGAGTTCTAAGTCATGCGTCGGGTAATTCAATTCATGAGGTCTCAACGCCGGAAGTGTATGCAACAACTCTACCATGTTGCATCAGCACGCAACCCAATCCCCTAAATGACGCATCACTATAGATCTCGAATCCTCCAGACCAGATGGAATGTCGCACAAGTGCGGTAGTCGCTTTTCCTTCAGCTCTTGAAAACTACACTCGCACTTGTCCGACCATATGAACTTCTCATTTTTCTTTGTGAGCTTTGTCGAGGTGACGCTATCGATGAAAACCCTTCCACAAACCGTTTGTAATAACCCGCTAACCCCAGAAAACTTCTGATCTCTGTCACTGATGTCGGTCTCGGCCACTTGATCACGGCTTCTATCTTGCTCGGGTCGACGGAGATTCCTTCTCCGGAAATCACATGACCTAAGAATGCAACACGAGTCAGCCAAAACTCGCATTTGCTAAACTTAGCATATAGCTGATGAGTTCTTAAGGTCGAAGCACTAATCTCGATGATTCTCGTGCTCTTCATTACTTCTCGAATAGACCAAGATATCATCTATAAACACGATTACAAATTGATCTAGATATTCCTTGAACACTCGTTCATCAAATCCATAAAGGCAGCTGGAGCATTTGTCAATCCGAACGGCATCACCGTAAACTCGTAATGACCATACGGGTACGAAATGCCGACTTAGGAATATCCTCTTTCCGAATCCTCATCCTGATGGTATCCCGTCCTCAAATCGATCTTCGAGAATATTGACGCTCCTTGCAATTGATCAAACAAGTCATCTATCCTTGGCAATGGATACTTGTTCTTGATCGTTACCTGATTGAGCTGCCGATAGTCGATGCACAAACGCAATGAACCATCTTTCTTCTTAACAAATAGAACTGGTGCTCCCCAAGGCGATGCACTAGGACGAATAAATCCTTTATCCAAGAACTCTTGCATCCGCACCTTCAGTTCTTTCAACTCGAGATAACGCCATTCGATAAGGTGCCTTTTGAGATCGGTTCTGTCCCCTAGTGCTAGCTCGATTACAAATTCAATCTCTCTTTCGCGGTAACCCCGGCAATTCTTTTGGAAAGACATCTGGAAACTCCTGTACCACTGCAATATCTTCCATTTTCAACTCTTCAACTGTTGTATCCACGACAGTCACTAAGTACCCTCGGCAACCCTCGTCTAACAAATGAGCTGTTTCGACGATGAGATTAAGGAAATCGAAGGTCCTCCTCGATTCGCGACAAACTCGAAGCTCTTACCCCTAATGGGTCAAACCGAATCACTTTGCGATAAGCAGTCCATTTTAGCTCGTTGATTAGTGAGCCAGTCCATGCCAATTATCAAATCAAAATCATACATGGCTAGGACTAACAAGTCAATTTTCCCCACTCGCTCACCAATCTCTAACTTGCATCCCGAACAATCCCAAAGCAGCAATAACTTTATCTTTCAAGGGTGTAGATATGCAAATTGCCGATTCCAACAATACAGATTCAATCCTAGCATCCTAACATATTGCTCGGCAATGAAAGAATGGGTTGCTCCCGAATCAAACAAAGCATAAGCGGGTTGGTCGTTGAGCGAGACCATACCGTAATCACGCCGGGCGTAGCTTCGCCCGACCTTGGGTAATCGCATACACAGTGCCCTGAGCTGGAGGTCTCTGCTGTCCTCCTTGCGGTGCATTCTGAGGGGCATACCCTCCTATCTGTCTCATCGGTGGCGGCGGCGGCAACAGAGGTTGTCCTCTTTGCTTCTTAGGACAAAATCTGGCCATGTGGCCCTGCTGGCCACATTCAAAGCATGCACCCGTCCTAACTGGGCACGGTGCTGTCCCATGTCTTCTCCCACACAAGCGACATGCATCATTCTTAATAGGTCCTGACCTATTAAATCCACTCTTTTTGCTGGGCGGGCTTTGGAATCTATTTCCAAACATCGGCCTCTTTCCTTGGCGGATGTTGTCTCTATGAGAGCTAAACCTCGATCCAGATGAGGCAGCTTTATCGTTCTGATCTTTTTCAATCTTCTAAGCTCTCCGGTATATGTCGTTATAAGTCTTCAGATCCAGAAGGACTAAGGCACTTCTCAAATCCTGTCTGAATCCATCTCTGAACCTCCTTGCTCGATTCACAGGGTTCTCGATTAACTCAGGGGCATATCGCGAAAGTTCGGCGAACTTCGCCTCATACTCATCAACAGATAGAGAACCCTGGCGAAGACGTTGAAATTCAGCCATCTTCACCTCTCTGGCAGTCTCAGAGAAGAACTTATCATTGAAAGCTTCGCGGAAAGTGTTCCAATCCTGAACAGCACCTTCCGGAAAGATCATTTCTCGAGTAGTCATCCACCAAGTGTCAGCAACTCCCTCCAGCTGGTAAGTTGCTAACATTACTTTCTCAGCCTCGTTGCACATCAGCAGTGCAAACGCTTTCTCGAGCTTCTGAATCCATGAAGAAGCAGCTTGGGTCTCCGGACCAGGTAAAAACGGTGGATTTAACCTTAGGAAATGCTCCACCAACTTATGGATTGGTCTTGCAGCGACCACTATCTCCGGCGGGTTTTCAACATTCACGGCGGGCCGGAGCAATGACGGGTGCAAGCAGGCGCAACTCCGGTAGCGGCGACAACGGCAACTCCGGTAGCGGCGGCGGGGCAGCAGCGAGCGAGCAGCGGCTTCAACAGCAGCGGCTTGCTGATCCATTCTATTACCCATTGCTTCCAAAACACGCAAGATCCCATCCACCCTGGGATCATTAGGGGCTGCTACCCCGACATCTACGACAGGTGGATTCACTCCACTCGCGCCAGCTCGTGCCTGGCGCTCGACCACGTCCGCCTCGGGTTCCGACACGAGTCGGAGCTCCACCCCGAATAACGGCCCTACTGGTCCTCTTTGCAGGAGTTCTCGGCTCCTGATCGCTCATGGTGTAGCTTTACTCAACTAACACCTGTTTCCAATTCAACACCGAATTAGAAACAGAGCGATCCAAACAACAAACAATTTTAGCACTCAGCTATCACAGACATGCACCAGCATGAATTTAAAGGCCATCCTACTAACTATCCCATTAACCATCACTCCTTATCACTCCAATCTTCAACTTCGCTCCGATACCACTTAAACGGATGTCACGCCCGATCCTCGGGCACGCACACATCCGTCTCACTTGGTCGATTTTATAATGCGATATCCCAGGACAATGTATCGCCGACCCTTTCATTTTTAAGCACATGCGGAAGCGTTAAAATCCCCCAGACAATAAAACGATGGATAGAAAAGCAGGGCCATATTTTTCATATTGAAATTTATAACCAAACTTTATACAAACCACAAACCCTTTCAAAACTATTCACATCAAAAAAGGAGATCTCAAAAGAAGACAGAAACTTAGACAAACTAGGCCGTACTCAAGGCCCCTCTCAGGATTGTCTTCTTCTTCCAAAATCATTCTCTTCAGATTTCACCTCCGAGTTCTCTTCTCGGATTCCTCCTCCTTAGCCCTTCAGCGGGGTCCTAAAATGGTTTTCCCCAAACTGGGATGAGACTACGTCTCAGCGAGTTCTACCCCACTAAGCTCGATTAGCAAACTATTATACTAAAGGCTGCCTAAACACGCACGGGCAGGACTTACCTTGGCCTCGATCCCACCCGCAAGTCAATACAATTCACAATAAACACCATTCACTTTCAAACAAATCGAACCAGTCGATTACATGTCATATGAATCAATCCCCACTATGGGATATTTAAAAGCTAGGCCACGTGCATTCTCTAGGATGACCTTCCAAGTCTCCGAGTTCACGTGCCTCGAACCTTGGGCCCACGTGCATTCTCTCGGGCGACCTTTTCGCCAAAGTGATGCATCAAGTCACCGAGCCCACGTGCCCTTTTACGATGCCTGCACTTAGTCACGAGCTCCATCAATGCTCTCGGGCGTCGATTCGCCAAGGTGACGTACGGTGAACACACTATGCTCTCGGGCGTCTTTTTCGCCAAGGTGATACACCGATCACGAGCCAACGTAAACAATTCAATATGCTCTCGGGCGTCTTTTTCGCCAAGGTGATACACTCGATCACAGAGCCAACGTAAACAATTCAATATGCTCGGGCGTCTTTTTCGCCAAGGTGATACACCGATCACGAGCCAACGTAAACAATTCAATATGCTCTCGGGCGTCTTTTTTCGCCAAGGTGATACACGATCACAGAGCCAACGTAAACAATTCAATATGCTCGGGCGTCTTTTTTGCCAAGGTGATACACGATCACAGAGCCAATATAAACAATTCAATATGGTCAACCACTAAACTCACGTGCATTTTCCAGGTTTCAAGAGCACATTTCAAGTGGTCACCAAACTTTCAACACGATAACCAACGATTTCTCAATCAAATAATTAAATCAACTCAACAAAGCATTAAAAATGAATAAATAACTTGGCCATTTTGCCAATCAACAATTCAATCAATCAATTCCAATCAATTTAGGTAAATCCCTAAAATATCACAATTTAATTAATTCCATCCAACGTGGAGCTCAAATAAATAAACGGACTGCGCCACGACGATCAGCACGAGATTTCGGTCGTCGACCATCAAAATCTTAATTTCCGAAAATAAATAATTAATTTATTTATTTCGAAAATTAATTATTAATTATTAAAAATTCAATTTAGCTCAAAATAAAGCCCGATTAAATAAACGGACTTCACCACGCTCATCAGCATAATTTTCCGGTTCCAGGCCATCTCAGTTGATTTTTCGGAAAATAAATAATTATTTAATTTAATTCCGAAAATTAATATTTAAATACAAAAAAATCCACTTAGGCCCGAAAAGCCTAATTGGAGCCCACCAAGGGTCGGGAAAAATCCCGAGGCACTTCCAATAATTAGTAGACAATGTCTACTTGCTAATTACACATTCAATTTATCTAATTCACATCACAATTGGCTAATAATTGCTAATTAAATCTAATCTAACAACCTAAACATAATTAATTAAATCTAAACCAGCATTAAAGCATAATTAGCCACTAATCCTGGATTAGTGAGATTACTCACCAAATCGCGCGCAAATCGGATCAATCCGACGGCGGCGACGCGAGGAACGATTGTTCCCAAAGCACGGCTCGGATCGGGGCCGGGAAACGGTCCAAAAGCGGGCCCGAAGTGGCTGAAACCCACTTCGTGGGTCTTGCTGGTCGCGGCTGAACGGAGCAGCTCCGGCGGCTAGGGCGGTGGGGGAAGGCCGGCGGAGGGCGAGGGGGTCGCGGGGTGGTCCGGCAAGGTTGGCGGTGGCCGAAGGTGGCCGGGATGGGGCTGGTCGGAGCTGGAACAGAGGCGAAACAGGGCTGGGCCGTGGCTGGATCGCGCGGCGCGGGCGTGCGCGGACGGCGGGCGAGCGCACGGGCGCGGGGCGGTGGTGCGGCGAGCGGGACGAGCGGCGAGCGGTTGAGGGGCGAGCTGCAGCCGGGGTTCGCTCGGCGTGAAGAAAGAAGAAAGAAGAAGAGAAGCTGGTTCTATCGTGCATGAGAAGGAAGAAGAGAGAGGAGAGAGAAGAGAGAGAGAGAGAGGGAGAAAAGAGAGGGAGAGAGGATGAGGATTGACTAGTCAAAGGAAGAGAGAAAGAAAGTGGGCGGTGGGGGGACTCGCACGAGGGGGAGGGAAAAAGGGGAGAGGAGAGAGAAAGAAAAGAGAGAAAAGAAAGAAAAGAAAAGAGAGGGGGAGAGAGAGGAAAAAGGAAAAAGAAAAAGGAAATACCTAATTTTTTCTCTTTTCCTTTTGCCTTTCAAATTTCTTTTGGACTTCAAATTTTCTTCCGATAATTTCTTTATTGAAATTTCGGACTCGTCAATAAATTGACGAACGATGAGACAGATCTAAAAATAAGAATTATGACGCGCTTAAAATTCGATTCCCGAAATCGAGTTCAATTTCGTGGTTAAAAATCGATCGATGTGATTTTAGCTCAATCCAACCAATTAGGTAGCTTTTAGGGATTTTACGGCCGATACATCCCTTAACGGCTTCACCCAATAGGTTAGTTAACTCGTGAGTGATCAGCTCGAGAAAAAGGCTATAGGCACGCCGACGAAATGCCCATTTCACTTTATCGAAACGGGGTCGAATTTCAGGATGTCACAAGAGAGGAAGTTATAGGGGTGGTCGTAGTTTTGGTCGAGGCAGAACTGCTGGTAATAGAGGACGAGCGTTTGGTTATACTGAAAGAAATCAGAATTACAGAGAAGATGCAGCATTTCAAAGACCAGGAGATCAATATCTAAGACAAAAGAATGTCTTTCCTCCAACCGCACAGGATTTCGACCTTATGCAACACAAACTCAAAGGTATCAAAACAACAAATCTTATCCTCCTCTGTTAAACTCAAAGAAAAGTTTGCAGGATGAGAAAGACACAGAGGTTGCTAGACTAGAATGTCAAATATGTAAGCGACCTGGGCATGATGCTCTCCGCTGTTGGTACCGTTTTGACAATTCCTATCAAGTAGAAGAGATTCCAGCAGCTCTGACAGCAATTCATATTGAAGATCCAAAAGGAAGTGAATGGTACCCTGACACAGAGAGCCCTTTGCTCATATCGGTGCGAATTCTGGTATTCTTCATCACTGCTCATATCAGTGCGAATTCTGGTATTCTTCATACTTCTTCTAAATATCAAGGTCTCGATACAATAATGGTTGGAAATGGATCTTGTTTACCTGTTACACACATTGGTAACACTTACCTGAAAACAGAAATACACACATTACCCCTTAATGATGTTCTTGTAGTACCGTAAATAAAGAAGAATCTTCTTTCGTATCTAAGCTTACCGATGACTACCCTTGCACTTTTATCTTTGATAAACTTGGTGTTTATGTAAAGGACAACAATACCAAGGCAACAATTCAGCTCGGAAAGAAGACTAAGGGTCTTTATCAAGTCAATACACGGATCGCAAATGCCTTTTTCACTCAAAGTCGAAAGCAAGTCAATGCGAAGTATGGCACCAAAGATTGGCTCATGCGAATACTCAAATAGTGGATTATCTACATCATCGAAACTGATTCATGTTACTTGATTACCTCAGTTCCTTCAAACATTTGCAGCGGCTGTCAAGTAACAAAAAGTACAGCTCTACCATTTTCTTTGTCAAATTCCATATCAACTTCATCATTAGAAAAGGTCCACTTTGTGACATCGGGACCATCACCATAGACTCCTTACAAAAGTTTAGATACTATGTGATTTTTGTTGACAATTTTTCACGATACGCTTGGTTATATCCAATGAAGCTAAAATCTGAGTTCTTTGATATCTTTAGTCGATTCCAGGACATTAGTCGAAAAACAATACAGTCACAAGATCAAAATCTTTCAAAGTGATGGAGGAGGAGAGTTTGTCAAGTAGAAGGTTTCAAGATCATCTGCAAAGTTGTGGAATAAAACAACAGCTATCTTGTCCTCACACTCCTAAACAGAATGGAGTTTTCGAAAGAAAACATAGACATATTGTTGAATTGGGATTGGCTATGCTATATCATTCCAAGATCCCACTGAAGTTTTGGGTTGATGCTTTTGTTACAGCAAACTATATTATAAAATGAGACTTCCAACACCAAAGCTAAACATGGATACACCATATAGAAAGATCCATAATACTCAGCCACGTATGATCATTTACGGGTATTTGGCTGTGCATGTTATCCGTGCTTAAGATCATATTCAAGACACAAGTTCGATCCTAGATCACTTCCTTGTATTTTTCTGGGATACAGTGATATGCATAAAGGCTATAGATGCCTTGTACCTACTGATAATCGTATATATATCGCAGACATGTTACCTTCGATGAAACATCATTTCCTTTCACAAAACGTGATCAATGAATATGGTCAATATACTCCTTTGTATAGACAGTGGATTGAAGGAGTCAAATTGCTCGAATCCTCAAAATCGAATACAACAAAGCAAAGTATTTCCCATCAGTCAGAAGGGAGAAGTCAATATCATCCTACTATGGATAACTATGAAAATCAGCGGATGCATCAACGAGACTCCATCAGCATCAATACAATTCCAAGATATTCTCTCGATATCAAGGCAAAATGATGTTATCACCGAAACTCAATCCGGTCAGAAATTCTTCACCTTTCTCAAGTACTCTACCTAGCAATACTAGTTCTGACACAGAACAACATACTAGTGATCTATCTTCTTCTCAGAGAAATGTTAGTAGTCATCCTATGCAGACCCGACTTAGATCAGGTATTATCAAGCCAAATCCAAGATATGCTTGCTTGGCTGAATATCATGTTCCTATGGAACCAAGATCCATTAAGTCTGCATTAGCTGATACAGGATGGTACAATGCTATGCAAGAAGAGATGAATGCCCTCCATAATAATCATACCTGGACATTAGTTCCAAGAATGACAGATGAATGTTGTAGGTCTGTAAGTGGGTATTTAAGACTAAACTCACATCAGATGGTAGTCTAGAAAGACTCAAGGCTCGTCTGGTAGCCAAAGGATTCCATTAGGAAGCAGGACTGGATTTCACTGAAACATTCAGTCTAGTAGTAAAACATGCTACAATACGTATAGTACTGTCTATAGCTCTCACAAGACAATGGACAATACACCATGTGACACCCAAATTTTTGGGTTTTAATTTCTACTAGATATATAGGGCCGTTTTCGTTCAATTGAAGCCATGGGTTGTGAAATTGAGATGTGAGATGAGCTATTGGATGAGGAGAATATTTAATGGAAGCATTGAGGCCGATTGAGATGGATTTAAAGTAAATCAAGTGATTAATGGAAGCCACTTGTTTCAAAATTCGTATGCCCATAGAACCAAAAATTTAAATTACCTTAAAGCTTCTAGAAGGGCCATTTTTGGCAAGGAAAATGGAGTGGAAGACAGCTGGTGGTGGGCCATGAGAGAGAGTGAGAGAACCGGTTCCTTCTCCCCTTCTCTTCTCCTCTCTCGTGACCGACTCTCTCTCCCCATCTCTCCTTGCGCACGAAGAACCAGCAACCAAGAAGACCTCAACAACCGCTGAAGATCTATTGAAGTCAGAATCGTCGCCGCCGTCGCAGCAAGCAGCCGGAGTCGGAGTCGTCACCGTTGCACGCCGCCGTTGCTCCGCCTCCCTCTTTCCCTTCTGCTGTCGGTCGACCAGCCCCTTTCTCCCTCTTGTTTATCGTTCAAACCCGAAAACCGCAGAGGAGAAACAAAGACGTCTCTTGGAGCCGTCGCACGCCGCCGTTCACCGTCGAGCTGCCGTCCTCCGCGCCGCCGCTGGCCGTGTGCCGTTGGCCTCGCCGTGCGCCGGGGAGCTGTTCGACCAGCTCAGGCTGCGGATCGGCCACCTACGGCCGCCGCCCGACCTCCTCCGGCCACCGTGAAGCCCCGCTTAGGGTCGGTTCAGCCCCTCCGTCCATCTAGGTCTGCTGTTGCTTCAATCCGAGCTTGGATCCGCCCCCAATCAGCAGCAAGCAGAGAAGACAGAAAATGGGTATCGCAGTGACGTTTGGCCCGTTTTGCCGCCTTCCCGAGTTCCCAGGATGCTCGGCCCGCTTTGGGGAAAGTCGATCCTCGCGTCGAGCCCGTCGTTTGAGTGAGTTTTACTCACTAATGCCTTCTTAGTGCGCTAATTATACTTAAAGGTTGATTAGTGTTAATTAAGTGTAATTAGGTTGTTAGATTAGAATTAATTAGTGATTATTAGTTAATTGCTTTGTATGTTAGTGATGTAATTAGTGTAATTAGATAGAGAATTGCATGTAGTATTTATTGGATGCTTCTTGGGATTTTTCCGTCCCTTATCGGGTGTTAATTAGGCTTTTCGGGCCTAAGTGGAATTTTTTGGTATTTAATTATTAATTTTCGGAATTAAATTAAATAATTATTTATTTTCCGAAAATTCAACTGAGATGGCCTGGAACCGGAATATTATGCTGATGACCATGGTGAAGTCCGTTTATTTAATCGGGCTTTATTTTGAGCTAAATTGAATTTTTAATGTTAATTGTTTAATTTTCGAAATTAATTATTTAATTATTTATTTTTCGGAAATTAAGGTTGAGATGGTTAGTGACCGGAATATTATGCTGATGACCGTGGTGAAGTCCGTTTATTTAATTGGGCTTTATTTTGTGCTAAATTGAATTTTTAATATTTATTAATTAATTATTTTTCGGAAATTAAGATTGAGATGGCCGACGACCGAAATCTCGTGCCGATCATCGTGGCGCAGTTTGTTTATTTATTTGAGCTCTACGTTGCATGGAATTAAATAAATTGTGATGTTTTAGGATTTACCCTAATTTGATTTGGAATTTATTGAGATTAAATGATTGATTGGTAGATGGCCGATCGTTAGAATTTCGCGCCGATCGCAAAAAGTGCGGTCGGTTTGTGTTAATTGTATGTTTAAATTGAGAAATTGAGTGATTGATGATTATGGTTAATAATTCCAAAAGTGTGGAATTGTGTGAAATTGATGAAGTTGTGGTATTTAACTTGAAAATACCCGGTGTTGGGCTTTTAGCACCGTAATTGGTTTATTATTGAATGATAAGCTTTGGCGAGCATTGGTTTATATATATGTAGCAGCTTGGGCGAGCAATTACGATATACATATATATATGGCAGCTTCGGTGAGCTATAGTATACTATATTGAATATTGCGGCAGCTTCTGGTGAGCTATAGTATACTATATTGAATATTGCGGCAGCTTCTGGTGAGCAAAGATCGTTTTATCAGCTTGTGCGAGCACGATCTATATATATATATCAGCTTGTGAGAGCAATGATCGTTTATCAGCTTGTGAGAGCAACGATCCATATATCAGCTTGTGCGAGCTATCATCTATGTATATATCGGCTTGTGCGAGCTACCATCTATATCGCCTTGTGAGAACATTGCATCCATTTCAGCTTGTGCGAGCCGTAATTGTATTGATGGATGAATAGATGGTATGGTTTAATAGATGATATGAATTGATAGATGTGTGGATCGTATGATATCAATTGATTGATCGAATGGAAATGACCGTGAGTGGTCTTGTTGGCATATAATCGACTAAGTCGATTAGATCGATGCTTCGATCTATAATATGATTGCTTGGGTGCCTATATGATCTGTGCTAATATGCAGGTGGAATCTGAGGCCAAGGTAAGTCCTCTGACTCATGTTGTGTATAGGCAGCCTTAAGGTGTATTAGTTTACTAATCGGGTCTTAGGGGGTAGAACTTGCTGAGACGTTGTCTCAGTGGTTATTGAATAACCATTTCAGGACCTGGATGAGGAGCCTAAGGAGCATGAATCTGATGAGGAGATCCCTGATGAGGAACCCGAAGAGGAGTACGTGGAGGAGGACCCCGAGGATAACCCCGAGTACGACCCGGATGAGGACCGAGATCCCATGCTGTCTTGTCGACCTTGTTTGCATGTAAAAAGTTATAGTTGTGAATTTTCAGTATGAAAAATGTATGGCCTGCTTTTCTATCCCATTGCTTTATTGTCTGGGAATTATAATCGCTTCCGCATGTGCAAATATAAATGAAAGGGTCGGCGATACATAGTCCGGGATATCGCATTTTAAAATCGACCAAAAAGTAAGGGATGTGTGCGTGCCCGAGGATCGGGCGTGACACACCAACTTGATGTGAAGAATGCATTTCTTCATGGAGATTTAAAAGAAACTGTTTACATGGAACAGCCACCGGCTTCATTGATTCTCAAAATCAAGCCATGTCTGTCTTCTTCACAAGTCATTATATGGTCTTCGACAAGCACCAAGAGCCTGGTTTGACAAATTCAGTAACTTTCTTCTTGAAATTGGCTTTGTCTGCAGTACAGCTGACCCATCTCTGTTTGTGCTTCGTACTGAATCAGATACAGTATTATTACTTATGTATGTTGATGATATCATCCTTACAGGAAGCTCTCCTCAATTCCTAACTGCATTAATCCAGAATCTTAGTCTTCACTTCCAAATGAAAGATCTCGGCTACATTCATTACTTCCTAGGTATTGAAGTGAAGCATACACTACGCAGACCTTGTTCTTATGTCAAATAAAATATGCAGTTGATCTACTAAAACAGGCACAAATGATAGATTGCTAACCAATTTCTACACCTCTCGCCCCTTTGCGGCCAATTGCTATGACAAATGCTGAAGTTCCTCTGATGGATCCTACTGAATACAGAAGCTTGGTAGGTGGTCTTCAATACTTAACCATCACTCGACCAGATCTAGCATTTGCAACAAATCTCCTTTGTCAAAAGATGCAACATCCCACAATGGCCGATCTTCATCAATTAAAACGAGTGTTACGATATGTCAAAGGAACTGTTCATCTTGGCTATTATCTTCACTCTAATAGTTTAACAAATCTCTATGGTTTTTCAGATGCTGATTGGGCAGGTTGTCCTATTACTCAATGATCTACTACAGGATTTTGCACCTTCTTAGGCTCAAACTTGATTTCATGGTCAGCCAAGAAACAAACTACTGTTTCAAAGTCCTCCACGAAGCTGAATATTGGGCATTAGCATCTACAACAGCTTAATTAACTTGGATTGGTTTTGTTCTACGCGATATTGGAATTCCTCTCACCAAAGCTACATCATTATTCTGTGATAATAAATCAGCTATTTCCCTCACAGCCAATCCTGTCTTGCATGCACGAACAAAGCACATAGAAGTTGACTTCCACTTTGTTCGAGAAAAGTATCATCTGGTTCCATTTCTATTCAATATGTTCCAAGTCATCTTCAAGTAGCTGACATATTCACTAAGTCTCTTTCTCACTCAGCTCATTTGTCTCTTCGCACCAAATTAGGAATGGGATTCAATCCCCTTCCCAATTTGCGGGGGGATGTTAAGTATAAAGAAACGAAGATGCTCAATGCAGAAGCAAAAACAAAAGGATTCAGCAATACGAAGTTCAATGCAGAAGCAAAACAGAGGACCTGGATCGCCAGCAAATAACTTGGATTGCTAAGTCATAAAGTCAAATCAGTGGCAAAGATCTTATGAAGAAGATCAACCTGGATCGATGATCAATGAACGAAGATGCTCGAGGGATTAATGACTCGGATCGCCAAAGTCTTAAGCATAGTCAAATAGATTCTTTCTGTTAAAACAGTTACTATATTCAGTTTTTCCTTTGTAACTAAGTTCTGTTACATATCCGAGTATAAATACTCTGCTTTGCTTTACATAAGAAATAATGAAGATAGATAGAAACAGAGTAAGAGAGAGAAGTCGCAAGAGTTGAGAGAACAAGGTATCAAGGTCATCGACGAATGCAGAAAGGATCTCGATACTAAAGAAAAGAAAGTTTCAGAGGATGAAGAATAGCTCAAATCCGAAACACTGAAGCAAGTTAAGTACATTTGATCTTAGAAGATAGAACAAGAGAAGTATATTCATATTCTGTCTTTCAATTGTACTAAGATACAGTGATATGATCATCATTCGGAAATACAAATTGTCTTCAGAGCTGTTCACTTGATCTTGTTTGAAGTTCTTCATCTTTCTCAGGATGCACCATATGTGAAGCACAGCTCGTCCTCGAGCTTAAAGCTTAAAACTTTAGGGTTAGGGCCGGTCTTCAGGCCGTGGCTAGAGAAGCCCGGGAAACCCAGACCAACTTGATTGCGCTTGCAAAATTGAAGAAAAGAATCCAAAGAATAAAAGCATAGAGACATTGAAATGCAGAAAATATCACATTCATACACAAAAGCCAAGTTTTCAATAAAACCTTAAGGCAGAGAGAACAAATAAGGCTCGCAACCTGTGAAAACATCGGCTCGACGAGGTAAAAGGATAAAATAAAGTAGGAGTTTCAGTTGAAATCCTGAAAAAATATTAAGAAGAAATTGCCCTTGCCAAGCCGAATTATGATAAGTTAGGGCCCAAAAGATCAGGGTGTTGATTTCAGACTCAAAAGAGGAAATTCATCTGGACCTCTTCGTCATATCTACTCGTGCCGAGGATAGTACTTTTAAGGACGTTACATTGCCCAGGGTCATAAAAGATAAATAGGTTCCACTAATTATTCAAGCGATATATTACGCGGCACCAACCTCACTAGCAACCATCTGGACCAAATGACAGACGACTGGCCAATTTAATAGAAAATAACACAAGTTATTAACCTTACATACCAAATGCAATTGCCTAGACCTTTCAATCGGTTAAACAAAATCCTAAACCTTTACTTAAGAAACAGCAAACAAGTCCTAAATCTTTCAATTGATTTAATTAAGTCCTAGAGCTTTATCAAATGATGCAATTAATTCATAAAACACGATTTCTAGGACTTTTAGTCCACTTTTTCCACCCATTTAATCATACTCATGTAAGTAAAAAGTTTCCCCACCACTCTTCACAACTTTTTTTTTCTCCATTTTCCTTATCCTTACTTTTTGGGAGAACAGTTTTGTGTTCTGCAAGTTGCGGGAACAAGCCAAAATAATACAAAGAGAGATGCCAACGCTGGCTCATACCTAACATTTCATCGCCTTCCTCATTATGAAATCCCGAACGAAGATTGGCAGATGGTATGCAACACTGCTCACAGTCGAATGTTGGCCATAGGAGAACCAAGCGGGAGGATTCTTTCTTAATATTGCAGACGCAGCCTCCTTGGCAAACTCTTCAGTAGGGGTCGCTTTGATTCCCTGAGAGAAGTAAGCCCTGTCACGTATCACTGCCTCAAATGGCTTATACAGCTTCCACTCAGGCATCTTGTTGAAGCTTGCAATTGCAGAACTTCCTATGTTTGATTTGATAGCACCGGGGGCAATGTTGATGACGTCGATTCCAAGTGGTTTTAGCTCCAACCTGCTCATCCCAAATAACGAAATGTTACCTGAACACGATTTCACTGTGCCTTGTTCTGGACCTACGTATTGTCATAGGGACCCCAATCAACAGATTGGTCGGTACAAGAATGTTCTTTTGTTAGCATAATGTTATTGCTACGGTCATTTAAGGACTCAAAAAGTATGTAACCTTTACCCTTTTTTCTCGAAACAAAGAACTCTCAAGAGTTCCTGAATTGAACTAAGATATTTGGTAAAGAGAGGGAACAACTATTTTATTCCTAGCATATTCCATCCTGAATATCTTTTGCTTTGCCTGTTTGGTGTGATCAAGAGAGACATTAAACTAGGCTGTATGTACTTCCCAGAGCTATTTTCTCAGAATTAGTCATTCCATTCCTTTCCTATCTCATCCTATTCCACCAATCATACCATGATTTTTTTTTTTTTCCAGGGCAAGAGCTTGGACATATACTAACCACCCTAAAAAAAATAATGATAAAATCAACAATGCTCTCACCTGAGAGTATCAGTCATTGAATGGAGGGCAGCTTTTGATGAAGTATAAGAACCTGCCCACGGTCCATTTGTCAAAGCAGCAACACTCCCCACGTTAGCTACTTTTCTCCTTTCCCTAGTTGCCATGTGAGGTACAGCAGCTTGAATCATTCTCAATGATCCTGTAGGAAAGATCGAGTAATGCACGAGAAGGCCATACTTTACACTCACTTCACAGTTGCCAAGAGGCTGAAAGAAAATGAAATAGGAATTGGACAAGTCTACATCATTTTAGATGGAAGACACCATTTCATAACATATGTAATGGATGGACTGCCCAAGACACCATTAAAATAAAGTGTACACGATTGTTTTGTCACAATTAACTAGGAAAATCGTCACAAGATCAGTTTAAACCTAAGGGAAGGCATTGACATTTTTCAACCAACGCTTGCTCAAGGATTCTAAGGCTGTATAAAACCCCAGTAAACAGTAAATCCCACTAATCCAAATCTACAGCAGACACCTCCAATCTGAGCAGCAGGCAAATGTTTCCCAGTTTAAGCCATGCTTGCACAGAGAGATAGAATTTGTTCCACCCATCATAAAGGAGTTGGACTGAAGCAGCAGAAAAGATCAAAGAGAAAATCCTGAAAACTATAAGCTGCAAGTTAGAATGGGGTGGCAGCTGAATGTTTTTGTCTTATTGGAAACATTGACAGTGGCAAAATAAACTTGACACTTAGATCACATACTAAAATGCAGTCTTATTCATTCATTACTGCCAGACGACTGTCTCTACTCTTGAGCACCCACGAAAGGAGTGCGTGGTTCCAATGTTGAAAGGACATCTAACATAAGTAGACACGATTCTGAACTTTTGGAACCCGAAACCTATTCCATGACCCTTTGAAACCCTCCTTAAACAAAATATGGGTCCACACAAGTCTCAAGGTACCCATTACTTCCTCTGACAACATGCGATCTGTTCTGAACTGAGAATTTTCAGCTGTAACATCCAGCTCTCGTCAGTGGTAAAAGAGATGCAGACGTTTTATTTAAGTTAATCATCAAGGTCAAAGTATTTTGCAATATGCTATGAACATATCCCGGGCTAATTGCAAGAATATGATGCCCCTGATAAATAACATAAATACAGAATGAGTCTGCATATAAGCAGAGATGCAGAAAAATTGGCTAAGCGAACTACAGTTTGACAACTCTAATTTCAACCGATAGATCTAGAAGAATGTCTTTTTTCCTTGAGTTTTGACTACAAATAAAGGGATGTTGTGAAAGAAAGCATATGATTTACTTTTCGGTACTAACCTACCCCTTTTTGTGGTTCACTGCATTACTTACATCTTCTTCCATGTGATGTCTGGCTTAAAACTAATAGACTGGATTGGCAAAGAGATGACTAAGAGCTCATCGCCACGACAACTGAGAAAAATGCTTTACAGCGTCTAAATATTCTGCATAAGCCTATTCCGTGTTTCTCAGTCGAACCTCTTGTACCGAGACAAATGCACTGTGGATGGGACAAATTAGGGGTAGAATGCAGCTGCGGTGTTGCTATATCTTAGGAAGCTGCTTTCAAACCAGGATACGAAGGTCACACACTGTAAGTATTCTCTGATGACACTTAAAAAAGCTATACTGGACCCACGATATGGGATCCTAAGAAATCGAGCTGAAGTCCAAGGGGTGGTCAGGCTATGAAATAGTTCGCACCACCTGACGTTGAGGGGAGCTGAACCTGTGTATAGCGTCTGAATCACACAAACACATCTCTATTCTTTAAATGACTAAGTCAATCCCATTTGTTGCAATGGGGAATCGATCCCATTAGACACACACATCTTCAGTCCTCAGACCATTAAGTCAATCCTACGGTTGCATTGGAAACAAGCACATCCCCAAGAACCATCTCATCCGCAGGACCACCTTTGTCGTAAGGGTTTTCCTCTTTCTGGTTGCTAGCAACAAACTGAGCAGATCCACCATCAGCAGGAGAGACGTTTTGAACAAAGCAGTAACTTCGAGCTGTCAATGCAAAGCCTTACAAGTAGCAAAATGGACCATCTCGTCCAGCACATTCACCAACAAGAAAATCATCAGTCGTTAACAGCTAACAAGGACAGTTGCTACATATCACTCCACGTCCATAAACAGCTGAAAACTTCACCCAGAACACCGCATTTCAACACAAAGCTCACAAATTGCCTCCGCACGTTCATCCCAGAAACCAAAATCAATCAACCCAAGAGCACACGTCAAGCGACGAATCGAGACTGCGCAGAGAATAGAACGAATTATCATCAGCATTCATTACCATAGACGTTGGTATCGAACGTCTTCTGGAGGGCGGAAAGCGGGATCTCCGCGAGAGGGCCCACGCACTGGACACCGGCATTGTTGACCAGCACATCGATATTTCCGAACTTGTCGATCTCGTTCCCGACCACCCGCTTCACGCTTTCCTCGGACAGCACGTCGAGCTCCTGGAGATGGAACCTCGGGTCCCCGTCGAGGTCAGCCATGGAGGCGCGGGACCGGCTGGTGGCGACGACGCGGCAGTCCCGAGCAGCGAAGGCCCGGGCCATGGCGTGGCCGATGCAGCCCTGCGAGCACCCGGTGATCAGGACCACCTGCTGCCAGTCGTTGCCGCCGCCGCCGCTCGCCATCGGAGTCGAGAAATGGGTAGACCCGGATTGAGATCGAGACGCGTAAAAAGGCAAGCTTTTACGGTGACGACGGAGGAGGCGAGAGTATGTAGCTGCTCAGCCTGCTCTGCGTCGTGGAGTACTGCGGTGCGCTTTGTGGTGGGTGTGGTTTTGGCATGGGGAGTGAGTCAACTCGGCAAAGCTTCTGGATGACTGTTTCATTCCATAATTTCCTTTTTTTAAAATTTTTATTCTGTTTTTATTTAAATTAAATTAATATTAAGAAAAATCACAAATTAATACATTCGTGATAGTTTTACTTGAACTAATTTTTGACTACAAAAACTCTAAATTAGTGCATCTGCGATAAATTTATCCGCAGTTAGTTTTCGATCTATGACTGCAATATTAATCCTAACGAAATAGAAATTCACAAAGCTTTCATCGTGCACACTACTCCACTCTTCTAAATTTGATCAATTTTCAAATAAAAAATATCAAACACCTTTAACATTTTTTAGAAGAATATTATGGTTGAAGAAACTATTAAATCCCAAATAGCGATAATTGTATTTGTTGCGACCATAATGCCATTTTTAGTTTTTGTTTGCTCATGTTAATTTATTACTCAATGCTTTTAGGCTGTGTTTGGTGGGCCGAATAAAACTCTAGATATGATAACTTTTATCCTATACAGTATTTTGAGAGACACGAAATTCGGATATGACCGGACGTAGTCTGGATAAAAAAATCCCACCTAGGGGTGGGATAGACCCGGATAGGATACATAAAATTTACAAGGTTAAATTTTTTCTCTTCCTTTTGATCTCCCATCATTGCTGTAGTTCAAATTTGGCTGGAGTCATGGTTGCTTGCGTTGAGGCTTGTCAGTCCCCAGATCTAGAAGTGGCGGTTGACCTCAAGCCTTCGCATCGCAGATTTCATTCTAGGTCATCTATACAGAGCGATATAGAAGCTGAGAAAAACGAGGAAGAATGGAATGGTGCAGGCAAAAACCTCAGGTGTTGTCTGAAATTGGTTCCATCATTTCTCAAAAAACTGCCCCCATCCCCTTCATTTCTCCAAATCCCATCCCATGCTCTCTTCTCTCTGTTCAACACATCGTAAACACCCAGATTCTTAAATGATCAACTCAGTAACCTGACATGTCCGGCAAAGTGCAAAGCTTGGTTTTTCTCGAGTTCAGTTATTTATCGAAGATCCACATCATTGTTTATCTCCAGCGAAGGATATTCTCAGTCTGCCTCACTTCCCATCAATTTTTCTGCCTACTTTTAGAGTATTGAATTCTTTGTGGAAGCTGAGTTGAGCAAAACCGACCTCCTCCTCTGCTTCGTGAGGAAGATTTTTTTTTTTTTTTTTTAATAAACACAATTTATTTTTATTTTTAATTTTGTAAATCAAATATTTATTTGGATAATATTTATTTATATCCATGTTAAACATTGGATGGGATATTTATTATGTCCGAACGATCAAACCCAGCCTTAGAGAGTCTCCATCCTTAGTTCTTACTAAGTTTATCCCATTTGGAAACCATATCAAATAATATAAGCGAGACCAAAGAGTTTGATGGACTTAGAAATCTTTCTAATAGACTAAGATATGGTACAAAAAAAAATAATGATGTTTGGCTTTTAGTTTTGTAGCAATTTATGGAAGAATAATATTAAAGTGCCAAACTTTTTGTTTTAGTGCTAAAAGTTTTCGTCGGCTCATTTAATCGTAAAATTAAAAAAAAAAAAAAAAATCATATAAGTGCTTTAGCGAGAAATTCCATCCAAAAAATTTCGTGGCTATTAATAAAAAAATAGTCCATGTGGACTTTTTTGGCTGCTGTCCAACGAATAAGAAAGGAAAATATGGGCAATTTTTTTGTCCATCATTGTCCACATACGAGAGGGTGTCTGTGCTCCTCGTTTTGTAGTGTTTAGACCAAAGTTGAGGTTGAGAGTTTACCTTCTCTATTATCAAGGAGGAGTGGGTTGGGCCCTCATGACTGCGGAGGTCGGGATGAGCAGGTGGAGCAGCTTCTTCGTGGCTTGCCAGAACATGGTGTATTGGGGTGGCAGGATTCATTCCATAGCCGGTTAGGTTGTGAAATTGGGGCTTTTATTCAATTTGGCGATTCGGGGTTTTCATTTTGAGGAAAGCTACTAAATGACATCATTTCTTGCTCTAGATATTGACTAGACCCTCCGGCGAGCCTTGTCGGCTTAAGAAATTAATAAAAAGAAGGTTACATTGGATTTCCGGCCATATGGATTGGACTTAACACTGAAAAGATTGTTTTAAAAAAATTTGGCAATTAAATGAGCTCTCGAAAACTTTTGATACTAAAGTGAGCACTTGGAGACGACTCTTTAGTATTTTTTGGTGTTCTTCTCCCGCATTTTACTAGCGCATCCAATAATGACTTTGAATATTGATCATCAAGTTGCAACGTCCGCAATTTCAATTGAGCAAAATCATTAATAATCTATGATTTGATCCATGAATTTTCCTCATAAGTTAAGTTATGACCAAAGATGTGCATTTTCATATAAGTGAATTATATAATTCCCACCTAACCTACCATTTATCATATTGAATCCAAAATATCCTGGTGTATCCACTAAAAAAGAGAATGACCAATTATTTGTCTATTTATACAGCTCTCATCTTTTGATTCTCCTCGCTTAAATATCTTATTAATCTCGAGCCATAATCTTTATCTTTTTCCTTATATACAACCATCTCTGTCAACAAATGATGAAGTTATTCTGCCTACTTCTATAATCTTTTTACTCAAGAAACCTATTAATGCATTTAGACTATTGTCCACGGTTTCATAAAAAATTATGGTCCACACTCCTAATGTCAGTAGGAGATGCACTATCATGCACTCCAACTTGAAAAAGTTGAATCAGCAAATTACCAAAATAAGCTATTTTCATGACCCCGACTATGCTAAAGGTACGAATTTTCAAAATTAACATCATTTTAACTTAATTATTTTGGTCTTAATCTGACTAAATATCAGTCCTACGTGTGAATTTGACGGTTGATATAATCTCCCAACGCTAACTTATTGGTAGCTTGGTGACACTCAGGGGTATAACATTCTGAGATAATCTTGAGTACGGATTATTGAATTGCCGCACTGTCAAAGCAAAATCATCAATAATTTGTGGTTCGTTACGTCAATCAATTGTGATTTGATTCATCCATTTTCAAGTATCATATGTCAAATCAGATAAGGGCTCACAGTAATGGAGCGAGCTTCCCTTAATTTTTTCATCCCTAAGAAATGAATTTTTGTTGCACGGAACATCCATCTCCTTTCTAGTTTATTATGCCGATCTCTTATACAGTTGCTTCAAATTTTTTCTATGTCGCTAATGAAAAGTTGGCCATTCGTTAATGAAGCTTCTACGATCTTGCGCTGCATGCTAAATAATCCAAGAAGCACTCGCTGACCCATTTAGCACTTCGAAGACGATTTTAGTATCCATTTTCGACATTCGCGCTCTCTTCATTGGGTGAATATTTTGCTAGAATTTTCCTACAACCAAATAGTTTTCACCGAAAGTTGTTCTTCAGTTTTTATTTAGGAAACTAGGCATCTGCACCAATTTTGGACAAAAATATCATAGGCTAATAGGAATCTAAATTCTTCAATCCTAAAAGCACTGCACAATCCCAAATCAAGTCGGAATCTAATTGATGACAAAGCTTGAGAATTACAAACTTAATAATGTGACAAGGTGTAAGCAAGTTACGATGGAATTTAATCCATGCCACAGCTTGAGAATATAAGAATATAATCTCAGAATTTAATTGTTAATGCAGTATCCAAGATAAAGATATATGCTGCAATTTAATTGATGATGCAGATTTGAAAGCTACAACTAAAAAAGATAAAGTGCAAGTAAATGAAGATAAAGAGTAAATCTGCTTGATTTGTGTGGGGGACAACTAGCAGTATTTATAATAATTTAGGGTAACCCACCTTTTGATGGAACTTGTCGTCTATATTCCTTCAGCCACTTCTGTCGGTTACCTTCACATCTCAATAACTCCTCTTGTCTCTTGTCTTTCTTCATAAACAGTAGCAATGGGTGTCCCATGATCTTATTTTTAGATTGTAACCGATACCTAAAAAACGTCACCTTTGTTCTCAACTGCTTCATTAATTTTAAACTCCAAAACAGCTTGCCAATGCCCCTTCAATACCGACCAAAAAAAAAAAAAAAAAAATGCCCCTTCAATAAATATTCATCACAACAACTTTATTCGCTACCAACTTTTAATCGCCGACAATTGAATATGTGGCATTGATGAACATCATTGTTAATAAGCATATACTAGTCCTTGCAGTTATAGATGAGATGACGTATTTGCAGTGATATCCACATGCTACACCCAATATTTTCTCCATATTCAGGTGCCATTCATGTGTTTGTCCTTACCTGCCTAGCAAGTGGATTATTATTGGTGTCACCAATGATATGACCAAGAGCTTCTGGCACCGCTAGGGTTTTGGCTTGTATAGCCGAATGACTTCTGGGGTTTCAAATTGTGTAGCTGAATCAGATGGAAATCTTTGTGATTTTCCTCCTAATATGTTTCCTTCATGGTCACTAATAGTGAAAGCCTAAGCTCCTGGCTTCTTTTGTGATGAAAAGGCCTCATCTTAATTAATTTTTATTTCCCGAAGCTATGGCGCTTTCCATCCGTCTGATCGAGATATGGAGTCACAATGTCTTCTCGAACTCAATTGTTCTTGCACCTTGTTAAAAGCTTTCGAGTTTGAAGTCACAGCTTGGATCACCCCATAAGTGGCGGGCTTCACTTGACAAAAGTTTGATTATTACCTTCATTCTAGATTTGACCGATTAACTATATTTTTAAACCAATATTTTATTCACGACAATCTGGCTATGATTCGCGCAAGCCATTGTGCCCGTATCCGATTTTCCCAAATGCAAAGAAGAAAGATATGTTCTCGAGTTTCTGGTTTGCACTTGCATATAGAGCACAATGGCGAAGGCAAGATCTTTCTCTTATGAAGGTTTTCCATCGTGGGTAATGCGACTTGAAATAGGTTCCACAAAAAAATGCTTTATTTTCAGCTGCACATCGAGAAACCACAAAGCTCTCCATTGAGTCGGAGGCGCAGGGTGTGATGAGAAAGCAGATTCCTCGATTTCAACTAGGGTCCTTTGCCTTGTCCCTCATGTCCGCTCTTCACAGTGCATTGTCCATTCTCCGTTGGTGTCTATATCAGCCTGTCTTTTGAGTTTGCATGCCCAGGAAGAATTGTGAGAATTTCTTCTGTCATTTCTTTTGAATAAATTTCTCTCATCAAAAGTTCATTCCATGTCTTTGGTTGGCTTAGGATCAGCTGGTTAACTGTCGTGGGATTGCCTCTGTTTATGGGGCCTTGATAAGTTCCATAATTTAACCATTGCTCTTCCCATATGTGAATTCTAGAGCCGTTAGCTATCGTCTATCTCAATTGTAGTTCTAGTAGATCTCTTCCAATGAGTAAACTTTGCTAACCCCAAAATGATCCATGACTTCACTTCGCTTTCCAGAAGTCCGTGTAAGCAAAATAGATGGCTCTAAAACCCTGTGCCAGAGACTCTGGCTGGGAGTGCATTCTCCAAGTTTGCTTCCCTAATATGGAAGCATTAAAGTCGTGCAGCTCTCGGAAGCCAAAGTCGCCATTATCTTTTGTTCTTGTTGAGACATCTCGTCTTTTCCAGTGAATCCCTTTACGTCCTTCGTAGATTTTCACCAAAATGACGCAAATTTTTCCTCAAATCGATTTGCAGATAGATTTACGTACTTTAAAAACAGAATTTGCATAGTGGGGATGGATTGCACCGTGGCGTTTATGAGTTCTTCCTTTCTAGCTCTAGACAGCATATTCTCCTTCCAGCTTTTAACTTTGCTATTAGTTCAGTCTAGAATCTAAGCAAACATTCCCTTTTTAACATGTCCCAATTTGAGGGTATAACTATTTTTCTATATTTCGGAGAATCTGTATGCATAGATGATCTGCCATTGTTGCTTGTAGATTCTCTAAGCAACTCTACTAAAACAGATGCCAGATTTATTTAAGTTGATAGTCTGATCGGAAGCATGACAGTATTGGTTAAGCACGGCAGCAAGATTCTGACTCTCCTTCGCTCACCCATCCAGAAAGAAAATTAAGTCATCTACAAATGTAGGTATGCGAGTACTGGACATGAATTGGCGAGCCTTACACCCATGAGCAAAGCAACTATCTACACCATTGATAATAAAATAGAAAGGGTATTTGCAAGTATATACATAGATATGGGGACACTAGATCACCGTGTCGAAGTTCGCATGAGGTCTTCCAACAACTCCATTGAATTTGACTGCAGAAGATCCTATTGTCATGCATTTCATAATCTGGCCCATGGATGTTTCTTGGAAGCCCAATTTGTAAAAACATGTTTTATGGAAATCCTATTCTACTTGATCATAGGCTTTTTGCATTTCCAGTTTTAAAACCCTTAACCTTTTTCTTACGCCACTATGGACATGTAATCCAATGCTGCACTACCTAGACAATGAAAATGCTGTTCTTGATCATTCGGTTTTCAACAAAAGCACTTTGCATTGGGGAAATGAGCTGGGGTGTAACGGTTGGAACCTATTAGCTAGAGTTTTAACTACTACTTTGTAGCTAAAATTACATAGACTTACAGTTCCAAACTTAGACAAGTCTTTCGGGACAGGGACCTTGGGAATCAGAGTCAAGTGTGTAGGGCTCATATTTGGATATAAAAGGCCATACAAAAACATATTTTGCAGCTCGGTTGAGATGTCATCTTTCAAAATTTCCCAATGCTCCCGATAGAAAAGGCCATTCATGCCAACTGATCGAGAAGCGTTCGTTGGACTATTTAAAAAACGACTGATTCAACCTCTTAGAAGGTGGAAACAAATTCTTATGGTAAGTCTGTGGCCATTTGCTTTATTGTTTCTTTATCCATGACCTAACAAATTTTTATGGAAGTAAGGGGTTGGGCAACCCCATACTTACAACATTTCGGTAATGACCGATACCACCACATAAATAATACAAATGTGGTAGACTATCGTAGTTAACGTCTATCTGAACAATCGCTTCTTCCTCCATGACCAACGTTTTGGGTTTAAGCGGCATTCAATCTAGATTGACCTTCAAGCAAACTTTCCCATATCATAACAAGTATTCACCATTAACACCGTCCTAAACTGAGATGCTAGTTTTCCCACTAACTTTTAGGCTGTGTTTAATTGTTTGGATTTCTAGTTAGAGAGAATTGAATAGAATATGATACAAAATACTGGGATTGTTTCATATCCTATTCACTGTAGAGTGAATTACTAATTTAAAGTCGGATATTTTTGGTCAGGAAGATGAAGATGTATAACTGCTGGAGTTTCTGGAATTCAAAGACCACTGCTAGAAATCAAATAAACAAGCTGGAAAGATGAAGATTTTGCAGATTGAAGCTTGAACTCGCTGGAGATGGAGCTTGAGTTCGTCGGACTAGAGCTACGGAGAAGAAGACTCCCGCTGCTTTCGTGAACTGTTATCGTGAAACTTAAATGTGACCAGCGCGTGAACAAAGGAGACCAAAAAGTAGAGCATGGGTGTTTTGAAAAATAGTTAGATACGAGAAATTATATCCGGGTCTATCTCACCTCCCCTAGGATTTTTTATTCGGGCTATATCCGTCTTTATCTTGCCCTTCACAGCTACCAAAGCACAAGATAGGATAAAACATATTATAATCTGACTTATATCCAGATGACCAAATGCAAACTTAAGAGAACCAGTCCATAGATAAAACAAGGAACTGAATCCAAAAGCAGCAGCAATCAAACGAATACCTTTGGATGGCGTGCCTTGTTCCCACCTTTTCAGGATAAGAAGATGATTTGCAAAGGCCTATGGTGCTGCATCCTAGATTCGTTTCTTCTCTCTCTCATTAGAGAACTGGAATGCAAGAAAGAACTCTATCAAGTCGGGAGATTATTAAGTTTTCCAACTTCCACACATTTTCATAGGAGACTGGAAGGCATGAAAGTCGAGAGCGGGGCTGGCTAAAGGTTGCCCAACAAGAGCTGTTGGGTAAGTTCACAGTTTCTGATAGATTGATCGGATATAGTATCATCAACTTGTCTGGCTTGCGTTTGAGGCCAGAGGTTGCTCCTTCCTTTATAAAGAACAGCAACCTTTTCCCGGTCATTATCGTCCTAGGATAACAAAATAGGGGTGAGAAAAGACGTTGAAAGTAGGTGGTCTAGGAGAGAAGGGAGTCTTGGGATACATCAGTAGAGGTAGATGGTGGAGAAAAGGTTGAAGATGGGGAGATAGGGCATAGAGAAAACTACCACAAAGGTTAGGGTGAAGAAAGCTCTCTCCATGGTGACAGACGAAAACAGGCGATTCTTGTCCGACGATTCAATTGAGACTGGGAGTGTTGCGAAACCGATGCAATAGTTAGGAATTCTTGATAGTATCGAGCTAGAACAACCTGTTCTTCATGAATACCGTGATTTAGTTAGCGGTAAAGAATTTCCCAGTACTACCATATAGTATTCATCTTTACTGTCATAAGCTAAGATTCTTACATGTGATCAATTACTACGACTAAATCCTGGTATATAGAAAAAACAATTAGAGGATAGTCGGAATTATTTGCTGAAATATAAAATCTTCAAATCATAAATCACATTGCATAAAATTTATTAACTGGCACGAAAAAAAAAAAAACTTCCGATAAGACATCATTGCATGAATGAAAATACTAGTACGGCCACAATGCTTTGATGTTGCGTCGTCATTTCCTTCCTTATTCATCACGAAATCTCAGATCAGCCTAGCCAAGCAATTTCGAGTTATGATGCAAGAAAAGTGCCACGCCAAGCTGATTCAACTTCCAAAGTTTAATCTGCGACATCGTCTCTGGACCTTCCTCTCTGCAAGCATCCTCAGGAACTTGTAGATCGCCGATTGTAATTCCCCAAACCTTCCCTAAGGAATTAACGATATCGGTTACGGCTGAAATGGAAGAAAGCGCATCCTCAGCATCTAGGTCCCTCCTTCCCTGGTCCTTCATCTTCACGATGAACGTCTCTACATGCACTGGCTTTAGGAAGCCGGTGAGAATAGCGTTGCTCACTATCTTGGTCGTTGCCGATGTTCTGAAAACCTTTGACAAGCTCGTCGCCTCATTCCCTTCCGTCAGTCGCCAGTTATTTCCGAGCTTCCCCCGTGCGATGTTCTCAACAACCGGTCGTACTGTTGCCCAGAAAGTTGGTTCATTGTCAAGACATGGATAACCTGTAAATATTAGTCATTAGAGTTCTTGTATCCAACTCTATCATATTTATTGTACGAAATTCCAATCCAAAACTGCATAAATAAAGAATATATAACATCGTAATCAAGCGATTGGGATATTTCAACATTATGATTATGTAATGACCACTCTGAGATATGTCAAAAAAGCCAAACATCGAAAACGAAAAGACAATTAAGGAAATAAAAATCAATTTCTCTTATGATTGGTCGCGAGGTTTCCAACGATTTCAATGCTCCAAGTTCTTCCTTCTCCTTTTGCGACTGTAATTTTCACCAACTTCAAAAAAAAAAAAAAAAGAAAAGAAAAGAAGAAGAACGAACCAACTCAACCGTCAAGGAATGGATACACACAACATGTGCTCAAATTCCCTAACGCTATCGGTATCGACCAATCACATGTCTTGCGGAATATCTATTTAATGACATCTGAATTTCTTGAACCATAAATTTGACCATTATTGAGAAAATCCATCTCAACGAAAAATGTGCATCTACCATTTGTGCTCAAGAAAATTAAAATCTAGTCTGAAAATGCAAAAGACGGAAGCTAGGCATGGAAGAATTTCTACCATTTTCTCCATTGTCGATGGCGGTGTAGTGACTGAACTTCATGAAAACCCTCTCAAGAGTATCCACCGTGTCTTCATCACAAAGCGGAGGAAGCTGGAGGCCATACATCAGCCCTAGCATCACAAATGCAAAGCTCCTCTCTCCAACACGAATTGCCATGGAGTCTCTCGAAAGTGGCCACTGCGCGTCACGCACGGCGCACGTCGTCATCATGACGTGAGTCATGGCCTGCACATAGAGGTTGACCACAAAGGCCCCGGCTCGCAAAACTGTGAACGACTGTTCATCGCCCTGGCCGATTTCCATCACAACCAGGGAAGCACAATCGAAGTTGAAAATGTCAGTGACAGTCCCATGAGGGCGCTCTCTCCTTGTCCCTGTCATTCTTGAAAAATTCGATAGGATCAACGTTGGATCACGAAGATTTATAGACTAGGGAGAGAATAGAAGTTCAAAAAACTAGTAGATGGACTGGGGTTTAGTTTGATTTCAGTGCAGAGAAGAGGAGGAAATCGTGAAGTCTCGAGAGTAATTTCATGAGTCGCATCACATTTCGTCAAACGTATCCATCCAATTTAACTTACCCAATTAGACTTGACAGAAGAAGTAAAAACTGGTCGGTCCAATAGGACCCGTCAACATTTTCACATTTTTCCAATAAGGAAAAATATCTTCTCAAACGTCCTAATTAGGAAAACTCCTAACATGGGCATCATTTTTTAAGGTCTCTCAAATTTTCCCTAATTACAAGTTCATTGGTTGGGCATCATATGTTAAGTGTTATAAAGTAGCTAGCCAAATTTTGTTTGCTCCTATAAGAAATTGTATAAGCAATTATATAGACATAACTTGATCTTGTCCTTTTTCGGTTTATAAGTAGGTTATCCGTTCATAGATTCGATCAAAACATGCAAACGGATTTGCTGTCATATAACTACTTAAGTACATTGACTCATGGTTCTAATTTTGTCGGCCTCTATCAAATTTGCCTTATGACGACGTCTAGTCTTATTCAAAAGTAAGTAATCCATAACGTCAATTAATTTTTGCCATGTGGCTTAAGTTAGTGGCTTTCTGCTAGGGGTGAGCATCGGTCCAGGGTCGATCTTCGACCGACCCTAGACCGGCCCAACCCTATAGGTCCCGGTCCGGTTCCCAGGGAGACTAGATCGGTCATTGGTCCTAGAATTTCTAGAAAGTACTGTGCGGGTCGGTTCTCGGTCCTAAGAATTTCGGGTTGATCCAATTCGGATCAACCCCGAATATATATATATATATATATATATATATATATATATATATATATATAATATTATTTATAATTTTTTATGTAGAGAAAACCTTAAAATAAACAGCGTCAACAACATTAAACAACTATTTAGTGAGGAATTCAAGTAATTTTACATTGTTCTTTAATATTTTCGATTTTTAATGTCTTTTATGACGTTAATAGTCATAATTTACGAAAAAAGAAAAATGATTTTTGTGATGAGTCCTCATGGCGTCCAAAAAGATATAAACAACTCCTTATGGCATCCTCCTCTAGTATTTGTTCTCTTTTATTTTTGGAAAAAGACCACCACAAATCCAAAACTTTGCTCCAAGTGACACATTTACCTCAAACTTTTTCATGACGTGAAAAACCCCAAACTTTTCAAATTGTGACACATTTACCCCCAACAATGTCATTTTTGTCTTATTTTTCTATTTTTCTATTTTTTATATTTTTCTTCTTCTTCCCTTTGCCAACCATGGCAAAATTAGCGGAGGAAAGCCGGCGTGTGGGGAGGGTCGCCGTCACCTAGGTTGGCTAGGGCTGCCCTCGTCGCGTCGGGCGAGGGGTGCCCTCGTTCGACACCCCTCGCTCGATCTAGTGAGGGCACCCCTTGCTCGACACCGACGAGGGCCTAGCGAGGATGCCCTCACCGAACTTGGGCGAGGGTGCCCTTGCCAGATTTGGTGAGGGAGGCCCTTGCCCGATGCCAACGAGGGCAGCCCTCAACCGCGCCGGGTGAGGACGGCCCCGCCCGACGTCGGCAAGGGCTCGGGCGAGGCACCCTCGCCCGACGCAGCGAGGACTGCCCTGCCCGTGTCGCGAGGGTGCCTCACCAAAGTGTCGGGCGGCCCTAGCTAGCCTAGGCGAGGGTGACCCTTGCCCGACGTTGGTGAGGGTAGCCCACGCGAACTCCGGCTTCCCTTCGCCGACCGCCGGCTGAGGGAAGAGAGAAGAAAAAAAGAAAAAAAATTAAAAAGTAAAAAAAAAAAAAACCAAAATGCCCTATAACTTATGGTAAATGTGTTACACAAGAGAAGTTCACGATTTTTTGTGTCACAAAAAAAGTCTGGGGTAAATATGTCACGGTTGGCAAGGTTCAGAATTTTTCACGTTATAAAAAAAAAATTGGAGTAAATCTGTCACTTTGAGCAAAGTTTGTGTTTTTTCATGGTTTTTTCCTTTATTTTATTTGTCTTCTTAGTCTTCGATTTGCCAAAATCAATAGAAACAACTTCTCGCTTGCCGCTTGACACTCGCCTCGCTCGTTTTGGGTCACTCGTGTCGCTTGCTACTCGATGCTTACTTGGCTTGTTGCTCCTTGCTCATTCGATACTCATCCCACTTAACCCTCACCGCTTGCCTTTCTTAGCTAATCTCGCTTATCATCGAACCAATTGGATTGGTACAATCCTCGACTCCCCTTTCAAAGAGTACAAAAAATGAAATAAAAATTATTGGTTAGTCCTGGGTTGACCTTGAAATCGGACTAAACCCATTTGATCAGTCCGGTCCTTAATCATTTTTTTAAGGAGTACAAAAAATGAAATAAAAAATTATTGGTTGGTCTCAGATTGATCCGGAACCGGATCGAACCCATTGGGTCGGTTTGATCCTCGGTCCCAAGCTCAATAGGGTCAATCCTCGATCCCAAAAATTGAAGACCAGCACTATGCGGGTTGGTCCTAGGGTTAAGGGGTGGACCGGCCCAACTCGGACCATGCTCACCTTTACTTTCTACGGCTTTCCACGGAATCTAAACATGATGTTCTTACGAATGGATTTTCACTCCCTTCCAGACTTTACATCTTTCCGTTCCCCTTTAATCTACAAGTTCCCTTCCTGTTCATTTTTTCGAATCTTGTAACGCTAGCAAGAGCAATAGACGCTGAACTTCATGTACATATTTCAGGGGCAAACCAGGAAGCTTGACAGTAACAGCCAGAATTTTTTTTCAGTGTATTCATCATAATCATATGAAAAATAAAATAAAAATGATCAAAATATCGATGCTTTTTTATCCGGTCGTATTTAATATGTAACAAGAATAGCAAAATTCAGACGAAAAAGGACAATAGTACAACTATTCACATCTCAATTGACTGGTTAATATCATCTTCTATAAAGAAATTAACATCATACCTCCATGAATTAGATGGTTGGCCGTGTAACTTAAAGACTTATTTTGTAAGCTGAAAGTAAGAGGTTTGATTCTTCAATCCATCCTTGATTTGAAGCAAGCTTGTTCAAGGATGGGTTTAGGTTTGTAAGTATAGAAGGTTCTTGCAACATCAATTACTCATTAGATTGAATGCAAATTCAAAATATGGTTTGTAAATACACACGTTGCAACAGACCGTTCCCTTCTTGTAACGATCTATTTATGTGAAATATATCATATATTGTTTTAGGAATTTGATGAAGCTAATTTCGACTAATCAATTGACCCATGATATGTGTCATGATGACAGTGACAAGTACCAATGTTAATTAGTAATGGATCTGGTTAATTCCACGCGATGGTGAGATTTCATTGCCCCATTGTCTGACTTTGACAAGTGACAATTTTGGCAACATTTTATTGGAGTGTACGACAATGCTATCACTATCTAAAGGATGCACATGCATTTGCCCTTAAAACAACATGAATGTCATTTGTCGGACCATTTAACTACTTGTCATTCATAAACCCTCACATGCCTAACATAATTCGACAATCCACCAATGGTAGCACATAAAGAGTGATCTGAATGCTAGGATATACTATCTTAATTCCTCTATAGAAAAACACCTCTCCCTTTATCTCTAAGTGCTGAACCCTCTCCTTTCCCTCTAAATTTTCGTCTTTTCAAATGCCAGCTTAAGCATCGAAGGACCAATCGGAGAGCGAGACCCCCACGCCTCGCCTTTTCTTTTGGTGCAGATTGACTCTTTAGTCTTCAAGCTTCAATGCTGGCGCCATCTGTGGGAAAGAGCAAATAGCTATCTTGTTCTTCCCACAAAATTCCAAGAAAAGGAAAATACTTCCAACCAATGTTGCTCCTCCAGCATATCCACAATGACTCCCTTGCTCCTCTTCTACATTTTTAGCCTACTTATGCAGCGCGACTCCTCCCCATGCCCCTTCGCGCCGCCTCATACCTCCACTCACGAACCCTATGGGCCGCAGAAGCCTATTTTGGCATCGATGCAGGATATGACCCGCAATTAGTTTTACACCTAGGAAAACAAGGTGGATGTGCTCTTAGATGCGTACCAGCAAGTTTCCCAAGGTTAAGTTGTGACGGGCGCTGTCCGGGGAGGAGAGTTCACAGCTCAACTATAAGCTTAGGAAGCAAACTCGAGTCCACGAGAAGCTTCAGCTCACCAACTAACCGTCATTGCCGGCTAGCTGATCACGTTCCCTAGTCGGAGATTCCCGATCGACATCTCCACCTTCGTGCAAATCTAGTTTGATGGCGCAGCTTTCATTTATTGCTCCTTCTTATTGCCAACTTGCACGTCCCTCTCGTTGCACATACACTTCACATGCAAGGTAAAGTTTACACCTCTTTCAGTCTTTCACTCAATCATGCATTGTCCTCACGGAACTTGAACAAACCAAGCAACGCATTTGGTCTTCTACCGTGATTCATCGAAAGAAGTACGATGTGTTTGTGAGCTTCACAGCAAGAATGTTTAGAAGACCTTTGCGGTCGACCACTCCCGTGTTCGGGGATCTACTATTTTAGGGACAATGACAAAGGAGAAACCAGGTTTCTTGCAGCCCAAGTTGCTCCAAAGAAGGTTTCCCTCGCCGTGTTCATTGACAACTACGTTGACTTGCAGTGATGCTTGAACGGGCTGATGGAGACCTTGGAGTGCATCAAGAAGTTTGGAGATCATCAAGTGTCACCCAAGGCCAATGACGCCGTCTAAAACGATCAAGCCCTTGAGGGTCGCAACGTCAAGGATTAAAATGGGACAGAGAAGGCAGCCAACTCGGCACCACGAGTTGTTGAATGGGCGATGAGTGCTGGACACCTCAAGAGCCAAAACTTGGCACGGTGGATACGTAAGTGCTAAAATTGAAAAGTACATTTAAGTGTCAAAATCTAGGAAAAAAGGAACACTTGTAGCAGTGGCAAGAATTTCTAGCCAAACCGCTAATGTGGCTTTTTCCGAGGAGAATTGAAATGATGTGGCATTTATTTTAAAAATCTATCCACATGGTGTTGACTTGGCTAAATAGCCCAAAACGACGTTGTTTTGTCCAAATTTGATTTTTAATATAAATATTAATTAATTTAAATTAAAAAAAAAAAATATAAAAAATAATGCCACTTTGGAGTTAGAAAAATAAAATAAAAAAATCCGTTTTTTAATTTATTTTTTTAACATAATTTAATTAATGTTCATATTAAAAATCAAATTTGGGAGCAAAATGACGTCGTTTTGGAAAAGCATTGCTAAGTGAACATTTTGGCAAGCCACATAAATTAGTTTTATTATTAAAATAATGCCACGTTTGATTTTTAGCAAGTCTCGCCAGCGTTTGTACTTAAGTATATTTTTTAGAAGTTTGTACACTAAAATACTCACTTATGCCAAGTTTTGGCACTTGGGGGAATACTTTGCCACTGGGCATCTATAAGGAGCATGATACAACGACTGGTGATGGCACGACAAGATGAGGCAATGTCGATAGCAGCTTGACAAGTAGTTATGGAAGGCAACAACATTGGGTTAATGACAATGTGAATGTGGAGGGGAAGAGAGAAGAAGTTATTATAAATCTCGTTATTATCATATTTGACGTTTATCTTTTTCAACCTTATTCTATCCAACAAAAATGTACAGATCACTAAACCTAGCCTAAAAGAATAATAATATGCAAGTGGCAATAGCTCGTTTTCAATGACAGATTTTGGGATGATTGGGGCAATTAGTGTTAGATCCATAATCAGTGGGATTTATTCCTAGTATAGGGGAAAAAAATATAATCCGAGTGTAATCATTAAAAATTATGTTAATTGGCGCAAAAGGCCTCTTAATACCCTCATAAAAAACATAATTGTATCAATCAAAATATTTATTTGACTCCAATGCATGGATGTTCCATCATCATTTCCTTCCTTATTCATCACCAAATCTCATATTGGCAGTGCAAAGCAATTTCAATTTTTGACGCAAGAACAAGGAAAGGCCAAGCTGGTTCAACTTCCATGACTTAATCCGCGTAGTCTTCACCGGACCATCTTCTCCGTCGGCACCCTCAAGAGCTTGTTGATAGCTGGCGGTTACTTTCCAGACCGTCTCCAAGGAATGAACGATGTCAGTTATGGCTGAAATGGAAGAAAATGCTTCCTCAGAATCTGTGTACCTCTTGTGTTGGTCCGCCATCCTCACGACATAATTGTCTATGTGCGGGGGCTTCAAGAAGCCGGCGACGATAGCCTTGCTTACTGTCTTGGTGGGGGCCGATGTTCTCATAATTATTGACAAGCTTGTTGCTGGATTCCCTTCCATGGGTCGCCAGTCCTTTCTCAGCTTCACCCTTGCGATGCGCTCAACGACCGGTCGTACTGTTGCCCAAAAAGTTGATCGTATTCAGGACATGGATAGCCCGTTACAATTTTATTGTCGTTAGAGTCCTTATATCCATTTGTAAAGTGAATTTAAATAATAAAGTTGACTATTAAAAGAAATGCATATGTCAAAATATATTAAGTGAAAAGTACGCCTTTGCTTTCCCTTTAGGTTTTGAAATATATGTGAAATTAAAAGTTCATAAAGTTATGAAAATACTATACGTGAATTAATATATCGACATTGGAGAATTATGGAGGCTTTCAAGAGTTTCGCATGTGAAAAGAAGTCGAAATGCATGGGACATGAGATTGAAATTAATATGAAGCGAGAAATAAAAGTCAACTAGGACTCACGATCAATTATAATTTATCTAACAGAACCTGTTTCTCTTGGAACTTAATAATTCTAGGGTAAACAAACATCTTTTTGACATCTAGAAGGGATGCATTTATTAGGCTACGAATAAGCAAAATGTTGTCAGGGTAGTCAATTATAGTGCCTAATTAGAATTGACAGAAGAAGTAACAACTGGCCAGGCGTAGTCCAATAGGACCAATCAACAATTCCACATTTTTCCAATATAGGAAAAATATATCCTCAAACTTCCTAATTGGGAAAATTCCTAACACGGGCATCTTTTTTTTTTTTTTTTCAGGTCTCTCAAATTTCCCTTATTTGGAATTCATTGGATGGGCATCATTTGTTAGTTTTACAAAGTAACAAACGAAATTTTGCTTGGTCCTATGAGAAATTGTATAAGCAATCAACTAGACATATCTTGTTTTGGTCCTTTCTATTTTATATATAGGTTATCTGTTCATAGGTTCAATCAAAACGGGCGAGCACATTTGCACTTCTGTAACTACTTAACTAGGTCAACTCACGGGTCTAATTTTGTCGGCCTCTTTCAAATTTACCTCATTGCCAAGTTAGTTGGACATCTAGTCTTATTTAAGAGTAAGTAATTAATAGTGTCAATTAAGTTGTTGTCGAGTCACTTAAGTTCATAGTGTTTGGCAATAGTGTTTGGCAGTTTTCCACATGCTCTAAACATAATGTTCTTATGAATGGATCTGCACATCTTTCTAAATTGTACATGTTTGTGTTCCCATTTAGCCTGCACGTTCCCTTCCTATTCGTTTTTCGAGTCTTGAAACGCTAGCAAGAGCAATTGATGCTGAATTTCATGTACATCTTTAGGGGGTTTGACCACAACAACCGCAAACCTACAAGAAGATGAAATTTATGGAGTAAATGACAAAGTTTATTGAGGATGCAAAATGAGTTCAAATTTGAACTTAGAAAATGATAACAATTATTATTAACAGGATTATTAGCCAAAATAATTTTTTCAGTGAATTCATCATAATCATATGAAAGATTAAAAAAATGATCAAAATATCAATACTTTTTCATCCAGTCGTGGATAATATGTAATAAGAATAGCAAAGTTCAAATGAAAAAGGACAATAGTACAACAATTCACGTCTCATTTGACTGACTAATATCATCTTCTATGAAGAAATTAACATAATACCTTTTTCCACCCATCATACTCATGTAAGTAAACAGTTTCCCCACCATTCTTCACAACCTTTTTTTTTCTCCATTTTCCTTATCCTTATTTTTTGGGGAGAACAGTTTTGTGTTCTGCGAGTTGCGGGAACAAGCCAAAAGAATACAAAGAGAGATGCCAACGCTGGCTCATACCTAACATTTCATCGCCTTCCTCATTAAGAAATCCCGAATGAAGATTGGCAGATGGTATGCAATACTGCTTACAGTCGAATATTGGCCGTAGGAGAACCAAGCGGGGGATTCTTTCTTAATATTGCAGACGCAGCCTCCTTGGCAAACTCTTCAGTAGGGGTCGCTTTGATTCCCTGAGAGAAGTAAGCCCTGTCACGTATCACTGCCTCAAATGGCTTATACAGCTTCCACTCAGGCATCTTGTCATAGCTTGCAACTGCAGAACTTCCAATGTTTGATTTGATAGCACCGGGGGCAATGTTGATGACGTCAATTCCAAGTGGTTTTAGCTCCAACCTGCTCATCCCAAATAACGAAATGTTACTCGAACACAATTTCACTGTGCCTTGTTCTGGACCTACGTATTGTCATAGAGACCCCAATCAAGAGATTGGCCGGTACAAGAATGTCCTCTTGTTAGCATAACATTATTGCTACGGTCATTTAAGGACTCAAAAAGTATGTAACCTTTACCCTTTTTCCTGAAACAAAGAACTCTCAAGAGTTACTGAATTGAACTAAGATATAGGTAAAGAGAGGGAACAACTATTTTATTCCTAGCATATTTCATCCTGAATATCTATTGCTTTGTTTGTTTGGTGTGATCAAGAGAGACATTAAACTAGGCTGTATGTACTTCTCAGAGCTATTTCCTCAGAATTAGTAATTCCATTCCTTTCCTATCCCATCCTATTCCACCAATCATACCATGATTTTTTTTTTTCCAGGGCAAGAGCTTGAACATATACTAACCACCCTAAAAAAAATAATAATGATAAAATCAACAATGCTCTCACCTGAGAGTATCAGTCATTGAATGGAGGGCAGCTTTTGATGAAGTATAAGAACCTGCCCACGGTCCATTTGTCAAAGCAGCAACACTCCCCACGTTAGCTACTTTTCCCCTTTTCCTAGTTGCCATGTGAGGTACAGCAGCTTGAATCATTCTCAATGATCCTGTAGGAAAGATCGAGTAATGCACGAGAAGGCCATACTTTAAACTCACTTCATAGTTGCCAAGAGACTGAAAGAAAATGAAATAGGAATTGGACAAGTCTACATCATTTTAGATGGAAGACACCATTTCATAATGTATGTAATGGATGGACTGCCCATGACATCATTAAAATAAAGTGTACATGATTGTTTTGTCACAATTAACTAGGAAAATCGTCACGAGATCAGTTTAAACCTAAGGGAAGGCATTGACAATTTTCAACCAACACTTGCTCAAGGATTCTAATGCTGTATAAACCCCAGTAAACAGTAAATCCCACTAATCCAAATCTACAGCAGACACCTCCAATCTGAGCAGCAGGCAAATGTTTCCCAGTTTAAGCCATGCTTGCAAAGAGAGATAGAATTTGTTCCACCTGTCATAAAGGAGTTGGACTGAAGCAGCAGGAAAGATCAAAGAGAAAATCCTGAAAACTATAAGCTGCAAGTTAGAATAGGGTGGCAGCTGAATGTTTGTCTTATTGGAAACATTGACAGTGGCAAATAAGCTTGACACTTAGATCACATACTAAAATGCAGTCTTATTCATTCATTATTGCCATACTACTGTCTCTACTTTTAGCACACACGAAAGAAGTGTGTGGTTCCTATGTTGAAAGGACATCTAACATAAGTAGACACAATTCTAAACTTTTGGAACCTGAAACCCATTCCATGACCCTTTGAAACCCCTTTAAACAAAATATGGGTCCACACAAGTCTCAAGGTACCCATTACTTCCTCTGACAACATGCGATCTGTTCTGAACTGAGAATTTTCAGCTGTAACATCCAGCTCTCGTCAGTGATAAAAGAGATGCAATCGTTTTACTTAAGTTAATCATCAAGGTCAAAGTATTTTGCAGTATGCTATGAACATATCCCGGGCTAATTGCAAGAATATGATGCCACTGATAAATAACATGAATACAGAATGAGTATGTATATAAGCAGAGATGCACAAAAATTGGCTAAGCGAACTAAAGTTTTACAACTCTAATTTCAACCAATAGATCTAGAAGAATGTCTTTTTTTCCTTGAGTTTTGACTACAAGTAAAGGGATGTTGTGAAAGAAAGCATAATTACTTTTCGGTATTAACCTACCCCTTTTTGTGGTTCACTGCATTACTTACATCTACTTCCATGAAGTCTGGCTTAAAACTAATAGACTGGATTGGCAAAGAGATGACTAAGAGCTAATCACCACGACAACTGAGAAAAATGCTTTACAGCGTCTAAATAATCTGCATAAGCCTATTCTGCGTTTCTCAGTAGAACTTCTTGTACCGAGACACATGCACTGTGGATGGGACAAATTAGGAGTAGAATGCAGCTGCGTTGTTGCTATATCTAAGGAAGCTGCTTTCAAACCGGGAAACAAAGGTCATGTACTGTAAGTATCCTCTGATGACACTTAAAAAAGCTATACTGGACCCACGATATGGGATCCTAAGAAATCGAGCTGAAGTCCAAGGGGGTGGTCAGGCTATGAAATGGTTTGCACCACCAGACGTTGAGGGGAACTGAACCTGTGCATAGCGTCTAAATCACACAAACACATCTCTATTCTTTAAATGACTAAGTCAATCCTATTTGTTGAGGTGGGGAATCGATCCCATTAGACACACACATCTTCAGTCCTCAGACCATTAAGTCAATCCTATGGTTGCATCGGAAACAAGCACATGCCCAAGAACCATCTCATCCGCAGGACCACCTATGTCGTAAGGGTTTTCTTTTTCTGGTTGCTAGCAAACTGAGCAGATCCACCATCAGCAGGAGAGACATTTTGAACAAAGCAGTAACTTCGAGCTGTCAATGCAAAGCCTTACAAGTAGCAAAATGTACCATCTCGTCAGGCACATTCACCAACAACAAAATCATCAGTCGTTAACAGCTAACAAGGACAGTTTTGCTACATATCACTCCACGTCCATAAACAGCTGATAACTTCACCCAGAACACCGCATTTCAACACAAAGTTCACAAATTGCCTCCGCACGTTCATCCCAGAAACCAAAATCAATCAACCCAAGAGCACACGTCGAGCAACGAATCGAGACTGCGCAGAGAATAGACCAAATCATCAGCACTCATTACCATAGACGTTGGTATCGAACGTCTTCTGGAGGGCGGACAGCGGGATCTCCGCGAGAGGACCCACGCACTGGACACCGGCATTGTTGACCAGCACATCGATTTTTCCGAACTTGTCGATCACATTCCCGACCACCCGCTTCACGCTTTCCTCGGACAGCACGTCGAGCTCCTGGAGATGGAACCTCGGGTCACGGTCGAGGTCAGCCATGGAGGCGCGGGACCGGCTGGCGGCGACAACGCGGCAGTGCCGGGCGGCGAAGGCCCGGGCCATGGCGTGGCCGATGCCGCCCTGGGAGCACCCGGTGATCAGGACCACCTGCTGCCCGTCGCCGCCGCCGCCGCCGCTCGCCATCGGAGTCGAGAAATGGGTAGACCCGGATTGAGATCGAGACGCGTAAAAAGGCAAGCTTTTACGGTGACAACGGAGGAGGCGAGAGTATATTTAGCTGCTCAGCCCTGCTCTGCGTCGTGGAGTATTGCGGGGCGCTTTGTGGTGGGTGTGGTTTTGGCATGGGAAGTGAGTCAACTCGGCAAAGCTTCTGGATGGCTGTTTCGCTACATAATTTCCTTTTTTTTTTTTTTATTCTGTTTTTTCTTTAAATTGAATTAATATTAAGAAAAATCGCAAATTAATACATCCGTGATAAATTTATTTCGAACTAATTTTTTATTATAAAAACTTTAAATTAGTGCATCTACGATAAATTTATCTACTATTATTTTTCGTTAAATTACTAATCAAATAACGCGTGGTTATTGATGGGTATATCGGTTTGTACTTTTTCATGATATTAATCTAACTTGATGAAAACTAATGAATGATATATTTATTATAAGTGTATCAGTTTAGGTTATATTGTAATATTAACTTTTTTTTTTTAAGTCTAGGGAATTTTTATTTTCGAAGGCGAAAAGTGTTTAATCATTGAAACTAACTTTACCACCAAGTCTTGGCTCACAACTTGGTAAAGCTCGCATGGGGTTAAGTCACACGGCACGATCATTTGTGTGCTTTTATTCACAGCAATTTCCTTTTGGTGTTCGCTTTAACAAATATCTAATTTTGCATATTTAACTTTTATGCTTGTTTTGATGATAAATCTTTCATCGATATATTAGAAGTACAAGAATTATACATATTTTGATAATAGATGTTAAAAGAATAGTTTTGATTTAAAAGTTATTCATTAAGAAGCAAATTTCGATTAGGGTTTCAAAAAAATGTCTTGTTTTAAAACCTGTCGAACCCCGCATGTTCCATGGATCACACAAATTCCACGATGTAGACCCCTAATTTTGAAATTGAATATAGTAAGATCTAGGGTTTCAAAATTGGAGAAACTCAAAATTTCCTAGGTGGACTCATCGATAGCCTTGATCGAGAGCAAATAGCAAGGAAGCCAGATCCTCCGTGATAGAAGATTCTCGCCATGGCATTTTTATAAATGGTACATTTGTTTCGTGAAAAATAAATTGTTTATAAAATATTTTCATAAAAAGATCATTTGTATTTTTTATGAAAACAAATGAATAAAATATATTTTCATCATCTATGTAAATGTTTAGACATAAATTATTATTGATAATAATAAAATTTTCATTGACTAAATATTTCAAGCAATATAATTCATTATTCTTAGAATATATATTTTTAAATCATTTTTTTTTGGTAAAAGTATATTTTTAAATCATTCATTTTTCGTAAAATAAACAAAAGTCTGAAATACTCACAAACGCACTATAATTCAGGTAACCAAATGAAACTTCCATTCTGCCAGGGTTTACTCGTTTCTGTTGACACCTAAAATTTTAATTAGGTTTAATTAGGTCTTAATTTCTTTTAGATAACAAAAACCAAATAAATAGCAAAAACAACAAAAAAATAGTAAAAACAAAAGAAAAGAAAAACAAAAGCCCCCCTTTTCTTCACGTGGGCTTATGCGGCTTGGCCCCACCCTCCTTCCTTTTGCTTCTTCCATCTTCTTCTTCCTCGCTCCATCTTTCTCCGCCTCTCGTGGTTCACGCGCGCTGGCCGGCGACGCGCGCGAAGGACGGCCTACGGCCAGGGGAGTAGGCCGACGTCGGCCGGAGAGGATAAGATCGGCGCCATTAATGCCGAGCGAAGCTTAGCTGAAAGCTCGATGGGACACCGGTCCGGCCGAGCGGAACCGATGGGTAAGCCGGAGGCCGGCAATCGAACCCTCCGTCGACCGGAGTTCCTTCGCCTATAAATAGGTGGCCGCAAGCATCGTCGGAGGGGGTGGCGAACTCGGAGATCCTTCACTGAGAGACATCGGGAAGGGTTGAAGGGCGAGCGCAAGAGAGAGCTCGAGTCGCGAGCTCAGCCCACCTTCCACCGAGAGACTTTGGGGAAGGCCGGCGGCGAGTGACTTCGAGAAGGTCAGATCCGGCCGGTGGAGGCTCGGATCTGGCCCGAGTGAGGAGGAATCAAGGCCGAGGAGGGTCCGCCGAGTAGATCTGGTTTTTTTTTTGCTGCTGTTGTTACCACCAGACGCCGTGCCGCAGTTGTTCGCCTTAGTCCCGACGCCGTTGCTTCGACGGCTTGTTGCCGTGTCCCACCTGCGAAGCCGTTGCCGTGATCGGTTCGTCGACGCCGCGCCAGATCGGGAAACCGAGTTGCCCAGCCACCACCATCCGGACGCCGTCGCCACGAGCGGTATTGTTACCGCCACCGCCGCCGTTGCCGTCGCCATAGCTTCCCCTCCGAAGTCCAACCCTCGTCGCTACCGTCGCTGCCGCCGTCGCCGTTGACGCCGCCGTCGCCGTCGCCGTCGTCCCCGCTGTTGTGCCTTGGCGCGCGATTCGGAACCCTAGGGTTCCCGATTTTCCGGTCGCGACCCCGGGTTGTCGGGTCGACCCGGACGGAACCGGGTAGGGATTCCGCAAATTGCGAGCGCCGCGGAGGACCGGGTCGCGATTCGGGTCGAATCCGGGTAGGGTTCGCAGGGGAGCCGGGTCGTGGACCCGGGTCGCCGGGCCGGGCCGGGCGTCCCAAACGCCCGCCACGGCGTCGTTTTAAAAAATAAATAAATAAATAAATAAAAATAAAAAGAGATACAAAATCCGAGTCGGGTCCGCGTTTGGGTCGGCGGGCCGGGTCGGACCCAACCCGCGGATCCGACCCGGGTCGGTTTTATTTTGTTATTTTAATATAAAAATAATATTTTAATAAATAAAAATTAAAAAATGTTTTAATTTCCAAAAAATCGAAAAATATTTAAAAATGTCGAAAAATGTTTTTATTTTCTAAAAAATCGAAAAAATCAAAAAATAATTTATTTTCCAGAAATATTTTGAAAAATATTAAAAAATATTTTATTTTCCAAAAAATCAAAAATATTCCATATTTTCCCAAAAAAGCCAAAAATCCAAAAAGGCCAAAAAATTCATGAAAAAGCCAAAAAAAAATTTAGAAAAAGCCAAAAAGACTTGTATTTTCCCAAAACAAATCCCAAAAAAGCCCCTTTTGTGTCCAAAAATTAGAAAATGACCTAGAAAATGTTTTTCCTCCCAAAAATGCATGGAAAATCCCTCAAACATCCAAAAAACCTCAGGGTTTAAACAAGATTAGGTACCGAAAGGGCATTAATGATTAACTAGTGTAATCAAGTCCCCGATCCTAATTTCTGGTTGCGCAGAGTGAGTATTTCTCCCGATACTTCACTTGGGTTTCTAATCAACCTACCCCAAATTGATTAGTGGCGACTCCATTTTAAGAATTGATTTACGGGTTAAAAACTCGAACCATTAAGTCGTGAATTGGTGGACTTGGGAGAGTCCGGGCTTTAATTAATTTCAGCCGAGCCATTAGCCTCCTTAGGCGCTCGTACGCGATTGCGGGCGCCGAAAAAAGAGAGGTCGCGACAGCTTGGCGACTCCACCGGGGACTTTGAGGACTTAGGCCATTTAATCTTTGTTTAAACGCTTTTTCGACTTGGGTTTCTTTTTTTTTTTTTGTGCGGGGTAATAGCTTAAAGTTTTTTTTATTCTGTCAAAATAAAATGTTTTGTGATTATAAACCGCTGTGCATGCTTTTTGTTTTAAACACTACACATGACACACACAACCCGGCCGCCGGACCTGGGTCGCCATAGGATTTTTAGGGTGGTGTTAAGAAAGATACGACCTCGAACGCGAGACTGCGATGTAGAGGTTGCCTTTATTTTCCCCGAATTTCTTAGCCGAGGTTAGGAGGGTATGCTACTAACGCGAGACTGCGACGGGCGGATATCCTTTTAATCTCACAAAGCCTTCTGAGTTAGAAATCGAGCCACACGTCCCATTCGTATGTCTCTGTGCTTGCCATTTTCTTTAAAAGCAAAGTAATTTATTTACTTTTACTCAGTCTTTCTGGTTCATGGCAAAATAGGGTCAGGTTGTGTATTTCCCGTTCTTATATGCGATGGGAAGAATTGATATCCAGTTCATTCCTACCCCAAAGGGAGAGCTTCTCAGATGGTGGAAGCAGTTAGATCAGCTCGGCCAAGAGTGCGTCAAAGCAAGAATCGGTCATCTCCTCCCATTGCTCCAAATCAATATCCACTCTGGGGTCATGCAAGCACTACCACATTTCTGGTGCCCTGAAACATCCACCTTCATATTCGGCAAATTTGAACTGACTCCAACTTTAGAAGAGTACGTCTCGCCATAGGAATGCCCCCGGGAAGCGAGCTTGCCAAACCACGAATCGGCATTGACCCCGTGGTTAGTCTATCACGGTTTCTAAAAAATCATTCGGTAAGAGAAATTGTTCAAGCCAACAACAATGCTTTTCCGCTATCATCTTTAACGAATGCTTTGAAAAACAAGTCAATGACCCAAAAAGCCAAGATTTTCCTCTTAGCATTCTTTGGTTTTATTATCTTTCCCCATCGAAAGAATGCTATAAATCCTTCAATCACATGGGTGGTAAATCAAGTCATTTTTGGAGCAGGATATGTAAACATGGTTTTAGCCGAAACGTTTTTATCCCTTAATCGTTTCAAAGAAAAAAAGAAAATCATGAGGGCCGCCCAGAAATTTTACAAATGTGGTTCTTTTCCCATATCAAAGGATTCGGGCACTTCATGCAAATATTTGAAATCAATGAATTCAAACACCCATTGCAAAAGTTTCAAACCTTGGAAAAATATTCTCCCAACGAAGAGTATTCTCGGTGGATTAACTTGCTAAAAACCCGGTCCCTAAGACATTCCTATGGTGGGCTAAATGGTTCTTTGCAGGAGAGGCGCGCTTTGCGCTTAATTATTACAACCCCATCCCGTTGCTGGGCCTCTCCGGAGCTACCTCATATTATCCATATAGGGTGGCTCGTCAAGAAATCCCGCCACCGCTCAAATCGGGTTGTTCCGAATCTTTTCACCCGTATGACTACAACTACTTGGAGGAGATCCGCATAATTCAGAACGCATGGAGTAGATGTCACATTGAAAAGATCGTCGTGCCTGATAAGGTTAAAAGGACAAGAAAAAGTTCATCATGCATCAACATTCTACATCCTCAACCATATAATTCCCAAGGAGCTACAACCAGTAATCCCCGACGTAGTTGATAAACTTACCCTGCAAGGGCGAATCGAATCTCTTGAAAAGAGCTTGGAGACAAGTAGGAGACACGTATCGAAGATAGTACGAAGGAGCAAGCGGCTTCACAAGACTGGAACTTCCCATCGCATATAAAAATGGGCAGTGGGACTTTTAATGTGAATATTTCTAATGTGAATATCTAGGGTCGTTCTAACTGGTGTAAAGAGCTCTTGTTAGCATTGTATAAATCTCCCCGTTAATAAATAAGAATGACTCGACCCTTGCCATGAGCCGTTTTTCATGCGTTTCCCTCATTTACGTTTTCTCCATTTTCTCGTGCTACTGTGTAATCACGTCATAGTCATATTCACCAAATCCAAAAGCTAGAATGGCCGAAGAAAATGTACCAAGCCGTGTTGAGATTATGGAAAGTGAAATGAAGCAAGTCTTCAATGTGCTTCAACAACTCTCAAAGCAGATAGATTCCATCCAAGGCAAATTGGCTCCCGCCCCTGACCTCAATCGAAGTATTGTTACCGCAATCGTCTACCCGAGGTGATCAAGGAAGAGATACCGATGATAACATGCCCGAATTGGAGGATGATACGCACCAAATCATAGTTGAGAAAGCAAAGCCCAACAGTTTGTCTAAGATCGAGCATGACAAACGCCTTGAGAAGCTTGAAGAGAGGCTAAAACAATTGGGGCCTCCAAGATCCTACTCCAACAGACCTCTCCATCTACTCTAAGGTCAAAATGCCGGAAAAATTCAAAATGCCCGAGTTCGAGAAGTACGATGGCACGACCTGCCCAAGAGCTCACTTGCGAGATGTACTTGGTTCGAATGACCCAAAGACGTTAATAATGAACCTTTAATGATCCGGTTGTTCCAGTCAAGCCCGATAGGTCCCGCCCGAGATGGTACATAAAAAAGAACATAAACCTCATCGAGACATGGAGTGAAGCAAGTGAAGCATTCCTCAAACAAGTACAAATTCATAATGGACATTACCCCTTCTCGCGAGGATCTTGATCGCACGGAAAAGAAAAAGCAAGAATCCTTCAAAGAATATGCCATTAGATGGAGGAATCTCGCCGCCCGATCAGTCCCGAGCCAACCGACTTTGAATTGAGAAAATGTTCATCAAAACCCTCCCTTTCGAATACCGCAATCGGATGGTGACTACAATCGCTGAATCATTCAATCAACTCATTCCAAAAGTAGGGAGAGCAGATTGAGACAGTTTAAGGGATGGTTGGTTCACCGAGCCCGCCCCCGTCGCCGAAGACTCAACATGAAAAAAGATAAAGAATCCCCGATCGATGTCAATGCCACGTACACCGCAAACACCGGTCATCTCCCGATTGTTCGGACAAACGCAGGCCAGCAACAGACTAATAGCCGTCCACCCCAGCGCTACAACAACCGAAGACAATTCACTCCGCTTCCTGGATCTCCCTCCCAAGTTTTGGCAATCCTCCGAAACAAGAGCCTCCTTTCAACCGAGCCAAGACGACCCAATGCTGAAAACTTCTCCAGCTATGACCCGTCCAAAAATGTGACTATCACATGGGAGAAGTAGGCCATTCAAGCGATGAGTGTTTCGTCCTAAGCATCGAATCCGTAACCTGCTGGATATTAAGGCCTTCTCATTCCAAACCGTGAAGCCGAATGTCCAAAGCAATCCGCTCCCGATCATGCCGACAAAGTAAACATGATATTCAGTTCGAAGCCGGTCAAATCAGAAATGTCAATGCACATATGGTCGACATCTATCGAGGGCTAGTAGAAACCGGGTATTATCGGGCAATGAAATACCGCCTTTCGCAATAATGGAGGAAAGGGTATTAAGAATGATAGAGGCCGGAATAATTGTGCACGCCGGCCACGCCAACATAGTTTCTACTATATCCCAAGTCCTCATCAATTGGGAGGAAGAATTTGCGGCACTAAATGAGGAAAAGGAGAAGAATGATTCCACCTTACCCGAGAGCGTCTTTGAAAGGAAAGGAGCCATTGTTCAAGCATCATCAACGGCAGAAACAGCTATAGTCATTGAGATTCCCCAACCTTACAAATACAAATACAACAATGCGGTACCATGGTCTTATGACCTTGATGTTGGTTTGGTCACAAGATCTGGGCGAACCTATGCTCAAGCAAATACTCGTCTGCCGCTAAGCCCGTCACCGACGAAGAAGCCAAGGAGTTTTTGGCCGTAGTTAAGGCCAGCGAATATAATGTGGTGGAACGCCACGAAAATCACCGGCAGATCTCTCTATTGGAATTGCTTCGGACATCCGTCAAGCACCAGAAATCCCTCATGAAAGTATTAAGTGAAGTACATGTCCCCGAAACTATTGAGCATGACAAACTCGAGGAATTTGTCGGTACCATCCTTCTAAAGGATCAAATGGCATTTTTCGATGAAGAGATTCCCGAGGAGGGTAGAGGACACACCAAGAGCCTTTACATATCAGTCAAGTGCAACGCATCTCATGTCGCTCGAGTGCTGATTGACAATGGATCTGCTCTTAACATATGTCCATTAGCGACACTCCGTCGTCTTAAAATAGAGACATCACGAATCCAGACACCCAAGACTTCCGTTCGAGCATTTGATGGAACAAAGAAGGAAACGGTGGGAGAGATCGAGCTTGACGTTCAAATAGGGCCAACCATATTCAAAATTTTGTTCCAGGTAATGGATATCCCTACCTTTTGCGTTCAATTTCCTCTTAGGCGCCCATGGATACATGTCGCAGAGCAAGTACCTTCAAGCCTCCACCAAAGTGTGAAGTTCGTGGTTGGAGGAAAAGCGATCACGGTCCGAGGAGAAGAAGATCACCGCATCTACCACGAGACGGCCATTCCTTATGTTGAACCTAGTGACAAGAGCGAAGCTAGCTATCAATCGTTCGAGCTCGTGTCTACTATACACGAAACTCGAGGGACTTTGCCCCTCGTCCCCGAGATATCAAGTGCTGCAATCATGGTAGGAAAAATCATGGTAGGACACGGTTTCCTTCCAGGACAAGGGCTTGGTAGGAGAGGCCAGGGCATTCGTCAGCCTATTGAAGCTCGGAGAAGACCCTATACTGTCGGTTTGGGATATTCCCCAGATAGAAAAGCAAAGAAAAAAGTCAGCCTTGTATATCCCCGTCTCGAGGAAACTTTCCCAGGCCCAGCCAAGATGATGCATGAGGAAGAGGAAGTGGATACTCCAAAATGGTTCAACCCGAAAGTGTGAAATTGCCCATAACCCAAGAAGACACGACTTGGCCCTCACTTATAAAAAGGAGGGGCCGGATGACATGACCACCATGCTCGAGGATATTTTCATAGGTGCCATTGAGGAAGAGAAATTAGAAGAGACATGCGATAACTTCTCGTTCATCCAGCTTCGACACCAAGTCGAAGAACTACGCGAGACTGTACACCATTTGACAGAAAACTTTGCTCAAGCTACCCGTGCATTCCGTTCTCGTCACAATGAGGAGTTGGTGATAAATGAAGAGGACCCTATTGACACGACCTGGCGAGGGGCACGGCTACCCTTATCCCTAAGAAGCACACGACCATATTCGCCTCTTCCTAAATCAATGGCCATTATTTTCCCCATTCTCCTAGAGCAAGGGATAATCGCGAGAATTGAACCATCCCACCCCACAAGTACTTCATTGATTATGATCCATCCAAGCAATGCGATTACCATTCGGGGAATTAGGACACTCGCTAGATGATTGCACCATCCCGAGAGACAAGGTCCAAGATCTTTTGATCTTTGGGGTATTCACGTTCCGCTCTCCATGGCTGTGTTTTGGCAATGATCACCTCCTAGTGGTACCCAAAGACCCGTACCATGTTCCCAAAGCATGCTAAGGAGGCGCATAAAGGAGAAGCAATCATAGACACTTTGGGCCAACCAAGTGGTAAATTTGACTACTATGTCAATTATTCAATTCCCCAAAGTTTCTATGATCATCACTACAACATCGTCCCCGATGGATGGGGAGGCATGGACGATCTGAAATTCACAAAGTTGGGAGCACAAGGAGGCGTGACTGGTGGATCGGGTATGAAGACTTCTTCGTGGGCGCTATCAACGAAGGACCGTGCTGTGGGAAATGGGTGCGGGCCCGCTCGAGTAGAACTCTTTTTTAATTCCTTTGCATACTCCCCTACGTGGGAGCCCGTACATATTTCTTAAAGTCTGGCTTGTTTTGTTTTCAACATCGGTTCCACTCAAGGAACTATTTTTGAAATCACCTTGTAAATCCGTCTACTAATAAATAAAGTTGAAAACATTTTGAGGGCATGAGGAGACACACCAAACCGGCCCGTTGATGATAGCCAGCCGTCAAATGAAAGAAGAAATCTGAGGCCCGGGTCTCCTCATGTTTCCTTGTCCTAAATCTTCAATTTATCACCTTTTCAAAAGAAAGAAGCATTCATACTACTAACCTTATTTGTTCCCTTAGCCTATCTACTCTATGACACAGGAATAATATAGCGGCAAAGCGAGGGTATGGGAACGGTCCAAACCAGCACCGCAAGTAGCCATGATAGCAATTCGATGACTCGATGATGATGATTCCGACGAAATTCAATGGAATTGGAAGCGCCACGAAGAAGCAAGGCCCCTTACTACCGAAAAAACCATCATTGTCAATTTAGGCAGCACAGAAGATCCAAGGGAGATAAAGATTGGCGCGAACCTTCCCGAAGAAGAAGCTGCAAGCTTAATTGCCCTCCTAAAGAGATATCAAGATGTATTCGCATGGTTTTATGCCGATATGCCAGGCCTTGATCCAATGATCGTGGAGCACGGCTTGCCAACCAACCCCGATGTGGCCCCTAAAAAGCAACGGCTAAGAAGAGCTAAGCCTGAATTGTCAAAAAAGATTGAAGAAGAAGTAATGAAGCTCCTGGCAGTAGGCTTCCTCGAAGTCTCGCAATATCCTAGTTGGGTGGCAAACATTGTACCAGTAAAAAAGAAAGATGGTCGAATCCGGATTTGTGTCGACTATCGCGATTTGAACAAAGCAAGCCCAAAGGATGATTTCCCACTACCTCACATAGACGTTCTTGTGGATAGTACTGCTGGATTCAAACTTTTCTCTTTCATGGATGGGTTCTCAGGATACAACCAAATAAAAATGAAGGAGGAAGACAAGGAAAAGACGGCATTCATTACTCCATGGGGGACTTTTCACTATAAGGTCATGCCTTTTGGCCTGAAAAACGCGGAGCAACTTACCAACGTGCCATGGTCACCCTTTTCCATGACATGATGCATAAAGAAATTGAAGTATATGTCGATGACATGATCGCCAAAACCAGACATGGAGAAGACCATGTGAAGACCCTGGAAAAATTATTCGATCGACTTCGCCAGTTCAAGTTGCGCTTGAACCCAGCAAAATGTGTGTTCGGGGCGACTTCTGGCAAATTACTTGGATTCATTGTGAGCTGTAAAGGGATAGAAGTGGACCCGTCAAAAACTAAAGCGATATTTGAAATGCCTCCTCCCTCGACTGTGAAAGAAGTCCGGAGCCTCCTGGGAAGATTAAATTACATTGCACGATTCATTTCCCAACTTTCTGAAACTGCAAAACCTTTCTTTAAACTTCTCAAGAAAGATGCACAAATCAAATGGGATGATGACTGCCGATTGGCGTTTGAAAATTTAAAGCAAGACCGATGAAACCCCGGTTTTAGTACCCCCGACTCCGGGACACCCTTTGACCCTCTACCTTACCATCAACGGTGAATCCCTAGGTGCAATGTTGGCACGAAGGGACCCAGGATGGGAAGGAACGAGCCATTTACTATTTGAGTAAAAAGTTCACAATATCGTAACAAAATTACTCAAAATCGAAAAGACCGTGCTGCGTTAGTATGGGTGTTGCATGACTCGCAGTATACCTTGCATTACCAAACATTCCTTGTAATCGAGAGTGACCCAATCAAGTATTTGCTTGGTTGCCCGGCCTTGGTGGGAAAATTGGCCAAATGGAAAATCCTAATTTCAGAATTCGACATCCGGTGATGTCGCAAAAATCGTTAAAGGTCGGGTGATTGCCGACATGTTAGCAGATTGCCCTAAAGAAGTACGCAATGATCATTCCCGTATGACCGAATTTCAACAAGGTAGAAGAGGACACATGGACTATGTTCTTTGATGGAGCTGTAAATTTGTCGGGTTCGGGCAGGGGCGGTCTTGATATCCCCAAATGGGCAGCATTATCCCGTGGCTGCAAAATTGATGTTTCCGTGCACCAATAATATAGCTGAATATGAAGCATGCATCCTCGGCCTACAAGCGGCTATTGGAATGGAAGTGTCAAAACTAAAAGTGTTTGGTGACTCCGCCTTAATCATCCTTCAGACCGTGGGCGAGTGGAAGACAAGAGATGCCAAACTAGTGCCTTATCACGACTACTTGGAGGAATTGGTAGGAGAATTCTGGGACATCTCGTTTGAATATCTACCTAGAATTCATAACCAGTTGCTTTGATGCATTAGCAACACTATCATCTATGTTACAAGTAACGAAGGGGTTAGAAGTAGAGCCTTTGAAGATTGAAGTCCTGACAAGACAGGCCCACTGCATGACTATAACTGAAGAACCCGATGGAAAACCCTGGTATTACGACATCATGAAATACATCCAAAAGCAGGAATTCCCTAAAGAAAGCACTCCCTCTGATCGAAAATACCTTATGAAAATGGCTTCGAGGTTCTTCGTCAGCGGTGAAAATTTGTACAAAAGATCATATAACTCAGTCCTGCTAAGGTGTGTGGATGCAAACGAAGCCACACAAATAATGCAAGAAATACATGGGGAGTATGTGGTCCTCACATGAATGGACGTATGTTGGCCAAGAAAATTATGAGGTTGGGTTATTTTTGGTTCCCTTTAGAGAGTGATTGTGCTCAGCATGTGCGAATTTGTCATCGTTGTCGATTCACGGGGACAAGATAAATGTCCCTCCAACCGAATTGCATCGTTATCGAGCCGTGGCCATTTTCAATGTGGGGTATTGATGTAATTGGCCCAATCAATCCGAAGGCATCAAATGGGCACCGATTCATTTTGGTCGCAATTGACTACTTCTCAAAATGGATCGAGGCTGCATCCTATGCAAGCGTAATCGCACGAAACGTTATGAAATTCATCGGGACGTGACATAATTGCCCGTTATGGCGTACCAGAAGCTATCGTGACCGATAATGGGTCAAACCTGAACAACAAGTTGATTGATCAATTTTTTTCTGAGTTCAACATCCGACATCTAAACTCGTCCCCTTATCGTCCACAAATGAATGGAGCCGTGGAAGCCGCTAACAAGAACATCAAGAGAATCCTATCCAATACAGCTGAAAACTACCGCGACGGCGGCATGAGAGGTTACCCTTCGCACTAACAGCATATCGAACTTCGATTCGAACTTCCACGGGGCAACGCCTTTTTCCTTGGTTTATGGCATGGAGGCGGTTTTGCCTGTAGAAGTAGAAATCCCCTCCTTGCGAATTTTTTATCACAAGCAGGATTGTCCAAGGAAGAATGGACACAACAAAGGTTTGAGCAACTGAATATGATCGACGAAAAATGACTGAAAGCACTCTGTCATGGTCAGTGTTACCAGCAGAGGGTAGCTCGATCGTTTAATCAAAAGGTGCGACCCAAGCACTTTGAGGTAAACGAGCTAGTCTTGAGAAAGATACTGCCAATCTTTCCAGAGCCTGGAGGCAAGTTTGCCCCAAATTACAAGGGTCCCTATGTAATAAAGAAGATACTTCCCGGAGGAGCCTTGATTCTGACTGAGATGGATGGGCAAGAATTCTCTAAACCAGTTAATTCTGATGCTGTGAAAAAGTACTACCCTTGAAAGATGTCCATTGTCGGCATTGCCAAGCATTTCTCTATCATAATGAAAATGCTTATGCACCTTTATATATGAGTGATGTGTTTACACTATCATTAAAACCGTGTGTTTGGGTTGACTCAATGAAGAAAAATGAATGGTAATCATAAGCATTTAAGGAAGTATTGAAAATCAAGTAGCAAACTCAATGGCATAACTTGAGCAAATCGACATTACCCAGGCAGACGCGTAAGAGTAATCCATGACAATTTCACCCAGCTCGGTGTAAAGGACGCGTCATTCAAGAATCTATCTGGTCAAAAGGAATCTTCTGTCCCAGTCAATAATCTTAGAATTTGGAGGCCTCACTTCTTGCTCTAGACACATGCTCTTGCAAGAAGTAATTACCATTGGAGAATTGGAGGTTTTGATTGTCCATCTCAGATTCCATAGAAGCTTGAAGTACATGACTTTGATCAATGCTGCTAATGGTCATATAGTTAAAGGCAGAAGGAAAACTTCCCTGTAAGGAAAGCATTGAAATGTAAAAGAGGCCGTCAAGAACTTTCCTAAGAACCAGCACAAATAAACTGTGAGGGAAAGGTAATTTGGCATCATTTCTAACACTCACTCTCTGAACTCATATTGACAGGAGGCATTGGAATTCAATAGCCAGATCAAGTGGTTAAACAAGGCAAACCAAGTGATCCAAGCAAGGAAAAAGAAACAAAGATGCCCGATTAGATTCTCGACCCCGGCTGATCATTCATGTGTCATATCCCTAATCAATAGGGACAACCATCGACACCCCTTTGTGAATAACCCTTTTGATGTTCAAAGCTTAACAATACTATTACGTTGACCTTTAAAGCTACCAAGAAGGTCTTTTGAGCCAAAACCATTCACTTGTTTTGAAGAATCCAAACTCCATCATATTTAAAATACTACATGCCTTTTACAAATGGATTTTTTTTGCATGATGATTTTGTCTGTCTAAATCACAGATTCCATTGATAATTATTAGAATAGACAGCTAAGTGAAGAATACAAGATTAATCGAGCATGCTGGATGAGGCGCGTCAGAATGATGAAAGGCAAGCCATATCCTACACACAGTCCCCCATCTATACACTTGTGAGATGAGTGCCGAAGATTCCATGGCTGCAGGGTAAAGAGTTCTCTCGCGAATGGTACGATAACCAAAATAGTGAGAGGCATTCCATCGCTCACCCCTTTGAGCCCCATACATTGGTGAAGCTTCTCTCATACCCCCGTCAAGAGCAACCCCTACACCGGGGCAGATTAGAAGCGAAGCAGCATTACAAGGTGAGAAGAGAGATAGAAATTTTCTTGCTCGCACTTGCATCAATCTTTGGGTGTCTTTATTGCATATGAACACTCACGTTAATTTAAGTGCCTTAGAATGACGAAGAGCAATTCTTTCTCTACGCACTTGTATTCATTGTACAACTCAAGTGAGTCTGTAATCTTACCCTCACATCGAGACAAAACAGAAGTTACTACCATTTGAACAGCATAGCTCGGAGCGCTAGCTGAAGACGAAGACTCAAGAGTCTAACAACAAGTGTCGTGATTGAACTTGCCTAGGCTAGTTCCTTTAACGACAAGAATGAAAAAACATGGGCATAAAAAAAAAGTGTACTTGGTAAGAGCAAGGTCAATGCCCATAAAAGAAGAACTGGAATAAAAATAGGGGCATGAAAAAAGCGGTGTGCCTGGTAAAAACAAGGCCAATGCCCCCCAGTCAAAAATGCAGCCAAGAAAATATTGCTGTTGTGGTCCATAGAACCTCCATTTGACAGACCAGCTCTACCTTTTTACACATGAATCGAGCCTACGTTGCATCCTATTGTAAAAGTCTCTTCAGACTAGGGGCACTTCAATTAATGTAGGATTTCATATGTCTATAAACATCGCTCGAAGAAGTACGAGCAAGATTACTCTATCTCTTTTCGCAGGGTTCTTGACTTGTAAACCCGGAGATGATCGTGCAACATTTTCATCCATTGGCTTCGACCTTGATGGTCCCCTCTGATGAGCCGCTGACCAAGACTTCATCACAGTTTCAACAAAGACCTCTCACATTGGTAAAGTCGTATTATTTGCGAGAATACTCGGACCCCGCCGACATGATGACGGTGAGATAGTGTGGTCCTTATAAATCCCGCATCAATGGTCGGGATAGCCTTTTCCATGAGAGTGAGTGAAAAGTCCTTTGATCGAAAGTCCCTTATCCGGCATGCTCAAAGCATTTATATTCCAAATAAAGGTTGTCTTTCAAAATCTTCCCAGTGGAACTCGGATGATGCAAACCGACAAAATTGTCATGCATGAATCTCATTTGAACTCATGAATTTACAACACATACAATCATGTGTGCATATTGTACAAATAACATACTCTCTTCTTGACACTCGACCTATTCAAGTCGTCCCTTGAGTTTGGGTGCTCGCAATTGTCTAAGTATCCCCTTGTCTTTGAAGTACCGGCCACTGTTCGGATACTCCCTTTTCCGCACTCGACTGTTCGAGTTGTCCCGGAGTATTGATACTTGTGACTGACCAAGTATCTGTTTATTATTGAATACCTACTGCTGTTTAGGTATCCCCATATTGTCAAGTACCCACCGTTGTCCAGGTACTTCCTTTTCATGACACTCAACCTGCACGAGTTGTCCCCAAATAATATAACAGCTGTTTAAGCATTCCATTGCTTCGCTTGGCACCACCGTCCAGGTATGTTTTCTAGCACTTGGACCCGCCTGAATGGTCCCAGATGATATCATTAATACTTGTGTTCATCCAAGTATTCTAGTACTTTGTACACCTGTGGCTATCCAGGTGTCCCACCCTTTTTAAATGCTTGCAGCAATTCAAGTAAACCTCATACCACAGTCAAGTTTATAATACCAGGAGGTGAGAGACCTTCACGAATATCTCATGCACGCCCTCGATATTCCCAACTACCGGGAGGTGAGAGACCTTCACGAATATTCGGGGCACGTCCTCGATATTCCCAATTACTAGGAGGTGAGAAACCTTCACGAATATGCGAGGTACGTCATCGATATTCGCAATTATCAAAAGGTGAGGGACTTTCATGAATATCCTAGGTACTCCTTCGATACCTGCGAACGCCAAGTATCCTCCAAGAGTTTGTACTTGCGATCATCCAAGTACCCCTTTCGATGCCGGCAAAGGCCCAAATATCCTTCAGGTTAGTACTTGTGAATATCCAGGTACTCTTTCAATGCTTGTGAATGTCCAGGCACCCCCAACAAATCGATGCCCCGAGAAAGGTCGGTGCATCCTCTCGAGAAAGGTCGGGTTCCAAGCGGTGTCTTTAACGAAGACGGACACCCCGCAAATCGATGCCCTAAGAAAGGTCGGTGCATCCTCCCGAGAAAGGTCGGGTTCCAACTGGTGTCTTTAACAGAAGACAGACACCCCGCAAATCGATGCCCTAAGAAAGGTCGGTGCATCCTCTCGAGAAAGGTCGGGTTCCAACTGGTGTCTTTAATGTACACGTACACCCCGCAAATCGATGCCCTAAGAAAGGTTGGCGCATCCTCCCGAGAAAGGTCGGGTTTCAACCGGTGTCTTTGACGAAGTCGACGCCCCACAAATTGATGCCCTGAGAAAGGTCGGCGCATCCTCCCGAGAAAGGTCGGGTTCCAATTGGTGTCTTTGACGGAAGTCAGACGCCCCACAAAATAGATGCTCCGAGAAAGGTCGACGCATCTCCCGAGAAAGGTCGGGTACCAACCGGTGTCCTCGATACATGATCGTGCACCCACAAATAGATGCCCTGAGAAAGGTCGGCGCATCTCCCGTCAAGGCGACCGAAGAAAGGTTCGGGTCCTAGACAACCAACTTATTGCTCTAACAGCGACCGAAGAAAGGTTCGGGTCCTAGAGGAGCAATCTCTCGTCAAGGTGACCGAAGAAAGGTTCGGGTCCTAGACAAACTATTGATTGTTTTAACAGGTGACCGAAGAAAAGTCCAGGTCCTGGAAAAGCAATTCCCCGTCAAGGCGACCGAAGAAAGGTTCGGGTCCTAGACAAACCAGTTGATTATTTTAACAGGCGACCGAAGAATGGTTCGAGCCCTGGAAAAGCAATCTCCTCATATCACCAGGTAAGATGACGCCTTGATACTTACCAAAACTCGGGGTTCACACCCTATCTCACTCACTCCCGGTAAGTAACTACAGGTATCTTCTTATCTATCTTAGTATATGTAATGTTATATTGCTCATTTTCTGCATAGGACAATAGGTGCCAAATAAAATATAATCTATTGCATATGTATAGACAAATTTTAGGCATCAGGTTTGTCTTTGAATGCAACCTCTCGCGAACTCACCTTCAAAGAGAGGCTGTTGACACCTAAAATTTTAATTAGGTTTAATTAGGTCTTAATTTCTTTTAGATAACAAAAACCAAATAAATAGCAAAAACAACAAAAAATAGTAAAAACAAAAGAAAAGAAAACAAAAGCCCCCTTTTCTTCACGTGGGCTTATGCGGCTTGGCCCCACCCTCCTTCCTTTTGCTTCTTCCATCTTCTTCTTCCTCGCTCCATCTTTCTCCACCTCTCGTGGGTTCACGCGCGCTGGCCGGCGACGCGCGGAAGGACGGCCTACGGCCGAGGGGAGTAGGCCGACGTCGGCCGGAGAGGATAAGATCGGCGCCATTAATGCCGAGCGAGCCACTGGAAAGCTCGATGGGACACCGGTCCGCCGAGCGGAACCGATGGGTAAGCCGGAGGCCGGCAACCGAACCCCTCCGTCGACCGGAGTTCCTTCGCCTATAAATAGGTGGCCGCAAGCATCGTCGGAGGGGGTGGCGAACTCGGAGATCCTTCACTGAGAGACATCGGGAAGGGTTGAAGGGCGAGCGTAAGAGAGAGCTCGAGTCGCGAGCTCAGCCCCACCTTCCACCGAGAGACTTCGGGGAAGGCCGGCGGCGAGTGACTTTCGAGAAGGTCGATCCGCCGGTGGAGGCTCGGATCCGGCCCGAGTGAGGAGGAATCAAGGCCGAGGAGGGTCCGGCCGAGTAGATCTGGTTTTTTTGCTGCTGTTGTTACCACCGACGCCGTGCCGCAGCCTGTTCGCCTTAGTCCCGACGCCGTTGCTTCGACGGCTTGTTGCCGTGTCCCACCCGCGGCCGTTGCCGTGATCGGTTCGCCGACGCCGCGCCGACGGGAAACCGAGTTGCCCAGCCACCACCATCCGACGCCGTCGCCACGAGCAGGTATTGTTACCGCCACCGCCGCCATTGCCGTCGCCATAGCTTCCCCTCCGAAGTCCAACCTCGTCGCTGCCGCCGCCGCCGCCGCCGCCGTTGACGCCGCCGTCGCCGTAGCCGTCGCCCCGCTGTTGTGCCTTGGCGCCGCGATTCGGGAACCCTAGGGTTCCCGATTTTCCGGTCGCGACCCCGGTTGTCGGGCCGGACCCGGATCGGGAACCGGGTAGGGATTCCGCAAATTGCGGGCGCCGCGGAGGACCGGGTCGCGATTCGGGTCGAATCCGGTAGGGTTCGCAGAAGCCGGGTCGCGGAGCGGGTCGTGGACTCGGGTCGTCGGGCCGGGCCGGGCGTCCCAAACGCTCGGCCACGGCGTCGTTTTTAAAAAAAATAATAAATAAATAAATAAAAATAAAAAGAGATACAAAATTCGAGTCGGGTCCACGTTTGGGTCGGCGCACCCGGCGGACCCAACCCGCGGATCCGACCCGGTCGGTTTTATTTTGTTATTTTAATATAAAAATAATATTTTAATAAATAAAAATTAAAAATGTTTTAATTCCCAAAAATCGAAAAATATTTAAAAATGTCGAAAAATGTTTTTATTTTCTAAAAAATCGAAAAATCAAAAAATAATTTATTTTCCAGAAATATTTTGAAAATATTAAAAATATTTTATTTTCCAAAAAATCAAAAATATTCCATATTTTCCAAAAAAAAAAGCCAAAAATCCAAAAAGGCCAAAAAAATTCATGAAAAAGCCAAAAAAATTTAGAAAAAGCCAAAAAGACTTGTATTTTCCCAAAAAAATCCCAAAAAGCCCCTTTTGTGTCCAAAAATTAGAAAATGACCTAGAAAATGTTTTTCCTCCCAAAATGTATGGAAAATCCTCGAACATCCAAAAACCTCAGGTTTAAACAAGATTAGGTACCGAAAGGGCATTAATGATTAACTAGTGTAATCAAGTCCCCGATCCTAATTTCTCTCGGTTGCGCAGAGTGAGTATTTCTCCCGATACTTCACTTGGGTTTCTAATCAACCTACCCCAAATTGATTAGTGGCGACTCCATTTTAAGAATTGATTTACAGGTTAAAAACTCGAACCATTAAGTCGTGAATTGGTGGACTTGGGAGAGTCCGGGCTTTAATTTCAGCCGAGCCATTAGCCTCCTTAGGCGCTCGTACACGATTGCGGGCGCCGAAAAAGAGAGGTCGCGACAGTTTCTACATGATTAACTCTCAATTCAAGCACCTACCTTCATAGATGTTTGACAATCTCACTTTCCACTATTGAGGAGGCGAGTGCTTAGTTGAGGCTAATCGATGCAATGCTTTGGGAGGTTGCATCTGATTTAGCTGTTCATAGATGATGATAATGAGTCCTTTTGACTTAGAAAGATAAAAGTCACTGCCTTTGCCTATATTCATTGAAGGAAAGTGGCAAATCGTTTCATTCTATTTTTCTATTTCTACCATCGTTTTTTTTACCCTATTGGTTTATCATCTTTTGTTATCTCTTCGATCGTTAATCAAGATCAAAAGTAAGCTTTCACAAGTCTTTTCACGAATCTCAAAAGATCCATCAACCACCGTATTGTCAAATGCTTAGCATAAGGGCATCACAAAGTACCTAAACTTTTGAAATTTTTTTATATAATATAGTCTCTAAACTGTATATTTTTCATGGTAGTCATTCTGTCAAAAGGTAAAAATGAAAATGATTACATGAATTGCCACATAAACGCCACCGTTGGTGCTGATGTGGCTAACTTGACTACTAAAGAGCACCGGAAAGTTGGACCCTTTTTACATAAGCACGATAGCCCTCCTCCATCTACGTAAAACCATCTGCTAGATGGCAGACGGCTTGATGAAATAAATCTATAACACTATTGCCTAGATGCTCGCTTTATGCCATAGATTTCCCCTTTAGCGAAGTTCTCAAAGAATCCAGGTAGAAGCACTGGTAAGGGTCTAATCTATTCTGAAATGGAAGCAAATGGAGCGAAATTGGAACTCTACACCATTTTTTGGCCATTTTTCTTTTTGCTCCTCTTTCTTGACAATAATAAGCATATTATTATTGGGGCCAGTTCCACATTATTTTTGTTTGGCTAAGATAGACCCGTTTTAAAATGATTGACCAAATTAGCCTTTTAACTCTCGCTAAGAATGTAATGATGTTTAGTGATGCATTACTTAGGCGATTATGATCCACGAATTGCCGCTTTCTTATCTTAGTTTACTTCAAGAGGTGGTGAAAATATCGCATAATGTGCACTTTGTTAGAAACTCAATTTAGGAATTACTTCCGTTTGTCCCTACTAGGAAAAATTAATTCTTGGTTCGATTCGATCTCACCCAGAAATTGAGAATCGGACTGAAGGACTTGGTTCCCAAATTCTGAACCGAGGATTAGGCTTCTTGGTCTTGGGACTTGACCATTAGATCGGTCTAGTTCCCAAGCGGTCTAATGGAACATGTGGATTCACAATAATTCCTATTCTTCAAATGTGTTAAAACACATTAAATTCCACACACAAACACACTCAAAGACCAATTGGTTATTTATGGACAGTCAATTCAAAGCTACCAAAAGTAGTGGAGGTGTGACTTGATTCATGAGAGGCGAACAAGGAAAGAGTAGACAATGCGTGAGAAATAAAAATATATAAATAAAAAATAATTCTTCCAATTTGGGTGGTTCGATTTCCTAGGAACCTGGACCCCGAACCGAAAATCACTAATTCCAATTTTATGAAATCAGAATTGGACCAATGCCTTTAGGAATTGCCTGTAATGTATAAGCTCGATTCGGTTTGGATGATTCCCAATTTGGGTGGTTACTAGTTCAGGTGATTCGTATTACTCACCCCTAATCCCTTCAATCTCAAAATCAAAAACTTCACAAGATTTAACAAAAAAAAAAAAAAAAAAAAAAAAAGGAAGCAAAGAGAAGACCAAGATTAAACTTTTTAGTAATACTATTTAACACGTCAAGTCATGAACAATAGTCTTTTGCTATCATATTCGTTCAAAAGGAAATTGTAGAAAAATTTATTAACATTTTCCAGATTTAGTTAGATCTCGTATCCAAATGAGAGAGATAATGAAATGTAGAGACAAGAGAGAATAATGTTTAGCCATTGCGCTTAAAAATATGTTGTTTTAGCAAAAAGAAGATGTCCAAAATAGTCCGACCCATTTATATTTCATTCTCTCTGTCTTATCATTCCATCACTTTATTTGTGCCTTCTCATTAATTAATGTCCTTTTTATATGGAAAATATACAGGACTTGAGAAATAAATGTACTTTAAATGTACTTCTGACATGCAAAAAAAAAAAAAAACACTAAATAGTAATTCTATATTTTGTACTTTATTGTCCCATCATCATATTTTGTTAGAAAATGCACATAAAAATGCGAATAGCCGGTCCTACATGTGCTGGCCTTGGTTTAATAGTCACTGACAATATAATTTTCTATTATAATTTATTTTCCTGTCCAAAATTATGGCATCCAATGCCACGGACAAATCCTCCCCAAAGCTTTTGAAATTCTACACCCAACGCCCCTCGCTCGTTCCTCTTGCCTTTTTACCACGCACGTTTTGGCTGTTTTTTCATGTTCGGACCTTCCATGTACTGCGAATGAAGCGTTTATGTGGTAAATATCGTCTAGAACTTTAGGAAATTGATGGTGTGATTTTGACCAATCAACCAACCTGTTACAGGTGTCATGGGGACATTGATAGGGATGGATGGTAATTTCCAACCGATTTGGACAATACCCGGTGACGCTTTATAGACCGATGGTCTGATATTGATAAAACACGATTTCAACATCATTTCGTCTGAGCACACAATGACAATATCAATATCTAAAAGATTGTGTATGTATAGGTCTCTAAAATGGTAAGAATGTCATTTGTAATACCGGGAAAGATAACACAAATAATTTTTGAATTTTAACTTAATATATAATGCGATTCTTGAATTTTCATTTATTCAATATAGTCTATTAACTTTTGATAGATATTTAAGTTAGTTCTCGATAAAGTAATTGAATATTAAATCACATATTTTCACAAATAGCTTATACTTTTAGAATAGTCAATAGTGATCTCACAAAATCTCGATGATATCAAAGTAGTAGGTTTCGACTTTAAATTTTTTCAAATCCCATTTATCTCTCAAATTAAATTTTCATGCTTAAGATTAGACTAAGCAAGTTAAATATTAAATTTAGTTCTCGTTAAAGTAATTGAATATTAAATCACATATTTCCGTCTAATAGCTTATACTTTTAGAATAGTAATAGTGATTTCACAAAATCTCATATGATATCAAAGTAGTTGGTTTCGACTTTAAATTTTTTCAAATCCCATTTATCTCTCAAATTAAATTTTCATGCTTAAAATTATGGCATCCAATGCCACGGACAAATCCTCCCAAAGCTTTTGAAATTCTACGCCCAACGCCCCTCGCTCGTTCCTCTTGCCTTTTTACCACGCACGTTTTGGCTGTTTTTTCATGTTCGGACCTTCCATGTACTGCGAATGAAGCGTTTATGTGGTAAATATCGTCTTGAACTTTCGGAAATTGATGGTGTGATTTTGACCAATCAACCAACCCATTACAGGTGTCATGGGGACATTGATAGGGACGGATGGTAATTTCCAACCGGTTTGGACAATACCCGGTGACGTTTTATAGACCGATGGTCTGATATTGATAAAACACGATGTCAACATCATTTCGTCTGAGCACACAAGGACAATGTCAATATCTAAAAGATTGTGTATTAGGTCTCTAAAATGGTAGGAATGTCATTTGTAATACCCGATAAGATAACACAAATAATTTTTGAATTTTAACTTAATATATAATGCGATTCTTGAATTTTCATTTATTCAATATAGTCTATTAACTTTTGATATATATTTAATTTAGTACTCGTTAAAGTAATTGAATATTAAATCACATATTTTCGTCTAATAGCTTATACTTTTAGAATAGTCAATAGTGATCTCACAAAATCTCATATGATATCAAAGTAGTAGGTTTCGACTTTAAATTTTTCCAGGTCTCATTTATCTCTCAAATTAAATTTTCATGCTTAAGAAATGCATTAGGTAGTGTTAGAGTAATTAAATATTAAACCATGTGTTTTCATCTAATAGCTTAAATCTTTATAATATTCAGTAGTGATCCTACAAAATCTCTCAATTTTTAAATTAAATGAAAATGTGAGGTTCAATCAGAGCACAAAATCCCGATGCCTTGACTCATAGGTCGTGGTGCAGATTGATTTTCCGGTGAACCTTCAACTAAGCTCGTGGTTCATACTTCAAGTTTTAAACCGTCTATGCTCCAGCAAATTTGTCAGTACTTGTCGATATTCGACAAGTTTCTTAGTTGACAACTTAATTATAGTTGATTCGTCTTTATTTGTTGTGCTTCTAATTTTATGAGCTGTATAAATTCATGTGATATTCTCCACAATTAGCTCCATCCTGCCTTTGGCATTGTAGTAAAACCACAAATGAGATTCCCATAATATTCAACTGGTTTAGATTACATTTGGCTCAAATTGTGATGATTTTATTTAGGGCAAATTTCTTTGTCGGCTTCCAAGCCTGCATTTATGGTCAGTTATAGCATGAGCTGTATATCCTGCATAAATTAGCTGAATTTGTATATGCTGGCATCTTTCTCCCAAAATTCCAGCACTGAAATCGTGAATAACAATGCCATAACATGTGAACCACTCATACAATTACTGTCCGGCCGAAAAAGTAGATATGTAATGTTTAATGTCTATCCCTCAATTCTCTATTGCTTTGGAATCGTTCCTGTCTGATGAATGATTCATTATTACTCTAAAAGGCATTGACAAGCCTGTCCTTTTCAAGGATCGCATAGTTCTCTTAGCATTAGTATCTATAAAGAATCAGATCCTTCACAAATTAAATGGCAAAGAATATCAGATTATATGCTTATTAACCTCAGATAGTACACCGATCTAAGAATGCAATATTAATCCTAATGTAATAGAAATTCACAAAGCTTTCACTGTGCACACTAATCGACTCTCTAAATTCAATCAATTTACAAATCAAAAATATTGAACACCTTTAACGTCTTTTAGAAGAATATTAGGGAGAATTACCAAAAAATCATAAACATTTTTGTACTGTATCAATTCAGTCATGAACTTATTTTTCTGGTTAATTGAGTCATAAACCTTTTACAATTGTGTTAGTTCGATTATTTTGGCCAAAATTGGTCGGCCGGTGTTGACGTGGCCAACGGCTTGCACCGGAGACATTTTTTAATAACATTTTATTTGTTTGAATTATTTTATTAATTTTTAATCTTTTTTTAATCCCCTCTCTCCCTCTCCCTCCCTCCCCCCCTCCTCCTCCCTTCTTCCTTTAGCTCTAGCGACCGGCCAACCCTCGCCGGTCGCCCGATCGAGACAGTCGCGTGAGCTCGCCTCGCCGTCGTTTGATGAGGGTGAGCTCACCCAGCCACTAGTGGAGAGGCGAGCTCGCCCAGTGACGGCGAGGCAAGCCCTCACCAGATTCGACGGGGCTTGCCCCGCCAATGATTGTGTGAGCTTGCCCTCACCCAACGACGGCGAGGTGACCTCGCTCGATTGCCTCGTTTAACCGGCCAGCCCTTCCTTCTAGTCGGTCATCGGGGCCAAAGGAAGCCCCGCTAGTGATTGCGTGAGCTTGCCCTCGCCCAACGACGGTGAGGTGACCTTGCTCGATTGCCTCAATTTGGCAACTGGCCAGCCCTTCCTTCTAGTCGGTCATCGGAGCCAAAGGAAGGAGGGGGAGGGGAGGGGGAGGGGGAGGGAGAGGGAGAGGTAAAAAGATTAAGAATTAATAGAATAATTCAATAAAATAAAATATTATTAAAAAGTTGTGATCGGCCGGCCAACCAATTTTGGCTGGAAGGATTGAACTAGAATAATTATAAAATGTTTATGATTGAATCGACTAAAAAAATAAGTTAAGGACTGAGTTAGCACAAATGCAAAAGATTTATGATTTTTTTGGTAATTTTACTGATCATGGCCAAATAAACTGTTAAGATATGTGAAATTTTAAAATTAATTTTTTTTTTCTCTCTTTCTTTCCATCTTCCATTGTCGCTACAGTTCAAATCAGGTTGGAGTCGTGGCGACCATGGGAAGACGGAGCTGACTAGGCCGGTGACACCGCTGGTCCATGATCGACGAGGTGAGATCTGGAGCCAAGGTTCATGGCTGAGCCACCATCTTAGTCCCGGTGGCTTGCGGTAAATGGCCGAGTCAACTCTTCAGGGTTGCTCGCGTTGAGGCTTGTAAGTCGCCAGATCTAGAAATGGTAGTTGATCTCAAGCCTTCGCGTTGCAGATTTCATTCTAGGTCATCCATACAGAGCGACAATGAAGCTCAGAAAAGCAAGGAAGAATAGAAAGGCGCAGGCAAAAAGCTCAGGCGTTGTCTGAGATTATTTCCACCGTCTCTCAAAAAACTACCCCCTTCCCTTCAATTCTCCAAATCCCATGTCGTCCTCTCTCCTCTCTGTTCAGCACACCGAAGAGACCCAGATTCTTAAATGATCAACTCAATAACCTGAAATCTCCGGCAAAGTGCAAAGCTTGGTTTTTTCTTGAGTTCAGTTATTTATCGAAGGTCCACACGATCGTTTATCTCCAGGATATGTTCTATATCCTATGTCTACTATGGCACCAACACCTTTAGCAACGGACTCGGATCAGCACTTGTATACAGGATCTTCTTTAGAATCATCTCCCGTGGAACCTCCAGTGACTCAGTCATCTCCTATGGAGCCTCTAGCAAACCAACCATCTTCTGACAATATTCATCCTGACGTTCCGGACGAGCCACACGTCCACCAACTTGACTAAAGATTACATATGTGGAGTGAGAAATCCACCAGGTATCCTTTTCCCTATTTCTTCTTATGTTTCCTTCGATCGATTATCCGAGGAACATAGATGTTGCATTACCCGCATTTCTAAAGAACACAAGCCTTCAAGTTATGACGAGGCAAGAAAAGATCAACGTTGGTAGAATGCTATGAAAGCAGAATTGTAGGCACTGATGGATAATCATACATGGGAACTCGTTAGTTTACCTCCGCATCGTAAGCCAATCGGATGCAAATGGGTTTACAAGATCAAATATCGAGTTGATGGTTCGGTTGAAAGATACAAAGCCGGGTTGGTAGCAAAAGGTTTCACACAGAAAGAAGGGTTTGATTATCATGAAACCTTCTCTCCTGTGGCTAAAGATGTTACAGTCCGATCCTTCCTCTCTGTAGCAACTTATCGAGACTGGCCCTTACATAAGATGGATGTTCACAATGCCTTCCTTCATGGAGATCTAGATGAAGAGATTAATATGAACATTCCACAGGGTTTACGGAGACAGGGGGAGAATAAAGTATGTCGTCTCCGCAAATCCCTATATGGGCTTAAGCAAGCATCCGGACAATGGTATGCAAAATTTTCTGAGTCCTTGATAGCTACTGGTTTTCAACAGAGCAAATTTGATTATGCCGTTTTCACATGGACTAAAGGTACGTCATCTATATACTTGATGATATATAGATGATATACTGATTATGGGCAATGATGAGATAGCCATCAAAAAGTTCAAGCAATTCCTGCATTCTACTTTTCATAGAAAAGATCTAGGTTTGCCAAAGTATTTTCTTGGAATAGAAATTGCTCGATCAGACCAAGGAATATCCCTCAGCCAGAGGAAATTTGCCTTGGAAATCATATCAGAAGCAGGATTGTCAGGATGTAAGCCAGCTGTAATTCCAATTGAGCAGAACATCAAGTTGACCACAGCAGATTATGATGCCGAGTCTCTCAAAAGGCTGATCCCGTACTTAAAGATCCAATGAGTTATCGAAACTAGTTGGGAAGCTCATATATTTGACTATGACTCGGCCGGATATTATTTATGCTGTTCAAACTCTCGCCGTTCATGCACAATCCCAAGCAGTCTCACATGAACGCTGCACTCAAAGTGGTAAAATATTTGAAGAAATGTCCTGGACTTGGGATCCTTCTATCCAAGAAATGTGATATGAGGATGACAGCATATTGTGATGCGGATTATGCAACCTGTCCGATGAGTAGGAGGTCCATAACTGGTTTCGTGTTAAGTTTGGGGATTCTTTACTTTCATGGAAAACAAAGAAGCAATCGATGTTTCATTATCCTCGCAGAGGCAGAATATCGGGCGATGGCAAAGACCACGTGTGAGATAGTGTGGCTACGTGGATTACTTCGTGATCTTGGAGTACAAGTTCAAGGGCCAACGAAATTGTTTTGTGACAATGATGCAGCCCTCAAACTTGCCTCAAACCCAATTGTTCATGAAAGGAAGAAACACATAGAAGTAGATTGCCATTTCACACGGAAAAAATCCAGGAAGGGATAATCGAGACATTGGGAATTCGAACAGAAGAACAACCGGCGGATATTTTCACCAAACCTTTGTGTCAAAGTCAGCACGCGTATCTCCTAAGCAAGCTAGGCGTCTTGGATATCTACAAGCCACCAGCTTGAGGGGGAGTGTTGGAAGATACGCAAGAAGATTCCAAAGTGTATCATTCAAAGATCAATTATGTATCGTATCTAACTCGGATACAAATTGTAATATATTTAGTTACTTGTTTTATACACTCTTTTGTACTATAACAATAGGACAATGTACATTGAATCAAAGCAATGAATACAGAGGAAAATTACCACAATTCTTTCTCTCAAATTCCTCTTTCTCGACTTCTTTCAGAACTAGGGTCCTTGCCTTGTCCCTCATGTCCGCTCTTCACGGTGCATTGTCCATTCTCCATTGGTGTCTATATCAGCCTGTCTTTTGAGTTTGCATGCCAGGAAGAATTGCGAGAATTTCTTCTGCCATTTCTTTTGAATAAATTTCTCTCATCAAAAGTTCATTCCATGTCTTTGGTTGGCTTAGGATCAGCTGGTTAGCTGTCGTGGGATTGCCTTCATTTATGGGGCCTTGATAAGTTCCGTAATTTAACCATTGATCTTCCCTATGTGAATTTTTGAGCCGTTAGCTATCGTCTATCTCAATTGTGGTTCTAGTAGATCTCTTCCCATGAATAAACTTTGCCAACCCCAAAATGATCCATGACTTCGCTTTGCTTTCCAGAAGTCCATGTTAGCAAAATAGATGGCTCTAAAACCCGTGCCACAAACTCGGGCGGGAGTGCATTCTCCAAGTTTGCTTCCCTAATATGGAAACATTAAAGTCGCGCAGCTCTCGGAAGTTGAAGTCGCCATTATCTTTTGTTCTTGTTGAGACATCTCGTCTTTTCCAGTGAATCCCTTTAAGTCCATTTGTAGATTTTCACCAAAATGACGCAAAATTTTTCCTCAAATCGATCCGCAGATAGATTTACGTACTTTAAAAACAGAATTTGCATAGTGGGGATGGATTGCACCGTGGCGTTTATGACTTCTTCCTTTCTAGCTCTAGACAGCATATTCTCCTTCCAGCTTTTAACTTTGCTATTAGCTCGCCTAGAATCTAAGCAAACATTTCCTTTTTAACTTGTCCCAATTTGAAGGTATAACTATTTTTCTATATTTCGGAGAATCTGTCATTGTTGCTTGTAGATTCTCTAAGCAACTTTACTAAAACAGATGCCAGATTTGTTTAAGTTGATAGTCTAATCGGAAGCATGACAAGTATTGGTTAGGCACGGCAGCAAGATTCTCGACTCTCCTTCGCACACCCATCCAAAATGAAAATTAAGTCATCTACAAATAGTAGGTACGCAGTACGGGCATGAATTGGCGAGCCTTACACCCATAAGCAAAACAACTATCTACGCCATTGATAATAAAATAGAAAGGGTATTTGCAAGTATATACATAGATATGGGGACACTAGATCACCCCGTCGAAGTTCCCATGAGGTCTTCCAACAACTCCATTGAATTTGACCGCAGAAGATCCTATTGTTATGCATTTCATAACTCGGCCCACGGATATTTCTTGGAAGCTCAATTTGTAAAAACATGTTTTATGGAAATCCTATTTTACTCTCACAAGCTTTTTGCATATCCAATTTTAAAACCCTCACTTGGGCTGGCTAGGGCCGCCCTCGTCGGCGTCGGGCGACGGGTGCCCTCATCCGACACCCCTCGCTCAATCTAGTGAGGGCACCCCTTGCTTGACGCCGACGAGGGCCTGGCGAGGGATGCTCTCACCGAACTTGGGCGAGGGGTGCCCTTGCCAGATTTGGTGAGGGAGGCCCTTGCCCGATGCCAACGAGGGCGGCCCTCAACTGCGTCGGGTGAGGATGGCCCTCGCCCGACGCTTCGGCAAGGGCTTTGGCGAGGGCACCCTCGCCCGATGTAGGCGAGGACTACCCTTGCCTCGTGTTGGGCGAGGGTGCCCTCACCGGTGTCGGGCGGCCCTAGCTAGCCTAGGCGAGGGTGACCCTTGCCCGACGTCGGTGAGGGTAGCCCACGCCGAACCGGCTTCCTTTGCCGACCCGGTCGGCGAGGGAAGAGAGAAGAAAAAAAGAAAAAAAATTAGAAAGGAACAAAAAAACCAAAATGCCCTATAACTTATGGTAAATGTGTTACACGAGAGAAGTTCATGATTTTTTGTGTCACAAAAAAAAATTTTGGGGTAAATGTGTCACGGTTAGCAAGGTTTAGGATTTTTCATGTCACAAAAAAAAAATTGAGTAAATCTGTCACTTTGAGCAAAGTTTGGGTTTTTTCATGGTTTTTCCCTTTATTTTATTTGTATTCTTAGTCTTCGATTTGCCAAATCTGCTTGCCACTTGACACTCACCTCGCTTGCTTTGGGTCACTCATGTCGCTCGCTACTCGATGCTTACTTGGCTTGTTGCTCATTGCTCAACATTTGATGCTCATTCTGTTCGATACTCATCCCACTTAACCCTCACCGCTTGCTTTTCTTAGCTAATCTTGCTTATCATCGAACCAATTGGATTGGTACAATCCTCAGCTCCCCTTTTAAAGAGTACAAAAATGAAATAAAAAATTATTGGTTAGTCCCGGGTTGACTTTGAAACCGGACCGAACCCATTTGATCGTCCGGTCCTTAATCATTTTTTTAACGAGTACAAAAATGAAATAAAAATTATTGGTTGGTCTCCATTGACCCCGGAACCGGACCGAGCTCATTGGGTTGGTCTAATCCTCGGTCCCGAGCTCAATAGGGTCGGTCCTCAATCCCAAAAATTGAGAAACAACACTGTGCGAGTTGGTCTTAGGGTTAAGGGGTGGACCGGCCCAACTCGGACCATGCTCACCCTTACTTTCTGTGGCTTTCCACGCACTCTAAACATGATGTTCTTACGAATGGATTTTCACTCCCTTCCAGATTTTACATCTTTGTGTTCCCCTTTAATCTACAAGTTCCCTTCCTGTTCATTTTTTCAAATCTTGTAACGCTAGCAAGAGCAATAGACGCCGAACTTCATGTACATATTTCGGGGGCAAACAATGAAGCTTGACAAGAACAGCCAGAATTTTTTTTCAGTGTATTCATCATAATCATGTGAAAAATAAAATAAAAATTATCAAAATATCGATGCTTTTTCATCCGGCCGTATTTAATATGTAACAAGAATAGCAAAATTCAGACGAAAAGGACAATAGTACAACTATTCACATCTCAATTGACTGGTTAGTATCATCTTCTATAAAGAAATTAACATCATACCTCCATGAATTAGATGGTTGGCCGTGTAACTTAAAGACTTATTTTGTAAGCTGAAAGTAAGAGGTTTGATTCTTCAATCCATCCTTGATTTGAAGCAAGCTTGTTCAAGGATGGGTTTAGGTTTGTAAGTATAGAAGGTTCTTGCAACATCGATTACTCATTAGATTGAATGCAAATTCAAAAATATGGTTTGTAAATACACACGTTGCAACAGACCGTTCCCTTCTTGTAACGATCTATTTATGTGAAATATATCATATATTGTTTTAGGAATTTGATGAAGCTAATTTCGACTAATCAATTGACCCATGATATGTGTCATGATGACAGTGACAAGTACCAATGTTAATTAGTAATGGATCTGGTTAATTCCACGCGATGGTGAGATTTCATTGCCCCATTGTCCGACTTTGACAAGTGACAATTTTGGCAACATTTTATTGGAGTGTACGACAATGCTATCACTATCTAAAGGATGCACATGCATTGGCCCTTAAAACAACATGAATGTCATCTGTTCGCACCATTTAACTACTTGTCATCCATAAACCCTCACATGTCTAACATAATTCGACAATCCACCAATGGTAGCACATAAAGAGTGATCTGAATGCTAGGATATACTATCTGTCGCGACCTCTCTTTTCCCGGCGCCCGCGATCGGGTGCGAGCGCCTAAGGAGGCTAATGGTTCGGCTGAAATTAATTATGCCCAGACTCTCCCGACTCCACCAATTCACGACTTTAATAGTCTAAGTTTTTAACCTGTAAATTAATTTTAGAACGGAGTCGCCACTAATCGGTTTGGGGTGGATCGATTAGAAACCCAAGCGAAGTATCGGGAGAAATATTCGCTCGCGCAACTAGAGAAATTAGGATCGGGACTTGATTACACTAGTTAATCCTAATGCCCTTTCGGTACCTAATCTTGTTTAAACCCTAAGGCTTTTTGGATTTTTGAGGGATTTTTCCATGCATTTTTGTGAAGGAAAAATATTTTTTTGGGCATTTTCTCAATTTTTGGACATAAAAAGCATTTTCTGGATTTTTTTATCTTTTTTTTGAAAATATAAATCATTTTTTGGTTTTTTTGACTTTTTTTGGCTTTTTTTGGGAAAATATGGACATTTTTTATTTTTTTTTTTTGGAAAATAAATTATTTTTTTGATTTTTTTAGTTTTATTTATTAAATATTATTTTTATATTATAATAATATAAAACGAACCGGGTTGGATCCTCGGGTTGGGTCCGACCTGTTTCGTCCGCCCGAGACATAGACGGGCCCACAACGCGGCTCGACTCGGGTTTTTTTTTTTTTTTTTTTTTAAAAAGCAAATCGCAGCCCAAAAGCGAAATAGGCCCACTTCTCTTAGGCCCGCACAAATTTGGCCCACGCAACTAAACCCTAAAGGAGCCGGGTCATCCGCCCAATCCAACGACCCGACTCTCGACCGCCCCAAATTCGCGAAACCCTACCTAGATCCAACCCACTTGACGACCCGTCTTCTTCCCTCGCCGACTCGGCTCTGGAACCCTCGAGATCTGGCGATCCGAGGCGCCGGGAGGGGTGGCTGGAATGTCACCGAGCGGTGACTCGACGACGGATGGCGGCTAGGGTTCCGGTGACAACGACGGGCGGCCGCCGGGTCCTCAAAAACAATGGCGGCAACGACGACGGGTGACTGCTGGGTTTTCGGGGATGGCAGTGGCCCAGCTTGGGGCGAGATCTGGTGCAGCGATGAGGTATGAGGGTGGCAGCTGTCATTACCTGCTAGCGGTGAGAGTGTGGCACGGCGGCGTTGCTGGTCGGCGAGACGGCGTCAACTGCTTCAAGTCTACCGGCTTAGGGGTAGGTCACGGCGATGGCATCGGGGTGTGGACAGCACAGCGGCGGTCGACGGTGTGCCTCGACGAGGCAACAATGGCGGCGACGGCGACTCTCACGCGGATTTCCAGATCTGCGCCCGAGATCTCGACCTTTCTTCCTCCGCCCTCCACTCACTCGGATCGGGATGGCGTCGAGGCACGGCTCGGTAGGGCATCGGGGCTGATGCTTGGTTATAGTGACGACGTCGGGGAGGGGAACAAGAAGTGTGTCTTCAAGGCGATGGCGTTGGAACTCGGTCAAGACGGCGGTGTCGGGGGACAGCGGTGAGCTTTCGTGCCTAGATCCGGACCTTGACCGACCCTCTCCCTCCGGCCGATCTCCCTCAAATCTCGACCAGCTCGCTCTCGAACCTCCCCGGAAGTCTCTCGGGGGAAGTTCTTCAGAGTTTGCCGGCTTTGATCCTTTGGCTGTGCTCACTCTTTGAGCTCCCTGAAGTCTGTCAGGGATCTCTCTAAGCTTGCTGGCCTCTTGTGTGTCCTTCGACAGAGGTGGTGCCCCGCTATTTATAGGCGAGGAGGTTCGGTTGATGGAGGGGCTCAGCCATCGGTCTTTGGCTTACCAACCGGACGCATGTGGCTGAACTAGCGTCCCATCCTTGCTCCTCCAACAAGGCATGCTCGGCATTGAAGGAAGCCCATGATGGCGCTTGAGATTTGTCTCTTCCGGCCGATGTCGGCCTACACTCCTCTGCCGTAGGTCGTCCTTCACGCGTTGGCATAGGGGAAGATGGAAGAAGGAAGAAGAAGAAGAAGAAGAAGAAGAAGAAGAAGAAGAAGAAGGGGGCCTGGCCGGATTTTGGGAAAAAGAGGGATGGGCCCTAAGGGCTTGCGCGAGGGAGAGAAAAAAAAGGGGGGAGAGCCCAACCCCAACAGTTCTGGGCTTCTGCTTTCTTTTTTTTTTTCTTTTTTTGATTGTTTTGTTGTTTGTTTTGTTTATTATCCGAAAAAGGAAATATAAAAGAAATTAAAGCCTAATTAATAACCTAATCAAAATTTAGGTGTTAACAGCTGCCCCTCTTTGAAGGTGAGTTTGCAGAGGTTGCATTCAAAGAAAAACTTGATACCTAAATTTTGTCTATACTTATGCAATAGATTATATCTTATTTGGGACCTAGTGTCCTATGCAGAAAATGAGTAATATAACATTACACATAGTAAGACAGATAAGAAGATACATGTAGTTACTTACCGGGAGTGAGTGAGATAGGGTGTGAACCCCGAGTTTTAGCAAGTATCAAGGCGTCATCTTACCTGTTGCATGAGGAGATTGCTTCTCCAGGACCCGAACCATTCTTCGATCGCCTATTGGAGCAATAAGTGATTTGTCTAGGACCCGAACCTTTCTTCGGTTGCTTGTTAGAGCAATAAGTTGGTTTGTATAGGACCCGAACCTTTCTTCGGTTGCCTTGACGGGGAATTGCTTTTCCAAAGTGTGACATCCCTGAAATTCGACCCCGTTTCAATAAAGTGAAATGGGCATTTCGTCGACGTGCCTATGGCCTTTTTCTCTGAGCTGATTACTTACGAGTTAACTACCCTACTGGGTGAAGCCATTAAGGGATGTATCAGCTGTAAAATCCCTAAAAGCTACCTAATTGGTTGGATTGAGCTAAAATCACGTCTGATCGATTTTTAACCATGAAATTGAACTCGATTTCGGGAATCGAATTTTAAGCGCGTCATAATTCTTATTTTTAGGATCCTGTCTCATCGCTCGTCAATTTATTGACGGGTCCGAAATTTCAAGAAAGAAATTATCGGAAGAAAATTGAAGCCCGAAAGGAAATAAAAAGGGAAAGAGAAAAAAGAAAATAAAGTAAGAATAATTGTATAAATTTTTACTTTATTTTTCCTCTCTCTCCCTCTTTCTTCTTTTCTTTCTTTTTTCTTTTCTCTCTCTCTCCTTTCCCCTTTCCCTTTCCCCTCGTGCGGATAGCCTCCCCACCGCCCACCTACTCTCTCTCTTCTTTGACCGGTCAAGCCCTACTTTTCTCTCTCTCTCTCTCTCTCTCTCTCTTTCTCTCTCTCTCTCTCTCTCTTCTTCTTCTTCTTCTTCTCCTTCGCACGATTGAGCAAGCGAACCGAAGCCCGAACTAGAACTAGCTCGCCCCTCGCCCGCTCGCCACTCGTCCCGCCATCGCACCGCCGCTCGCCCGTGCGCCCGCCGTCCCGCCGTCCGTCGCTGCTGCTGCTCCTCCTCCATCCGCGTGAATCAGCCTGTTTCGCCCCTCTTCCGCACCGACCAACCACCGTCCAGGCCACCTCCGCCACCGCCTAGCCCGCCGGGACCTCCCCGCGACCCCCTCGCCCTCCGCCGCCTCCCTCGCCGCCCTAGCCGCCGGAGCAGCCCCGATCAGCCCATCCAGCAGACCCACGAAGTGGGTATCCAGCACTTCGGGCCCGCTTTTGGGCCATTTCCCGGCCCCGAACCCGAGCCATGCTTTGGGAACAATCGTTCCTCGCATTGCCGTCGTCGGATTGATTCGATTTGCGCGCGATTTGGTGAGTAATCTCACTAATCCAGGATTAGTTGGCTAATTATGCTTAAGGTTGGTTTAGTTTTAAATAATTATGTTTAGGTTGTTAGATTAGAATAAATTAGCAATTATTAGTCAATTGTGATGCGATTTAGATAAATTGATTGCACAATTAACAAGTAGACGTGGTCTACTATTTATTGGAAGTATCTCGGGAATTTTCCGACTCCTAATCGGGCTTCAATTTGGCAATTCGGGCCTAAGTGGGATTATTGGCATTTAAATATTATTTTTCGGAATTAAATTAATTAATTAATTATTTTTCGAAAATTCAACTGAAAGGCCAGTGACCGGAATATTATGCTGATGACTGTGGTGAAGTCCGTTTATTTAATCGGGCTTTATTTTGAGCTAAATTGAATTTTAATATTAATTATTTAATTTTCGAAATTAATTAATTATTTATTTATTTTCCGAAAATTCAATTGAGATGGCTAGTGACCAGAAAATTATGCTAATGACTGTGGTGAAGTCCGTTTATTTAATTGGGCCTTATTTTGAGCTAAACGGAATTTTTAATATTTATTAATTAATTTTCGAAATTAATTATTTAATTATTTATTTTTCGGAAATTAAGATTGAGATGGCCGACGACCGAAATCTCGTGCCGATTGTCGTGGCGCAGTTCGTTTATTTATTTGAGCTTTGAATTGTGCCAAATCGAATTGAATGTGGAATTTAGGATATATTCCTAAATCGTTGTGACTAATTATTTCATTGAGAAATTATTGAATATCGAAAGTGGTCGAGTGGGACCGTAAAGCCATTGAGTATCGAAAGTGGTCGGGTGGGACCGTAAAGTCATTGAGTATCGAAAGTGGTCAAGTGGGACCGTAAAGCCATTAAATATTGAATGTTGTTGAGTGGTGGACTGTGTCTTTCACCTTTGCTTAAGATGCAATCTGAGGATCATGATTCGTAATTGGGGATTGAGATGGAATAATCGAATCGACCTAGAAATGGTCCGATCGACATGTAATCGACTAAGTCGATTGAACTGTGATTTGACTGAGAATGCATGGAGATATATGAAGTATTTGTATATAACTTTGAATTGCAGGTTGAGACTGATGCCAAGGTACGTCTTCTGCCCCATGCGTGTATAGGTAGCCTGTAGTATAATGGTTTACTAATCGGGCTTAGTGGGGTAGAACTCGCTGAGACTTAGTCTCATCCCAGTTTGGGGAAAACCATTTCAGGACCCCGCTGAAGAGCTGAGGAGGAGAAATCCGAGAAGGAGAACTCGGAGGTGAGATCTGAAGAGAAGGATTTTTGGAAGAAGAAGATAGTCCCGAGAGGAGCCGTGAGTACGGTCGGATGGATTGAGATCTTATCTTCTTTTGAGATCTCCTTTTTGATGTGAATAGTTATGAAGTGATTTGTGATTTGTATAAAAGTTTGGTTATAAATTTCAATATGAAAAATATGGCCCGCTTTTCTATCCCATCGTTTTATTTATCGGGATTTTAATCGCTTCCGCATGTGCTTAAAAATGAAAGGGTTGGCGATACATTGTCTTGGGATATCGCATTATAAAATCGACCAAGTGAGACGGATGTGTGCGTGCCTGAGGATCAGGGCGTGACATCCAGGACCTGAACCTTTCTTCGGTCACCTGTTAGAGCAATGAGTTGGTTTGTCTAGGACCTGAACCTTTCTTCGGTCGCCTTGACGGGGAATTGCTTTTCCAGGACCCGAACCTTTCTTCGGTCGCCTGTTAGAGCAATAAGTTGTTTGTCTAGGACCCGAACCTTTCTTCGATCGCCTGTTAGAGCAATAAGTTGTTTGTCTAGGACCCGAACCTTTCTTCGGTCGCCTTGACGGGAGATGCACCGACCTTTCTCAGGGCATCTACTTGTGGGGAGATAGTACTTGGATGATCACGGTACAAACTCTTGGGGGATACCCGGATGATCACAAGTATCGGAGGGGTACTGGACGATCACAGTACAAACTCTTTGGGGATACCTAGATGATCACTAGTATCGAAGGGGTACTGGACAATCACAGGTACAAACTCTTTGGAGATACCTGGATGATCATAAGTATCGAAAGGGTACCTCTTGGTAATTAGGAATATCGAGGACGTGCCTTGCATATTCGTGAAGGTCTCTCACCTCCTGGTATGGGGAATATCGAGGACATGCCTCGCATATTTATGAAGGTCTCCCACCTCTTGGTAGTTGGAATATCAAGGACGTACCTTGGATATTCATGAAGGTCTCTCACCTCCTGGTAAAGGGAATATTGAGGATGTACTGGGATATTCATGAAGATCTCTCATCTCCTAGTAATTGGGAATATCGAGGACGTACCTTGGATATTCATGAAGGTCTCTCACCTCCTGGTAATTGGGAATATCAAGGATGTACCTTGGATATTCATGAAGGTCTCTCACCTCCTTGTAATTAGGAATATCGATGACGTATCTTGGATATTCATGAAGATCTCTCACCTCCTGGTAATTGGGAATATCGAGGACATACCTGGGATATTCGTGAAGGTCTCTCACCTCCTGGTAGTGGGAATATTGAGGATGGATCTCGCATATTCGTGAAGGTCTCTCACCTCCTGGTAGTTGGAATATTGAGGACGTGCCTCATATATTCGTGAAGGTCTCTCACCTCCTGGTAAATGGGGATACCGAGGGTGTACCTGAGATATTCGTGAAGGTCTCTCACCTCCTAGTAATTAGGAATATCGAGGGCATACCTGAGATATTCGTGAAGGTCTCTCACCTCCTGGTAATTGGGAATATCGAGGACGTACCTGAGATATTCGTGAAGGTCTCTCACCTCCTAGTAATGGGGAATATCAAGGACGTACCTCGCATATTCATGAAGGTCTCTCACCTCTTGGTAATTGAGAATATCGAGGGCGTACCTGGGATATTCATGAAGATCTCTCATCTCCTGGTAGTTGGGAATATTGAGAACATGCCTCGCATATTCATGAAGGTCTCTCATCTCCTGGTAGTTGGAATATCGAGGACGTACCTTAGATATTCATGAAGGTCTCTCAACTCCTGGTAGTTGGAATATCGAGGACGTACCTTAGATATTCATGAAGGTCTCTCACCTCCTGGTAATGAGAATATCGAGGGCGTGCCCCGCATATTCGTGAAGGTCTCTCACCTCCTGGTATTATAAACTTGAATGTGGTATGAGGCTTACTTGGATTGCCGCAGGCACTAAAGGGGTGGAACACCTAGATAGCCATAGGTGTACAAAGTATTGGAATACTTGGATGAACACAAGTATTTAATGAAATAACTGGGACCACTCAGGCTGGTCCAAGTGCTAGAAAACATACCTAGACGGTGGTGCCAAGCAAAGCAATGGAATGCTTGAACAGCTGCTATATTATTTTGGGACAACTCGGGCAGGTTGAGTGTCATGAAAAGGAAGTACCTGGACAACGGTGGGTACTTGACGACATGGGGATACCTAAACAGCAGTAGGTATTCAACGATAAAGGATACTTGGTCAATCACAAGCATTAATACTCTAAGGACAACTCGAACAGGTCGAATGTCAAGAAAATGGAGTATCCGAACGATGGCCGGTACTCAAAGACAATGGGATGCTGAGACAGTTGCAAGCATCCAAACTCAAGGGGCGACTCGAATAGGTCGAGTGTCAACAGAGGGAGCACCCAGCAAGTGGTGGATACTAAAAAACAAGGGGGTATTTAAACAGTTGCAAGCACCCAAACTCAAGGGACAACTCGAATAGGTCGAGTGTCAAGAAGAGAGTACCTGGACAGTGATAGGTACTTTAAGACAAATGGGGATAGGGATATTCTTACTTGGCAACATCTCTGTTATTTGCACAATATGCATACATGATTGTATGTGTTGTAAATTCATGAGTTCAAATGAGATTCATGGGTGACAACTTTGTCTGCTTTGTATCATTCGAATTCCACCGGGGAAGATTTTAAAAGACAACCTTTATTTAGAATGTAGATATCTTGAGCATGCCAGATGAGGGACTTTCAGTCTGAAAGGACTTTTCGCTCACTCTCATGGAAAAGGCTATCCTGACAATTGATGCAGGATTTATAAGGACCACACTTCTCACTATCATCATGTCGCAGGGTCCGAGTATTCTCGCAAGTGGTACGACTTTACCAATGTGAGAGGTCTTTGTTGAAATTGTGATGAAGACTTGGTCAATAGCTCATCAAATGGGACCGTCGAGGTCAAGGCTCATGAACGAAGTGCCGCACGATCATCTCCAGGTTTGCAAGTCAAGAATCTTGCGAAGAGAGATAGAGTAATCTTGCTCATACTTCTTCGAGCGATACTTATATACGCATGAAATCCTACGCTTATTGAAGTGCCCTAGTCTGAAGAGACTTTTACAATGGGAATGTAACGTAGATTTGGCTCACATGTAAAAGGATGAGAGTTCGTGACTGTCTCGGCATTTGTTACTGGTCTTTCTTCTCACTGTTAGATAGAGGTTCTATGGACCACAACAGTAACTTTTTCTTGGCTGTATTTTTGACTAAGGGGCATTGGCCTTGCTTTTACCAGGCACATTGCTTTTTTCATGCCCCTATTTTTATTCCAGTTCTTCATTTATGGGCATTGACCTTGCTTTTACCAGGTATACTATTTTTTGTCATGCCCTTATTTTTTCATTCTTGTCGTTAGAGGAACTAGCTTAGGCAAGTTCAATCATGTTTCTTGTTGTTAGACTCTTGAGTCTTCGCCTTCGCTAGCGCTCCGAGCTATGCTGCTTAAATGGTAGTAGCTTCTGTTTTGCCTCCATGTGAGGGTGAAATTACAGACCCAATTGGGTTGTACAATGAATACAAGTGCATAGAGAAAGAATTGCTCTTCGTTATTCTAGGGCACTTAAATTAACGCGAGTGTTCATATGCAATAAAGACACCCGAAGATTGATGCAAGTGAGAGCAAGAAAATTTTTATCTCTCTTCTCACCTTGTGATGCGCTTCGCCTTCGATCCGCCCGGTGTGGGGTGGTTCTTGACGAGGATATGAGAGAAGCTTCACCAGTGTATGGGGCTTAAAAGGGTGAGCAATGAAATGCTTCTCACTATTTTGGTTATCGTACCATTCGCGAGAAAACTCTTTACCCCAGCAGTTATGGAATCTTTCGCACTCATCTCACAAGTGTATAGATGGGGGACGTGTGTAGGATATGGCTTGCCTTTCATCATTCCGACGCGCCTCATCCGGTATGCTCAATTAATCTTGTATTCTTCAGCTGTCTATTCTAATAATCCTTAGTGGAATTCTGATTAGACATGCAAAATCAATACAAAATTCATCAGTGGAAATGACATGCAATATTTCGAATATGATGGAGTTTGAACTCTTCAAAACAAGTAAATGGTTTTGACTCAAAAAAGACCCTATTGACAACTTTAGGGGCTAACATAATGGTGTTTCCAAATATGTTAGATTTTGAACATCTAAAGGGTTATTCGCAATTGGACATCGATGGTTGTCCCTATTGATTAGGGATATGACACATGAATGATTAGCCAAGGATTGGGAATTTGATTGGGCATCTCTGCTTTTGCCCTCAGGATGCCATTTTGCTTAGAAGAGCTTATCAGAGTTTGACATGTCTTTCCTTGATTTGTTATCCGCATTTTTTTACGGTCAAGTGATCCTGCAACAGATAAAAGGGATCATGTTAGTCAAAAACTCTTTCAAGAGTTGAATAACTTGGAAGCAATACAACATTACCCTTCTTTGGGTTGGATGGACTGAAGTGCAAGTGGGACACGAAGTCCTATGTCTTTTGATTCATTAGGTCATCTGCTCTCTCGTAATTTGCAAGTGTAAGAGAAGCAAAAAATTTTATTATTATTTTTTACCAAGCGGCTAATTGCCACGTCGGGGATTCGAACCCCCGACTTCGGACCGTTTTGCTTCTTCTCGGATACCACTCGGCTAGAGGCACCGACGGTGTCCGTAGGGCACTTCTTTTTTATTTAACCGAACCGGCTCCTGGACGACACGTCCTTTCATACCAAGTTAGGTAAATCGATACGGGTCATTTAACTTGTCCAAATTAACTATTAAGCTTGTTCTTGAATCCTATGCTTCTTGTCAATAGAAGAAAATATGTCAAAAGTGAGTTCGAGATCGGGAGTATTGGAAACGATACCAAATTACTCTTCTCTAAAGTTTGTATTTGCTGACTCCTAGGGATATTTGAATATCGATGACAGCTTTTTCGTCTTGGCACAATTTGACATTTCTTTCGATTGGCCTTCCTCACTCATGGCCATGTATGTATGATTGATGGTTGTCGATTTATCTTCAACGCCTTCCTTCTGCGGAATTTTTCTTCTGTCTTTGTCTATATGGCCATTGGGCAAAGTCATGTACCTCAAGCTTTTATGGAATCTGAGATGGACAATCAAAATCTCAAATTCTCTTATGGCAATTACTTCTTGAAAGAGCATGCGTCTGGAGCACGAAGTGAGGTTTCTAAGCCCTTAGTCATCATTTGAAATAAGGGGCTAGAGACTGTCTCAATTGTCTAGATTTCCTCCCCTGTTGACAAAGTGGTCAATTCAAAGGAAAAGAAGAAATTCCTTTTCTGCGCTTCTTGGCTTGTCGGCCGGAAATCCCATTGATGAAATCGCAGCATTTAGTTGCTTGGGCATGCTGAGCGAAGAAGATGCTGCTCGGCTTGAGAAGGAGTTGGGCACGAGTGAGGTGGAGTGTACGAGCTCTTGGGGACGGCTTGATTTCGACCGTATGCTTGTACCTATTACATCATATCTTTTGTTTCCTGTAAATAGAAGAGAGAGGACATCATTTCCAAAATTATATTTAGAGGATAAGACTCACCATTTTTGAAATGGGATGATTCTTTATGTTTGTCCCTATTTTCTTGGCAAGGTGAATTTGGCGAGCCCACATGATGCACTTGTTTCAAATGCCCCCCTGTCACACTAAGTCAAAGGGGATGGGAATGATCTTTTGAGACATGAAGTGAGTGAGTTAAAAACACAAACATGATTTAATAATTTTGTTTTGACAAAAGCTTTTGGCAATAAAACATTTTTTGTTTTCAAAAGTATATATCTTTGGGGGGGGGAAGCATGAGGAAGCCCAGCGCTCAGTATTCTTCTTGGATGATAATTTTTTCATGGTTGGATAGCATCACCGGGCTGGTATGGGATATCGTCTCATGCTCTCAAAATATTTTCAACTTTATTTAATAGGTGGATTTACACTTTGAAAAAGTGTTTTCAAAAGTTAGTTCCTCAAGCGGAACTGATGTTGAAAATAAAAACAAGCTAGTCTTAAGAAAGAGGTACAAGTTCCCACGTAGGGGAATACGAAAGGAAATTAAAAAAGGGTTCTACTCAAGCGGGCCTGCACCCATTTCCCCTTACGGTCCTTCATTGATGGTGTCCATGAAAAGGTTTCCAAACATGGTGGTCATATCATGTGGCCCTTCTTTCTCTATATCTAAGGGTGGCACTTCATTGCCTGAATAATACCCGGCCTTCACCAGCCCTTGATAAATGTCAGCAGTATGTGCTTCAACATTTCTACTCTGACTGTTTTCAGAACTGAATACCGCATTTACTTTGTTAGTGTGATCAGGGAGCGAATTGCTCTGGAATGAGAAAGCTTTAGTGTCTAATAGGTTCTAGATTCGACTCTTGAGGACGAAGCACTCATTAGTCGAATGCCCCACTTCTTCCATGTGATAGTTGCATATCTTTGACGGGTCATAGTTGGAAAAACTTTCAGCATTGGGTTGCTTTGGCTTAATCGAAAGGAGGTTCTTCTTCCGGAGGATTGCTAGTACTTGTGACGGAGATCTAGGAAGAGGAGTAAATTGTCTCTTGTTACTGTAACGCTGGGATGGTTGATGGCTGGCGGTCTGTTGCTGTCTTGCACTTGTCTGAATTGTTGGAGAATGATTGTAGGTTGCATTGATATCTACCAGGAGTTCTTTATCTTTCTTCATGCTGAACCCGCCCGTGGATGCGGGTTGGTGAACCAACCATCCCTCAACCCTATCTCGATTTGCTCCCCTCTTTTGGAATGAGTTGATTAAATGATTCGACAATCGTGGTTACCATTCAATTGCGGTACTCGTAAGGGAGGGTTTTGATAAACATCTTTCTTAGCTCAAAATCGGTTGGTTCAGGACTGATTTGGGCGGCCAGATTTCTCCATCGGATAGTATATTCTTTGAACGATTCATGCTTTTTCTTTTCGGTTCGCTCAAGGTCCTCACGAGAAGGGGTAATGTCCATTATGAACTTATACTGCTTGAGGAATGCCTCACTCACCTCGCTCCATGTTTCGAGGAGATTCATGCTCTTTGTAATGTACCACCTCGGGCGGGGCCTATTAGACTTGATTGGAACAATGGATCATTAATGGTGCATTATTAACATTGGGTCATTAACCAAGTACATTTGCAAATGAGCCCTAGGGCAAGTCGGTACTTCTCAAATTCAGGCATTTTGAATTTTTCCGGCATTTGACATTGGAATAAATGGAGAGGTCCGTCAAAGTAGGATCTTGGAGGCCTTGCGGTTGTTTCAGCTTCTCCTCAAGCTTTTCGAGGCGTTTGTCACGCTCGTTTTAGACAAATTGTTTGGCCTAGCTTTCTTGATCATGGTTGGGTGCGGATCATCCTCCAATTCGAGCATGTTATCGTCGGTATCTCCACCTTGATCACCCCTAGTAGATGATTGTGGCAACAATACCTCGATTGAGGCCGGGGTGGGAGTGAGTTTGCCCTGGATGGAGTCTATACGCTTTGAAAGTTTTTGAAGCACATTGAAGACTTGCTTCATTTCACTTTCCATGACCGCAATATGGCTTGGTACATTTTCTTCGGCCATTCTTGCTCTTGCTTTTGAACGAGTCTGGATCGGTGAACGTTGACGTTCCGTGATTACCTAGTCATGAGTAAACAAGCGTGTGTGAATACAAGGCGTAAATAGGGAGTCAGTCCATGATGACAACCTAATCCTACTATTTTTGTTTATTCATGAAAAGGTAGAGGATTTTCTAAACATGGATTGAAAAAGGGCACGTGACATGTTAACATGAGCTAAAAGGATATTCAATTTGAAAGTCGAAGAAAGCATGAGTTGCAACAAATTTTGAAAAAGGTTTCTATCCCCCCTTTTTTTTTTTTAGGCAAATGAAAATTCTTGTGGAAAAGAATTTTGTAACATGCTTGAGAATAAAAACATCAACTGAAAGTAATTTTTTGCAATTTTTATTTTAAAACTTAAAAAAAAGAACCTTATGACAATTACTTTCAAATTTAGATGACCGCTATATTAAATCCTACACTAATCATGGACTACTCTATATATACAGGAAGGTAAGTAAATTGCAAAGTACACGAAATAAAAACTTACTTCACACGAGAAAATTGATGGCAATCACATAGACATGCGCATGATATGTGCGGCTCGATTTCTAACTCATAAGGCTTGATGAAATTAAAAGAATATCCGCCCGTCGCAGTCTCGCGTTAGCAGCATATCCGCTTAACCTCGACTAAGAAATTCGGAGAAAAAAAAGGCAACCTTTACATCGCAGTCTCGCGTTCCAGGTTGTATCTTTCTTAACACCATTCCAAAAATCCTATGGCGGCCCAAGTTTGGCGGCCGGGTTGTGTGTGCCATGTGCGGTGTTAAAACAATAAAGCATGCACTGTGAGTTTGTAATCACAAGATAATCTATTTTAAACTAAATCAAAATAAATTTCTAAACTACTGACCTGCATAAAAAAAAAAATTAAGTCAAGTAAAGTGCTTAAACAAAATAAAATGGCCTAAGTCCTCAAATATCCCCAGCGGAGTCCCCAAGCTATCGCGACCTCTCTTTCCGGCGCCCGCGATCGGGTGCAAGCGCCTAAGGAGGCTAATGGTTCGGCTGAAATTAATTATGCCCGGACTCTCCCATGTCCACCAATTCACGACTTTAATAGTCTAAGTTTTTAACTTGTAAATTAATTTTAGAACGGAGTCGCCACTAATCGGTTTGGGGTGGATCGATTAGAAACCCAAGCGAAGTATCAGGAGAAATACTCGCTCCTACGCAACTAGAGAAATTAGGATCGGGGACTTGATTACACTAATTAATCACTAATGCCCTTTCGGTACCTAATCTTGTTTAAACCCTAAGGCTTTTTGGATTTTTGAGGGATTTTTCCATGCATTTTTGTGAAGGAAAAATATTTTTTTGGGCATTTTCTCATTTTTTGGACATAAAAAGCATTTTTTGGATTTTTTTATCTTTTTTTTGAAATTATAAATCATTTTTGGTTTTTTCTGACTTTTGGCTTTTTTTAGGAAAATATGGACATTTTTGATTTTTTGATTTTTTGGAAAATAAATTATTTTTTTGATTTTTTACTTTTATTTTTAAAATATTATAATAATATAAAACGAACCGGGTCGGATCCTCGGGTTGGGTCCGACCCGCTTCGTCTGCTCGAGACACAAATGGGCCTACGTTGCGGGCCCGACTTAGGTATTTTTTTTTTTTTAAAGCAAATCGTAGCCCAAAAGCGAAATAGGCCCACTTCTCTTAGGCCCGCATAAATTTGGCCCACGCAACTAAACCCTAAAGGAACCGGGTCATCGCCCGACCCAACGACCCGACTCTTGGCCACCCCAAATTCGCGAAACCCTACGGGATCCAACCCACTTGACGACCCGTCTTCTTCCCTCGTCGACCCGGCTCTGGAACCCTCGAAATCTGGCGATCTGCGGCGCCAGGAGGGGTGGCTGGAATGTCACCGAGCAGTGACTCGACGACGGATGGCGGCTAGGGTTCCGGTGACAACGACGGGCGGTTGCTGGGTCCTGAAAAACAACGGCGGCAATGACGACGGGTGACTACTGGGTTTTCGAGGATGGCAGTGGCCCAGCTTGGGGCGAGATCTAGTGCAGCGATGAGGTGTGAGGGCGGCAGCTGTCATTACCTGCTAGCGGCGAGAGTGTGGCACGGCGGCGTTGCTGATCGGCGAGACGGTGTCAACTGCTTCAACTCTGCCGGCCTGGGGGTAGGTCACAACGATGGCATCGGGGTGTGGACAGCACAGCGGCGGTTGATGGCGTGCCTCGGCGAGGCAACAATGGCGGCGACGGCGACTCTCACGCGGATTTCAGATCTGCGACCAGATCTCGACCTTTCTTCCTCCGCCCTCCACTCACTCAGATCTAGACGGCGTTGAGGCACGGCTCGGCGGGGCATCGGGGCGATGCTTGGTTATAGTGACGACGTCGGGGGGGAACAGCAGTGTGTCTTCGAGGCGATGGCGTCGGAACTCGGTCAAGACGGCGGCGTCAGAGGGACAGCAGTGAGCTTTCGCGCCTAGATCCGGACCTTGACCAACCCTCTCCCTCCGGCCGATCTCCCTCAAATCTCGGCCAGCTCGCTCTTGAACCTCCCCGGAAGTCTCTCGAGGGAAGTTCTTGAGTTTGCCAACTTCGATCCTTCAGCCGTGCTCGCTCTTTGAGCTCTCGAAGTCTTTCGGGGACCTCTCTAAGCTTGCTGGCCTCTTGTGTGTCCTTCGACGAGGTGGTGCCCCGCTATTTATAGGCGAGGAGGTCCGGTCGATGGAGGGGCTCAGCCACCGGTCTTTGGCTTACCAATCGGATGCTTGCGGCTGAATTGGCGTCCCATCCTCGCTCCTCCAACAAGGCGTGCTCAGCATTGAAGGAAGCCCATGATGGCGCTTGAGATTTGTCTCTTCCGGCCGACGTCGGCCTACACTCCTCTGCCGTAGGTCGTCCTTCGCGCGTTGGTGTCCTCTGTGCGCGTGAGCTTCAGAGGCGTAGGGGAAGATGGAAGAAGAAGAAGAAGAAGAAGAAGAAGAAGAAGAAGAAGGGGGCCGGGCCGGATTTTGGGAAAAAGAGGGATGGGCCCTAAGAGCTTGCGCGAGGGAGAGAAAAAAGGGGGAGAGCCCGGCCCCAAGCATTTCGGGCTTACGCTTTCTTTCTTTTTTTTTTTTTTTTTTTTTTTGGTTGTTTTGTTGTTTGTTTTGTTTATTATCCGAAAAAGGAAATATAAAAGAAATTAAAGCCTAATTAATAACCTAATCAAAATTTAGGTGTCAACACTATCTTAATTCCTCTATAGAAAAACACCTCTCCCTTTATCTCTCGAATCTTGAACCCTCTCCTTTCCCTCTAAATTTTCGTCTTTTCAAATGCCGGCTTAAGCATCGAAGGACCAAAGGAGAGCGAGACCCCCACGCCTCGCCTTTTCTTTTGGTGAAGATTGACTCTTTAGTCTTCAAGCTTCAATGCTAGCGCCATCGTGCGAAAGAGCAAATAGCTATCTTGTTCTTCCCACAAAATTCCAAGAAAAGGAAAATACTTCCAACCAATGTTGCTCCTCCAGCATATCCACAATGACTCCCTTGCTCCTCTTCTACATTTTTTAGCCTACTTATGCAGCACAGACTCCTCCCCCATGCCCCTTCACGTCGCCTCATACCTCCACTCACGAACCCTATGGGCCGCAGAAGCCTATTTTGGCATTAGATGCAGGATATGACCCTGCAACTAGTTTTACACCTAGGAAAACAAGGTGGATGTGCTCTTAGATGCGTACCAGCAAGTTTCCCCAAGGTTAAGTTGTGACGGGCGCGCTATGCAGGGAGGAGAGTTCACGGTTCAACTATAAGCTTAGGAAGCAAACTCAGAGTCCACGAGAAGCTTCAGCTCACCAACTAACCATCATTGCCGACTAGCTGATCACGTTCCCTAGTCGAGATTCGATCGACATCTCCACCTTTGTGCAAATCTAGTTTGATGGCGCGGCTTTCATTTATTGCTCCTTCTCATTGCCAACTTGCACATCCTCTCTGTTGCACATACACTTCACATGCAAGGTAAAGTTTACACCTCTTTCAGTCTTTCACTCAATCATGCATTGTCCTCACGGAACTTGAACAAACCAAGCAACGCATTTGGTCTTCTACCGTGATTCATCGAAAGAAGTACGATGTGTTTGTGAGCTTCACAGGCAAGAATGTTTAGAAGACCTTTACGGTCGACCACTCCCAGGTTCTGGGGATCTACTATTTTAGGGACAATGACAAAGGAGAAACCAGGTTTCTTGCAGCCCAAGTTGCGCCAGTAAGGTTTCCCCGCTGTGTTCATTGACAACTATGTTGACTCGCAGTGATGCTTGAACGGGCTGATGGAGATCTTGGAGTGCATCAAGAAGTTTGGAGATCATCAAGTGTCACCCAAGGCCAATGATGCCGTCTAAAACGATCAAACCCTTGAGGGTTGCAACGTCAAGGATTAAAATGGGATAGAGAAGGCAGCCAACCTGGGCACCACAAGTTGTTGAATGGGTGATGAGTGCTGGACACCTCAAGAGCCAAAACTTGGCACGGTGGACACGTAAGTGCTAAAATTGAAAAAAGTACATTTAAGTGTCAAAATCTAGGAAAAAAGGAACACTTGTAGCAGTGGCAAGAATTTCTGGCCAAACTGCTAATGTGGCTTTTTCCGAGGAGAATTTAAATGATGTGGCATTTATTTTAAAAAATCTATCCACATGGTGTTGACTTGGCTAAATAGCCCAAAACGACGTTGTTTTGGTCCAAATTTGATTTTTAATATAAATATTAATTAATTTAAATTAAAAAACTAAATATAAAAAATAATGCCACTTTGGAGTTAGAAAAAATAAAATAAAAAAATCCTTTTTTTAATTTATTTTTTAACATAATTTAATTAATGTTCATATTAAAAATCAAATTTGAGAGCAAAATGACGTCGTTTTGAAAAAGCATTGCTAAGTGAACATTTTGGCAAGCCACATAAATTAGTTTTATTATTAAAATAATGCCGCGTTTGATTTTTAGCAAGTCTCGCCAGCGTTTGTACTTAAGTATATTTTTAGAAGTTTGGACACTAAAATACTCACCTATGCCAAGTTTTGGCACTTGGGGGAATACTTTTGTCACTGGGCATCTATAGGGAGCATGATACAACGGCGGGTGATGGCACGACAAGATGAGGCGATGTCAACGGCAGCTTGACAAGTAGTTACGGAAGGCAACAACATTGGGTTAATGACAATGTGAATGTGGAGGGGAAGAGAGAAGAAGTTATTACAAATCTCGTTATTATCATATTTGACGTTTATCTTTTTCAACCTTATTCTATCCAACAAAAATGTACAGGTCACTAAACCTAGCCTAAAAGAATAATAATATGCAAGTGGCAATAGCTCGTTTTCAATGACAGATTTTGGGATGATTGGGGCAATTAGTGTTAGATCCATAATCAGTGGGATTTATTCCTAGTATAGGGAAAAAAATATAATCCGAGTGTAATCATTAAAAATTATGTTAATTGGCGCAAAAGGCCTCTTAATACCCTCAAAAAACATAATTGTATCAATCAAAATACTTATTTGACTCCAATGCATGGATGTTCCATCATCATTTCCTTCCTTATTCATCACCAAATCTCATATTGGCAGTGCAAAGCAATTTCAATTTTTGACGCAAGAACAAGGAAAGGCCAAGCTGGTTCAACTTCCATGACTTAATCCGCGTAGTCTTCACCGGACCATCTTCTCCGTCGGCACCCTCAAGAGCTTGTTGATAGCTGGCGGTTACTTTCCAGACCGTCTCCAAGGAATGAACGATGTCAGTTATGGCTGAAATGGAAGAAAATGCTTCCTCAGAATCTGTGTACCTCTTGTGTTGGTCCGCCATCCTCACGACATAATTGTCTATGTGCGGGGGCTTCAAGAAGCCGGCGACGATAGCCTTGCTTACTGTCTTGGTGGGGGCCGATGTTCTCATAATTATTGACAAGCTTGTTGCTGGATTCCCTTCCATGGGTCGCCAGTCCTTTCTCAGCTTCACCCTTGCGATGCGCTCAACGACCGGTCGTACTGTTGCCCAAAAAGTTGATCGTATTCAGGACATGGATAGCCCGTTACAATTTTATTGTCGTTAGAGTCCTTATATCCATTTGTAAAGTGAATTTAAATAATAAAGTTGACTATTAAAAGAAATGCATATGTCAAAATATATTAAGTGAAAAGTACGCCTTTGCTTTCCCTTTAGGTTTTGAAATATATGTGAAATTAAAAGTTCATAAAGTTATGAAAATACTATATGTGAATTAATATATCGACATTGGAGAATTATGGAGGCTTTCAAGAGTTTGCATGTGAAAAGAAGTCGAAATGCATGGGACATGAGATTGAAATTAATATGAAGCGAGAAATAAAAGTCAACTAGGACTCACGATCAATTATAATTTATCTAACAGAACCTGTTTCTCTCGGAACTTAATAATTCTAGGGTAAACAAACATCTTTTTGACATCTAGAAGGGATGCATTTATTAGGCTACGAATAAGCAAAATGTTGTCGGGGTAGTCAATTATAGTGCCTAATTAGAATTGACGAAGAAGTAACAAGCGGCCGGGCGTAGTCCAATAGGACCAATCAACAATTCCACATTTTTCCAATATAGGAAAAATATATCCTCAAACTTCCTAATTGGGAAAATTCCTAACACGGGCATCTTTTTTTTTTTTTTTTTTTTTTTCAGGTCTCTCAAATTTCCCTTATTTGGAATTCATTGGATGGGCATCATTTGTTAGTTTTACAAAGTAACAAACGAAATTTTGCTTGGTCCTATGAGAAATTGTATAAGCAATCAACTAGACATATCTTGTTTTGGTCCTTTCTATTTTATATATAGGTTATCTGTTCATAGGTTCAATCAAAACGGGCGAGCACATTTGCACTTCTGTAACTACTTAACTAGGTCAACTCACGGGTCTAATTTTGTCGGCCTCTTTCAAATTTACCTCATTGCCAAGTTAGTTGGACATCTAGTCTTATTTAAGAGTAAGTAATTAATAGTGTCAATTAAGTTGTTGTCGAGTCACTTAAGTTCATAGTGTTTGGCAATAGTGTTTGGCAGTTTTCCACATGCTCTAAACATAATGTTCTTATGAATGGATCTGCACATCTTTCTAAATTGTACATGTTTGTGTTCCCATTTAGCCTGCACGTTCCCTTCCTATTCGTTTTCGAGTCTTGAAACGCTAGCAAGAGCAATTGATGCTGAATTTCATGTACATCTTTAGGGGTTTGACCACAACAACCGCAAACCTACAAGAAGATGAAATTTATGGAGTAAATGACAAAGTTTATTGAGGATGCAAAATGAGTTCAAATTTGAACTTAGAAAATGATAACAATTATTATTAACAGGATTATTAGCCAAAATATTTTTTTCAGTGAATTCATCATAATCATATGAAAGATTAAAAAAAAATGATCAAAATATCAATACTTTTTCATCCAGTCGTGGATAATATGTAATAAGAATAGCAAAGTTCAAATGAAAAAGGACAATAGTACAACAATTCACGTCTCATTTGACTGACTAATATCATCTTCTATGAAGAAATTAACATAATACCTTTTTCCACCCATCATACTCATGTAAGTAAACAGTTTCCCCACCATTCTTCACAACCTTTTTTTCTCCATTTTCCTTATCCTTATTTTTTGGGGAGAACAGTTTTGTGTTCTGCGAGTTGCGGGAACAAGCCAAAAGAATACAAAGAGAGATGCCAACGCTGGCTCATACCTAACATTTCATCGCCTTCCTCATTAAGAAATCCCGAATGAAGATTGGCAGATGGTATGCAATACTGCTTACAGTCGAATATTGGCCGTAGGAGAACCAAGCGGGGGATTCTTTCTTAATATTGCAGACGCAGCCTCCTTGGCAAACTCTTCAGTAGGGGTCGCTTTGATTCCCTGAGAGAAGTAAGCCCTGTCACGTATCACTGCCTCAAATGGCTTATACAGCTTCCACTCAGGCATCTTGTCATAGCTTGCAACTGCAGAACTTCCAATGTTTGATTTGATAGCACCGGGGGCAATGTTGATGACGTCAATTCCAAGTGGTTTTAGCTCCAACCTGCTCATCCCAAATAACGAAATGTTACTCGAACACAATTTCACTGTGCCTTGTTCTGGACCTACGTATTGTCATAGAGACCCCAATCAAGAGATTGGCCGGTACAAGAATGTCCTCTTGTTAGCATAACATTATTGCTACGGTCATTTAAGGACTCAAAAAGTATGTAACCTTTACCCTTTTTTCCTGAAACAAAGAACTCTCAAGAGTTACTGAATTGAACTAAGATATTAGGTAAAGAGAGGGAACAACTATTTTATTCCTAGCATATTTCATCCTGAATATCTATTGCTTTGTTTGTTTGGTGTGATCAAGAGAGACATTAAACTAGGCTGTATGTACTTCTCAGAGCTATTTCCTCAGAATTAGTAATTCCATTCCTTTCCTATCCCATCCTATTCCACCAATCATACCATGATTTTTTTTTTTTCCAGGGCAAGAGCTTGAACATATACTAACCACCCTAAAAAAAATAATAATGATAAAATCAACAATGCTCTCACCTGAGAGTATCAGTCATTGAATGGAGGGCAGCTTTTGATGAAGTATAAGAACCTGCCCACGGTCCATTTGTCAAAGCAGCAACACTCCCCACGTTAGCTACTTTTCCCTTTTTCCTAGTTGCCATGTGAGGTACAGCAGCTTGAATCATTCTCAATGATCCTGTAGGAAAGATCGAGTAATGCACGAGAAGGCCATACTTTAAACTCACTTCATAGTTGCCAAGAGACTGAAAGAAAATGAAATAGGAATTGGACAAGTCTACATCATTTTAGATGGAAGACACCATTTCATAATGTATGTAATGGATGGACTGCCCATGACATCATTAAAATAAAGTGTACATGATTGTTTTGTCACAATTAACTAGGAAAATCGTCACGAGATCAGTTTAAACCTAAGGGAAGGCATTGACAATTTTCAACCAACACTTGCTCAAGGATTCTAATGCTGTATAAACCCCAGTAAACAGTAAATCCCACTAATCCAAATCTACAGCAGACACCTCCAATCTGAGCAGCAGGCAAATGTTTCCCAGTTTAAGCCATGCTTGCAAAGAGAGATAGAATTTGTTCCACCTGTCATAAAGGAGTTGGACTGAAGCAGCAGGAAAGATCAAAGAGAAAATCCTGAAAACTATAAGCTGCAAGTTAGAATAGGGTGGCAGCTGAATGTTTGTCTTATTGGAAACATTGACAGTGGCAAATAAGCTTGACACTTAGATCACATACTAAAATGCAGTCTTATTCATTCATTATTGCCATACTACTGTCTCTACTTTTTAGCACACACGAAAGAAGTGTGTGGTTCCTATGTTGAAAGGACATCTAACATAAGTAGACACAATTCTAAACTTTTGGAACCTGAAACCCATTCCATGACCCTTTGAAACCCCCTTTAAACAAAATATGGGTCCACACAAGTCTCAAGGTACCCATTACTTCCTCTGACAACATGCGATCTGTTCTGAACTGAGAATTTTCAGCTGTAACATCCAGCTCTCGTCAGTGATAAAAGAGATGCAATCGTTTTACTTAAGTTAATCATCAAGGTCAAAGTATTTTGCAGTATGCTATGAACATATCCCGGGCTAATTGCAAGAATATGATGCCACTGATAAATAACATAAATACAGAATGAGTATGTATATAAGCAGAGATGCACAAAAATTGGCTAAGCGAACTAAAGTTTTACAACTCTAATTTCAACCAATAGATCTAGAAGAATGTCTTTTTTTCCTTGAGTTTTGACTACAAGTAAAGGGATGTTGTGAAAGAAAGCATAATTACTTTTCGGTATTAACCTACCCCTTTTTGTGGTTCACTGCATTACTTACATCTACTTCCATGAAGTCTGGCTTAAAACTAATAGACTGGATTGGCAAAGAGATGACTAAGAGCTAATCACCACGACAACTGAGAAAAATGCTTTACAGCGTCTAAATAATCTGCATAAGCCTATTCTGCGTTTCTCAGTAGAACTTCTTGTACCGAGACACATGCACTGTGGATGGGACAAATTAGGAGTAGAATGCAGCTGCGTTGTTGCTATATCTAAGGAAGCTGCTGTCAAACCGGGAAACAAAGGTCATGTACTGTAAGTATCCTCTGATGAAACTTAAAAAAGCTATACTGGACCCACGATATGGGATCCTAAGAAATCGAGCTGAAGTCCAAGGGGGTGGTCAGGCTATGAAATGGTTTGCACCACCAGACGTTGAGGGGAACTGAACCTGTGCATAGCGTCTAAATCACACAAACACATCTCTATTCTTTAAATGACTAAGTCAATCCTATTTGTTGAGGTGGGGAATCGATCCCATTAGACACACACATCTTCAGTCCTCAGACCATTAAGTCAATCCTATGGTTGCATCGGAAACAAGCACATGCCCAAGAACCATCTCATCCGCAGGACCACCTATGTCGTAAGGGTTTTCTTTTTTCTGGTTGCTAGCAAACTGAGCAGATCCACCATCAGCAGGAGAGACATTTTGAACAAAGCAGTAACTTCGAGCTGTCAATGCAAAGCCTTACAAGTAGCAAAATGTACCATCTCGTCAGGCACATTCACCAACAACAAAATCATCAGTCGTTAACAGCTAACAAGGACAGTTTTGCTACATATCACTCCACGTCCATAAACAGCTGATAACTTCACCCAGAACACCGCATTTCAACACAAAGTTCACAAATTGCCTCCGCACGTTCATCCCAGAAACCAAAATCAATCAACCCAAGAGCACACGTCAAGCAACGAATCGAGACTGCGCAGAGAATAGACCAAATCATCAGCACTCATTACCATAGACGTTGGTATCGAACGTCTTCTGGAGGGCGGACAGCGGGATCTCCGCGAGAGGACCCACGCACTGGACACCGGCATTGTTGACCAGCACATCGATTTTTCCGAACTTGTCGATCACATTCCCGACCACCCGCTTCACGCTTTCCTCGGACAGCACGTCGAGCTCCTGGAGATGGAACCTCGGGTCACCGTCGAGGTCAGCCATGGAGGCGCGGGACCGGCTGGCGGCGACAACGCGGCAGTCCCGGGCGGCGAAGGCCCGGGCCATGGCGTGGCCGATGCCGCCCTGGGAGCACCCGGTGATCAGGACCACCTGCTGCCCGTCGCCGCCGCCGCCGCCGCTCGCCATCGGAGTCGAGAAATGGGTAGACCCGGATTGAGATCGAGACGCGTAAAAAGGCAAGCTTTTACGGTGACAACGGAGGAGGCGAGAGTATATTTAGCTGCTCAGCCCTGCTCTGCGTCGTGGAGTATTGCGGGGCGCTTTGTGGTGGGTGTGGTTTTGGCATGGGAAGTGAGTCAACTCGGCAAAGCTTCTGGATGGCTGTTTCGCTACATAATTTCCTTTTTTTTTTTTTATTCTGTTTTTTCTTTAAATTGAATTAATATTAAGAAAAATCGCAAATTAATACATCCGTGATAAATTTATTTCGAACTAATTTTTTTATTATAAAAAATTTAAATTAGTGCATCTACGATAAATTTATCTGCTATTATTTTTCGTTAAATTACTAATCAAATAACGCGTGGTTATTGATGGGTATATCGGTTTGTACTTTTTCATGATATTAATCTAACTTGATGAAAACTAATGAATGATATATTTATTATAAGTGTATCAGTTTAGGTTATATTGTAATATTAACTTTTTTTTTAAGTCTAGGGAATTTTTATTTTTACGAAGGCGAAAAGTGTTTAATCATTGAAACTAACTTTACCACCAAGTCTTGGCTCACAACTTGGTAAAGCTCGCATGGGGTTAAGTCACACGGCACGATCATTTGTGTGCTTTTATTCAGCAATTTCCTTTTGGTGTTCGCTTTAACAAATATCTAATTTTGCATATTTAACTTTTATGCTTGTTTTGATGATAAATCTTTCATCGATATATTAGAAGTACAAGAATTATACATATTTTGATAATAGATGTTAAAAGAATAGTTTTGATTTAAAAGTTATTCATTAAGAAGCAAATTTCGATTAGGGTTTCAAAAAAATGTCTTGTTTTAAAACCTGTCGAACCCTGCATGTTCCACGGATCCCACAAATTCCACAATGTAGACCCCTAATTTCGAAATTGAATATAGTAAGATCTAGGGTTTCAAAATTGGAGAAACTCAAAATTTCCTAGGTGGACTCATCGATAGCCTTGATCGAGCAAATAGCAAGGAAGCCGGATCCTCCGTGATAGAAGATTCTGCCATGGCATTTTTATAAATGGTACATTTGTTTCGTGAAAAATAAATTGTTTATAAAATATTTTCATAAAAAAGATCATTTGTATTTTTTATGAAAACAAATGAATAAAATATATTTTCATCATCTATGTAAATGTTTAGACATAAATTATTATTGATAATAATAAAATTTTCATTGACTAAATATTTCAAGCAATATAAGTCATTATTCTTAGAATATATATTTTTTAATCATTTTTTTGGTAAAAGTATATTTTTAAATCATTCATTTTCGTAAAATAAACAAAAGTTTGAAATACTCACAAACGCACTATTGTGACATCCCGAAATTCGACCCCGTTTCGATAAAGTGAAATGGGCATTTCGTCGCGTGCCTATGGCCTTTTTCTACGGCTGATCACTCACGAGTTAACTAACCTATTGGGTGAAGCCGTTAAGGGATGTATCGGCCGTAAAATCCCTAAAAGCTACCTAATTGGTTGGATTGAGCCAAAATCACGTCCGATCGATTTTTAACCACGAAATTGAACTCGATTTTGGGAATCGAATTTTAAGCGCGTCATAATTCTTAATTTTAGGATCTGTCTCATCGCTCGTCAATTTATTGTGAGTCCGAAATTTCAATAAAGAAATTATCGGAAGAAAAATTTGAAGTCCGAAAGAGAAATTAGAAAGGAAAAGGAAAAGAGAAAAAATTGGGTATTTCCTTTTCTTTTCTTTTCCTTTTTCTCTCTCTCTCCCCCTCTCTTTTCTTTTCTTTCTTTTTTTCTCTCTTTTCTTTCTCTCTCCTCTCTCCTCTCCCCTCCCCCAGCCGTGCGAATCCTCCCCCCTTCCCCACCGCTCATTCCCTCTCTCTCTCTTTTCTCTCTCTCTTCTCCCTCCTCTCTCTTCTTTCTTCCTCTGCACGCTCGACCGAACCCCTGTTCTTCTTTCTTCTTCTCCTTCTTTCCTTGCGCCGAGCGAACCAGAACCAGCCCGCCCTCAGCCGCTCGTCCCGCCGTCCCGCCGTCGCGCCGCCGGACCGCCGCACCGCCGCCCACGCCCGCGCGCTTCGCCCGCGCCCGCCGCCGTCCGCGCACGCCCTGGGCCGAGCGAACCAGCCCCTGTTCCAGCTCCACCCAGCCGTCCCCGGCCGCCTCCGGCCACCGCCAGCCCCGCCGGACCTCCCCCGAGACCCCCTCGCCCTCCGCCGGCCTTCCCTCGCCCTCCTAGCCGCCGGAGCAGCTCCGATCCGGCCCGAACAGCAGACCCACGAAGTGGGTTTCAGCCACTTCGGGCCCGCTTTTGGGCCGTTTCCCGGCCCCGGATCCGCGAGTCGCTTTGGGAAGTCTCGTTCCTCGCGTCGCCGCCGTCGGATTGATCCGATTTGCGCGCGATTTGGTGAGTAATCTCACTAATCCAGGATTAGTGGCTAATTATGCTTTAAGCTGGTTTAGATTTAATTAATTATATTTAGGTTGTTAGATTAGAATAAATTAGCAATTATTAGCCAATTGTGATGTGAATTAGATAAATTGAATGTGTAATTAGCAAGTAGACGCGGTCTACTAATTATTGGAAGTGCCTCGGGATTTTTCCCGACCCTTAGTGGGCTCCAATTAGGCTTTTCGGGCCTAAGGGGATTTTTTTAGCATTTAAATATTAATTTTCGGAATTAAATTAAATAATTATTTATTTTCTGAAAATTCAACTGAGATGGCCTGGAACCGGAAAATTATGCTGATGAGCGTGGTGAAGTCCGTTTATTTAATCGGGCTTTAGTTTGAGCTAAATTGAATTTTTAATAATTAATAATTAATTTTCGAAATTAATTAATAATTAATTATTTTTCGGAAATTAAGATTTTGATGGCCGACGACCGAAATCTCGTGCTGATCGTCGTGGCGCAGTCCGTTTATTTATTTGAGCTCCACGTTGTACGGAATTAATTAAATTGTGATATTTTAGGGATTTACCCTAAATTGATTGGAATTGATTGTGATTGAATTGTTGATTGATAAATGGCCAAGTATGTTATTCAGTATTTATAATGCTTTGTGGAGTTGATTTAATTATTTGATTGAGAAATCGTTGGGCATTGGTTGTCGATATTGAAAGTGAATTGGTAACCTTTGCAAAGAGGACACGTGGCTCGGTGACTTGGAGTGTCACACAGGGAAAATGCACGTGAGTTCGGTGGTTGAATATGTCACCTTGGCGAAAAGGTCGCCCTGAGAGAATGCACGTGGCTCGGAGACTCGGTATGTCGTCCTAGAGAATGCACGTGGCTCGGTGACGGCGGCATCTAAAAGGGCACGTGGTCTCGGCGACTTGATGCATCGCTTTGGTGAAATGCACGAGAGAATGCACGTGGCATCTAAAAGGGCACGTGGTCTCGGCGACTTGATGCATCGCTTTGGTGAAATGCACCCGAGAGAATGCACGTGGGCCCGGGTATCTAAAAGGGCACGTGGTCTCGGCGACTTGATGCATCGCTTTGGTGAAATGCACCTGAGAGAATGCACGTGAGCCTAGGCATCTAAAAGGGCACGTGGGCTCGGTGACTTGATGCATCACTTTGGCGAAAAGGTCGCCTGAGAGTATGCACGTGGGCCCAAGGTTCGAGGCACGTGAACTCGGAGACTTGGAAGGTCGTCTGGAGAATGCACGTGGCCTAGCTTTTAAATATCCCACGGTGGGGATTGAATTGTATGACATGTAATCGACTGGTTCGATTTGTTGAAGTGAATGTGTGTTTATTGTGAACTCGTCTTCGACTTGCGAGGTGGGATCGAGAGGCCAAGGTAAGTCCTCGCCTGTGCGTGTTTAGGCAGCCTTTAGTATAATAGTTTACTAATCGGGCTTAGTGGGGTAGAACTCGCCGAGACGTAGTCTCATCCCGGTTTGGGGAAAACCATTTCAGACCCCGCTGAAGAGCGAGGAGGAGGAATCCGAGAAGGAGAACTCGGGGTGAGATCTGAAGAAAGGATTTTTGAAGAAGAAGACAATATTGAGAGGGGCCTTGAGTACGGCCTAGTTTGTTTAAGTTTCGTCTTCTTTTGAGATCTCCTTTTGATGTGAATAGTTTTGAAAGGGTTTGTGGTTTGTATAAAAGTTTGGTTATAAATTTCAATATGAAAAATATGGCCCCGCTTTTCTATCCCATCGTTTTATTGTCGGGGATTTTAAGCGCTTCCGCATGTGCTTAAAACTAAAAGGGTCGGCGATACATTGTCTGGGATATCGCATATAAAATCGACCAAGAGTGAAGGATGTGCACGTGCCCGAGGAGCGGGGCGTGACATCCAGTTTAAGTGGTATCAGAGCGAAGTTGAAGATTGGAGTGATAAGGAGCGATGGTTAATGGGATAGTTAGTAGGATGGCCTTTAAATTCATGCTGGTGCATGTCGTGTTAGGCGAGTGCTAAAATTGTTTGTTGTTTGGATCGCTCTGTTTCTAGTTCGGTGTTGAATTGGAAACAGGTGTTAGTTGAGTAAAGCTACACCATGAGCGATCGGGAGCCGAGAACTCCCGCAAAGAGGACCCGATAGGGCCGTTATTCGGTGGAGCTCCGGCTCGTGTCGGAACCCGAGGCGGACGTGGTCGAGCGCCGGCACGAGCTAGCGCGAGTGGAGTGAATCCACTGTCATAGATGTCGGGGTAGCGGCCCTAATGATCCCGGGGTGGATGGGATCTTGCGTGTTTTGGAAGCGATGGGTAATAGAATGGATCGGCAAGCCGCTACAATTGAAGCCGCCGCTCGGGCCGCCGCTAATGCCGTAGCGCCGTTCTTTGCTCGGCCGCTCTGCCGCCGCACCGCAGATCGCACCTGCCATAGTTCCTCCCGTAGTGAACGTTGAAGGTCAGCCGGGAATAGTGGTTGCGAAAGACCGATAAGTAAGTTAGTGGGGCACTTTCGAAGGCTAGATCCACCAAGGTTTAGAGTCTTGGAGACCCCGAGGCGCATCACGGTGGGTACAAGATATGGAGAAAGCGTTCGCAGTTTTGATGTGTAATGAAGAAGAAAAAGTGATACTATTTGTGTATCAACTTCAAGATAATGCCAACATTTGGTGGAGAGCCACCAAGGATGCTGTGTTCCCAGAAGGAGTGCCAAGGGTGTGGAACACCTTCCTTAGAGCTTTCAATGATCAATATTTTTCGAGTACTGCTCGAGAGTTGAAGATGGAGGAGTTCCAACGCCTTCGCCAAGGATCGATGATTTGTCGATCGGTATGGGGTTAAGTTATTTGAACTATCTCGGTATGCCCCAAGATTGATCGAGGACCCCAGGGAAAGCTCGGAGATTTAGGAATGGTCTTCGTACTGGAGGCGGAAACAACCTCTATTACCATTGGATTTGGTAGATTATCGTGAAGTCTACCGTCGGGCTCAAATGATAGAGAGGTATATCGGAGCAACGGCCTCATCGGATCGAGGTTTAGCTCGCACGAGACAACATCCGCCAAGGGAAGAGGCCGATGTTTGGAAATAGATTCCAAAGTCCGCCCGGCAAGAAGAGTGGATTTAATAGGTCGGGACCTATTAGGACTAAGTGTCACTTACGTGGGAGAAGACATGAGGCGGGGACCGTGCCCAGTTAGGACGGGTGCATGTTTTGAATGTGGCCAACGGGGCCACATGGCCGCATTTTGTCCTAAGAAGCAAAGAGGACAACCTCTCTGTTGCCGCCGCCGCCACCGATGAGACGAGATAGGAGGGTATGCCCGTCAGAATGCACCGAGAGGAGGACAGCAGAGACCTCCGGCTCGGGGGCCTTGTGTATGCGATTACCCAAGGTCGGGCGAAGCTGCGCTGGCGTGATTACGGTACGGTCTCGCTCAACGACCAACCGCTTATGCTTTGTTTGATTCGGGAGCAACCCATTCCTTCATTGCCGAACAATATGTTAGGATGCTAGGATTGAATCTGTATTGTTGGAATCGGCAATTTGCATATCTACACCCTTGAAAGATAAAGTTATTCTTTGCTTTGGGATGTTCGGGGTGCAAGTTAGAGATTGGTGAGCGAGTGGGGAAAATTGACTTGTTAGTCCTAGCCATGTATGATTTTGATTTGATAATTGGCATGGGTGGCTCACCAATCAACGAGCTAAAATGGTGTTATCGCAAGGCGATTCGGTTTGACCCATTGGGGATAAGAGCTTCGAGTTTGTCGGGAATCGAGGAGGACCTTCGATTTCCTTAATCTCATCGTCGAAGCAGCTCGTTTGTTAGACGAGGGTTGCCAAGGGTACTTAGCGGCTGTCGTGGATACGATAGTTGAAAAGTTAAAAATGGAAGATATTGCAGTGGTACAGGAGTTTCCAGATGTCTTTCCAAAAGAATTGCCAGGGTTACCGCCAGAAAGGGAGATTGAATTTGTAATTGAGCTAGCACCAGGGACAGAACCGATTTCAAAAGCACCTTATCGAATGGCGTTATCGAGTTGAAGGAACTAAAGGTGCAAATGCAAGGATTCTTGGATAAAGGATTTATTCGTCCTAGTGCATCGCCTTGGGGAGCACCGGTTACATTTGTTAAGAAGAAAGATGGTTCGTTGCGTTTGTGCATCGACTATCGGCAACTCAATCGAGTAACGATCAAGAACAAGTATCCATTGCCGAGGATAGATGACTTGTTTGATCAATTGCAAGGGCGTCAATATTCTCGAAGATCGATTTGAGGACGGGATATCATCGGTGAGGATTCGGAAAGAGGATATTCCTAAGTCGGCATTTCGTACCGGTATGGTCATTACGAGTTTGAGTGATGCCGTTCGGATTGACAAATGCCCACTGCCTTTATGGATTTGATGAACGAGTGTTCAAGGAATATCGGATCGGTTGTGATCGTGTTTATAGATGATATTGGTCTATTCGAGAAGTAATGAAGAGCACGAGAATCATCTAAGATTAGTGCTTCGGACCTTAAGAACACATCGGTTATATGCTAAGTTTAGCAAATGCGAGTTTTGGCGACTCGTGTTGCATTCTTAGGTCATGTGATTTCCAGGAGAAGGAATCTCCGTCGACCCGAGCAAGATAGAAGCCGTGATTAAGTGGCCGAGACCGACATCGGTGACAGAGATCGAAGTTTTACGGGGTTAGCGAGGTTATTACGAGACGGTTTGTGGAAGGATTTTCATCGATAGCGTCGCCTCGACAAAGCTCACGAAGAAAAATGAGAAGTTCATATGGACGAGACAAGTGCGAGTGTAGTTTTCAAGAGCTGAAGGAAAAGGCGACTACCGCTTTGTGCGCGATTCCATCGGTCTGGAGGATTCGAGATCTATAGTGATGCGTCATTCGGGGATTGGGTTGCGTGCTGATGCAACATGGCGAGTTGTTGCATACGCTTCCGCGATTGAGACCTCATGAATTGAATTATCCGACGCATGACTTAGAACTCGCGGCCATCATATTCGCGTTGAAGATTTGGAGGCACTACTTGTGTGGGGAAAAGTTTCGAGATCTTCACGGACCATCAGAGTCTCAAGTATTTGTTCTCTCAGAAAGAGTTGAACATGAGACAACGGCGATGGATGGAATTGCTAAAAGACTACGATTGTGATATTCTATATCACCGGGAAAGGCGAACAAGGTCGCCGATGCATTGAAGTCGGAAGTCTTCGGTGGCACGAATCTTGGTTAAGGAGTGGAACTTAATCGAGAGAGCTCGAGATTCGGAATTCAAATTTGAGGTAGGCCACCTTTCAAGTTTTATGGCCACCCTCGTAATTGAACAGGATATCAGTCGAGAATCAAGCAACTTCAACCGAACGAGATCCGGACGTACGAAAATTCTTCAAGAGGATACCGACAAAAGAAAAGCTGATTTTCAAGTTTCGATGATGGAGTGCGAGGTGTCGTGGACGTTTGGTTGTACTGACGATGTAGAGCTTAGAGAAGAAATTTTATCGAAGCACATCGTAGCAATTACGGCGTTCATCTGGAAGCACTAAGATGTATCGAATTTGCGTCAACACTGCGGTGGTCGGGTATGAAGGCGGACATCGCCAAGCATGTGGCCAAGTGTTTGACTTGTCGGCAAGTAAAAGCTCGGCATTGTAAGCGGGAGGATTTCTACAACCTCTCGCGATCCCAGTGGAAATGGGAGCATATCACGATGGACTTCGTGACTGGACTACCAAGGAGTCAAAGGGAAATGATTCAATTTGGGTAGTAGTCGATGTGGCGACAAAGTCGGCTCACTTCATTGCGGTTCGAAAGGACACGAGTCCGGATAGACACGCGAGACCTGTATGTGCGTCGGGTGGTTCGTATGCATGGAGTGCCAATTTCGATAACATCGATAGAGACCCAGAGATTTCTTGCTGCTTTTTGGAAGAGCTTGCGAGTGCTTTAGGTACAAAGCTTGACAGTGCGGCATATCATCCTCGGACGGATGGCCGGTCGAAAGGACGATTCGAGACTCTTGAAGACATGCGAGAGCGTGTGTAATAGATTTCAAAGGAAGTTGGGAGGATCGGCTTCATCTAGTGGAATTCGCCTACAACAACAGTTATCGCGAGCATCAAGATGGCTCCATTTGAAGCGTTGTATGGCGAGCATGCGGAACTCCCAGTGTGTTGGGATGAAGTCGGGAAAGAAAGATAACGGGCCCGAGTTGGTTCAGCAATCGGTAGATGCCGTGGCGTGTCGAGATAGATTGAAGACGGCGCGGAGCGGCGGAAAAGTTATGCGAGATAAGCGTCGAAGGTCTTTGGAATTCCAAGTTGGTGATCACGTTTTTTGAAAGTGTCACCAATGAGGGGAACTTCGCGCTTTGGTAAGAAAGGCAAACTAAGTCCGAGGTACGTAGGTCCATTTGAGATTCTTGAAAGAATCGGAAACCTAGCGTATCGTCTTGCGTTGCCGCCAAGATTGGCGCAAGTGCATGACGTATTTCACATGTCGATGTTAAGGAAGTACGAGGACCCAACCCATGTGCTCAATTTCGAGGAATTGGACGTGGATGACCGTGTGTCATACGTTGAAAGCCCGGTCCAGTTGTCGATCGTAAAGAGCAAGTTACGCGTACCAAGACCATTCCGTTGGTCAAAGTGGTGCAGCAACACCACGGCATCGAAGGAGCGACTTGGGAGGCGAAGAATCGATGAGACAATTGTACCCCGCCTTTTTGAGCGAAGTGTAATGGTTTAAATTTCGAGGACGAAATTTTTATAAGAGGAAGAGTTGTGACATCCCGAAATTCGACCCCGTTTCGATAAAGTGAAATGGGCATTTCGTCGACGTGCCTATGGCCTTTTCTCGGCGATCACTCACGAGTTAACTAACCTATTGGGTGAAGCCGTTAAGGGATGTATCGCCGTAAAATCCCTAAAAGCTACCTAATTGGTTGGATTGAGCCAAAATCACGTCCGATCGATTTTTAACCACGAAATTGAACTCGATTTCGGGAATCGAATTTTAAGCGCGTCATAATTCTTAATTTTAGGATCTGTCTCATCGCTCGTCAATTTATTGACGAGTCCAAATTTCAATAAAGAAATTATCGGAAGAAAAATTTGAAGTCCGAAAGAGAAATTAGAAAGGAAAAGGAAAGAGAAAAAATTGGGTATTTCCTTTTCTTTTCTTTTCCTTTTCTCTCTCTCTCCCCCTCTCTTTTCTTTTCTTTCTTTTTTTTTCTCTCTTTTCTTTCTCTCTCCTCTCTCCTCTCCCTCCCCCAGCCGTGCGAATCCTCCCCCTTCCCCACCGCTCATTCCCTCTCTCTCTCTTTTCTCTCTCTCTTCTCCCTCCTCTCTCTTCTTTCTTCCTCTGCGCACGCTCGACCGAACCCCTGTTCTTCTTTCTTCTTCTCCTTCTTTCCTTGCGCCGAGCGAGCAGAACCAGCCCGCCCTCGGCCGCTCGTCCCGCCGTCCCGCGTCGCGTCGCGCCGGACCGCCGCACCGCCGCCCACGCCCGCGCGCTTCGCCGCGCCGCCCGCCGTCCGCGCACGCCCAGGCCGAGCGAACCAGCCCTGTTCGCTCCACCCGGCCGTCCCCGCCCGCCTCCCGGCCACCGCCAGCCCGGACCTCCCCGAGACCCCCTCGCCCTCCGCCGGCCTTCCCTCGCCCTCCCTAGCCGCCGGAGCAGCTCCGTCCGGCCCGAGCAGCAGACCCACGAAGTGGGTTTCAGCCACTCGGGCCCGCTTTTGGGCCGTTTCCGGCCCCGGATCCGCGAGTCGCTTTGGGAAGTCTCGTTCCTCGCGTCGCCGCCGTCGGATTGATCCGATTTGCGCGCGATTTGGTGAGTAATCTCACTAATCCAGGATTAGTGGCTAATTATGCTTTAAGCTGGTTTAGATTTAATTAATTATATTTAGGTTGTTAGATTAGAATAAATTAGCAATTATTAGCCAATTGTGATGTGAATTAGATAAATTGAATGTGTAATTAGCAAGTAGACGCGGTCTACTAATTATTGGAAGTGCCTCGGGATTTTTTCCCGACCCTTAGTGGGCTCCAATTAGGCTTTTCGGGCCTAAGGGGATTTTTAGCATTTAAATATTAATTTTCGGAATTAAATTAAATAATTATTTATTTTCTGAAAATTCAACTGAGATGGCCTGGAAGGAAAATTATGCTGATGAGCGTGGTGAAGTCCGTTTATTTAATCGGGCTTTAGTTTGAGCTAAATTGAATTTTTAATAATTAATAATTAATTTTCGAAATTAATTAATAATTAATTATTTTCGGAAATTAAGATTTTGATGGCCGACGGCCCGAAATCTCGTGCTGATCGTCGTGGCGCAGTCCGTTTATTTATTTGAGCTCCACGTTGTACGGAATTAATTAAATTGTGATATTTTAGGGATTTACCCTAAATTGATTGGAATTGATTGTGATTGAATTGTTGATTGATAAATGGCCAAGTATGTTATTCAGTATTTATAATGCTTTGTGGAGTTGATTTAATTATTTGATTGAGAAATCGTTGGGCATTGGTTGTCGATATTGAAAGTGAATTGGTAACCCCGCAAAGAGGACACGTGGCTCGGTGACTTGGAGTGTCACACAGGAAAATGCACGTGAGTTCGGTGGTTGAATATGTCACCTTGGCGAAAAGGTCGCCGAGAGAATGCACGTGGCTCGGAGACTCGGTATGTCGTCCTAGAGAATGCACGTGGCTCGGTCGAGGTGGCATCTAAAAGGGCACGTGGTCTCGGCGACTTGATGCATCGCTTTGGTGAAATGCACACGAGAGAATGCACGTGGGCCCGGGCATCTAAAAGGGCACGTGGTCTCGGCGACTTGATGCATCGCTTTGGTGAAATGCACCTGAGAGAATGCACGTGGGCCCGGGCATCTAAAAGGGCACGTGGTCTCGGCGACTTGATGCATCGCTTTGGTGAAATGCACCTGAGAGAATGCACGTGAGCCTAGGCATCTAAAAGGGCACGTGGGCTCGGTGACTTGATGCATCACTTTGGCGAAAGGTCGCGAGTATGCACGTGGGCCCAAGGTTCGAGGCACGTGAACTCGGAGACTTGGAAGGTCGTCTGGAGAATGCACGTGGCCTAGCTTTTAAATATCCCACAGTGGGGATTGAATTGTATGACATGTAATCGTGGTTCGATTTGTTGAAGTGAATGTGTGTTTATTGTGAAGCTGTGCGACTTGCGGGTGGGATCGAGAGGCCAAGGTAAGTCCTGCGCCCGTGCGTGTTTAGGCAGCCTTTAGTATAATAGTTTACTAATCGGGCTTAGTGGGGTAGAACTCGGCGAGACGTAGTCTCATCCCGGTTTGGGAAAACCATTTCAGGACCCCGTGAAGAGGCGAGGAGGAGGAATCCGAGAAGGAGAACTCGGGGTGAGATCTGAAGAAAGGATTTTTGGAAGAAGAAGACAATATTGAGAGGGGCCTTGAGTACGGCCTAGTTTGTTTAAGTTTCTGTCTTCTTTTGAGATCTCCTTTTTGATGTGAATAGTTTTGAAAGGGTTTGTGGTTTGTATAAAAGTTTGGTTATAAATTTCGGTATGAAAAATATGGCCTGCTTTTCTATCCCATCGTTTTATTGTCTGGGGATTTTAAGCGCTTCCGCATGTGCTTAAAACTAAAAGGGTCGGCGATACATTGTCTGGGATATCGCATATAAAATCGACCAAGAGTGAAGGATGTGTGCGTGCCCGAGGAGCGGGCGTGACAACTATAATTCAGGTAACCAAATGAAACTTCCATTCTGCCAGGGTTTACTCGTTTCTACATGATTAACTCTCAATTCAAGCACCTACCTTCATAGATGTTTGACAATCTCACTTTCCACTATTGAGGAGGCGAGTGCTTAGTTGAGACTAATCGATGCAATGCTTTGGGAGATTGCATCTGATTTAGCTGTTCATAGATGATGATAATGAGTCCTTTTGACTTAGAAAGATAAAAGTCACTGCCTTTGCCTATATTCATTGAAGGAAAGTGGCAAATCGTTTCATTCTATTTTTCTATTTCTACCATCGTTTTTTTACCCTATTGATTTATCATCTTTGTTATCTCTTCGATCGTTAATCAAGATCAAAAGTAAGCTTTCACAAGTCTTTTCACGAATCTCAAAAGATCCATCAACCACTGTATTGTCAAATGCTTAGCATAAGGGCATCACAGTACCTAAACTTTTTGAAATTTTTTTATATAATATAGTCTCTAAACTGTATATTTTTCATGGTAGTCATTCTGTCAAAAGGTAAAAATGAAAATGATTACATGAATTGCCACATAAACGCCACCGTTGGTGCTGATGTGGCTAACTTGACTACTAAAGAGCACCGGAAAGTTGGACCCCTTTTTACATAAGCACGATAGCCCTCCTCCATCTACGTAAAACCATCTGCTAGATGGCAGACGGCTTGATGAAATAAATCTATAACACTATTGCCTAGATGCTCGCTTTATGCCATAGATTTCCCCTTTTAGCGAAGTTCTCAAAGAATCCAGGTAGAAGCACTGGTAAGGGTCTAATCTATTCTGAAATGGAAGCAAATGGAGCGAAATTGGAACTCTACACCATTTTTTGGCCATTTTCTTTTGCTCCTCTTTCTTGACAATAATAAGCATATTATTATTGGGGCCAGTTCCACATTATTTTTGTTTGGCTAAGATAGATCCGTTTTAAGATGATTGACCAAATTAGCCTTTTAACTCTGGCTAAGCATGTAATGATGTTTAGTGACGCATTACTTAGGCGATTATGATCCAATAATTGCCGCTTTCTTATCTTAGTTTACTTCAAGAGGTGGTGAAAATATCACATAATGTGCACTTTGTTAGAAACTCAATTTAGGAATTACTTCCGTTTGTCCCTACTAGGAAAAATTAATTCTTGGTTCGATTCGATCTCACCCAGAAATTGAGAATCGGACCAGAAGGACTTGGTTCCCAAATTCTGGAACTGAGGATTAGGCTTCTTGGTCTTGGGACTTGACCATTAGATCGGTCTAGTTCCCAAGCGGTCTAATGGAACATGTGGATTCACAATAATTCCTATTCTTCAAATGTGTTAAAACACATTAAATTCCACACACAAACACACTCAAAGACCAATTGGTTATTTATGGACAGTCAATTCAAAGCTACCAAAAGTAGTGGAGGTGTGACTTGACTCATGAGAGGCGAACAAGGAAAGAGTAGACAATGCGTGAGAAATAAAAATTTATAAATAAAAAATAATTCTTCCAATTTGGGTGGTTCGATTTCCCTAGGAACTGGACCCCGAACCGAAAATCACTAATTCCAATTTTATGAAATCGGGAATTGGACCAATGCCTTTAGGAATTGCCTGTGAGATAAGCTCGATTCGGTTTGGATGATTCCCAATTTGGGTGGTTACTAGTTCAGGTGATTCGTATTACTCACCCCTAATCCCTTCAATCTCAAAATCAAAAAACTTCACAAGATTTAACAAAAAAAAAAGGAAGCAAAGAGAAGACCAAGATTAAACTTTTTAGTAATACTATTTAACACGTCAAGTCATGAACAATAGTCTTTTGCTATCATATTCGTTCAAAAGGAAATTGTAGAAAAAATTTATTAACATTTTCCAGATTTAGTTAGATCTCGTATCCAAATGAGAGAGATAATGAAATGTAGAGACAAGAGAGAATAATGTTTAGCCATTGCGCTTAAAAATATGTTGTTTTAGCAAAAAGAAGATGTCCAAAATAGTCCGACCCATTTATATTTCATTCTCTCTGTCTTATCATTCCATCACTTTATTTGTGCCTTCTCATTAATTAATGTCCTTTTTATATGGAAAATATACAGGACTTGAGAAATAAATGTACTTTAAATGTACTTCTGACATGCAAAAAAAAAAAAAAACACTAAATAGTAATTCTATATTTTGTACTTTATTGTCCCATCATCATATTTTGTTAGAAAATGCACATAAAAATGCGAATAGCCGGTCCTACATGTGCTGGCCTTGGTTTAATAGTCACTGACAATATAATTTTCTATTATAATTTATTTTCCTGTCCAAAATTATGGCATCCAATGCCACGGACAAATCCTCCCCAAAGCTTTTGAAATTCTACACCCAACGCCCCTCGCTCGTTCCTCTTGCCTTTTTACCACGCACGTTTTGGCTGTTTTTTCATGTTCGGACCTTCCATGTACTGCGAATGAAGCGTTTATGTGGTAAATATCGTCTAGAACTTTAGGAAATTGATGGTGTGATTTTGACCAATCAACCAACCTGTTACAGGTGTCATGGGGACATTGATAGGGATGGATGGTAATTTCCAACCGATTTGGACAATACCCGGTGATGCTTTATAGACCGATGGTCTGATATTGATAAAACACGATTTCAACATCATTTCGTCTGAGCACACAATGACAATATCAATATCTAAAAGATTGTGTATGTATAGGTCTCTAAAATGGTAAGAATGTCATTTGTAATACCGGGAAAGATAACACAAATAATTTTTGAATTTTAACTTAATATATAATGCGATTCTTGAATTTTCATTTATTCAATATAGTCTATTAACTTTTGATAGATATTTAAGTTAGTTCTCGATAAAGTAATTGAATATTAAATCACATATTTTCGTCAAATAGCTTATCTTTTAGAATAGTCGATAGTGATCTCACAAAATCTCGGATGATATCAAAGTAGTAGGTTTCGACTTTAAATTTTTTCAAATCCCATTTATCTCTCAAATTAAATTTTCATGCTTAAGATTAGACTAAGCAAGTTAAATATTAAATTTAGTTCTCGTTAAAGTAATTGAATATTAAATCACATATTTCCGTCTAATAGCTTATACTTTTAGAATAGTCGATAGTGATTTCACAAAATCTCATATGATATCAAAGTAGTTGGTTTCGACTTTAAATTTTTCAAATCCCATTTATCTCTCAAATTAAATTTTCATGCTTAAAATTATGGCATCCAATGCCACGGACAAATCCTCCCCAAAGCTTTTGAAATTCTACGCCCAACGCCCCTCGCTCGTTCCTCTTGCCTTTTTACCACGCACGTTTTGGCTGTTTTTTCATGTTCGGACCTTCCATGTACTGCGAATGAAGCGTTTATGTGGTAAATATCGTCTAGAACTTTCGGAAATTGATGGTGTGATTTTGACCAATCAACCAACCCATTACAGGTGTCATGGGGACATTGATAGGGACGGATGGTAATTTCCAACCGGTTTGGACAATACCCGGTGACGTTTTATAGACCAATGGTCTGATATTGATAAAACACGATGTCAACATCATTTCGTCTGAGCACACAAGGACAATATCAATATCTAAAGATTGTGTATTAGGTCTCTAAAATGGTAGGAATGTCATTTGTAATACCGGATAAGATAACACAAATAATTTTTGAATTTTAACTTAATATATAATGCGATTCTTGAATTTTCATTTATTCAATATAGTCTATTAACTTTTGATATATATTTAATTTAGTACTCGTTAAAGTAATTGAATATTAAATCACATATTTTCGTCTAATAGCTTATACTTTTAGAATAGTCGATAGTGATCTCACAAAATCTCATATGATATCAAAGTAGTAGGTTTCGACTTTAAATTTTTCCAGGTCTCATTTATCTCTCAAATTAAATTTTCATGCTTAAGAAATGCATTAGGGTAGTGTTAGAGTAATTAAATATTAAACCATGTGTTTTCATCTAATAGCTTAAATCTTTATAATATTCAGTAGTGATCCTACAAAATCTCTCAATTTTTAAATTAAATGAAAATGTGAGGTTCAATCAGAGCACAAAATCCCGATGCCTTGACTCATAGGTCGTGGTGCAGATTGATTTTCCGGTGAACCTTCAACTAAGCTCGTGGTTCATACTTCAAGTTTTAAACCGTCTATGCTCCAGCAAATTTGTCAGTACTTGTCGATATTCGACAAGTTTCTTAGTTGACAACTTAATTATAGTTGATTCGTCATTATTTGTTGTGCTTCTAATTTTATGAGCTGTATAAATTCATGTGATATTCTCCACAATTAGCTCCATCCTGCCTTTGGCATTGTAGTAAAACCACAAATGAGATTCCCATAATATTCAACTGGTTTAGATTACATTTGGCTCAAATTGTGATGATTTTATTTAGGGCAAATTTCTTTGTCGGCTTCCAAGCCTGCATTTATGGTCAGTTATAGCATGAGCTGTATATCCTGCATAAATTAGCTGAATTTGTATATGCTGGCATCTTTCTCCCAAAATTCCAGCACTGAAATCGTGAATAACAATGCCATAACATGTGAACCACTCATACAATTACTGTCCGGCCGAAAAAGTAGATATGTAATGTTTAATGTCTATCCCTCAATTCTCTATTGCTTTGGAATCGTTCCTGTCTGATGAATGATTCATTATTACTCTAAAAGGCATTGACAAGCCTGTCCTTTTCAAGGATCGCATAGTTCTCTTAGCATTAGTATCTATAAAGAATCAGATCCTTCACAAATTAAATGGCAAAGAATATCAGATTATATGCTTATTAACCTCAGATAGTACACCGATCTAAGAATGCAATATTAATCCTAATGTAATAGAAATTCACAAAGCTTTCACTGTGCACACTAATCGACTCTCTAAATTCAATCAATTTACAAATCAAAAATATTGAACACCTTTAACGTCTTTTAGAAGAATATTAGGGAGAATTACCAAAAAAATCATAAACATTTTTGTACCTGTATCAATTCAGTCATGAACTTATTTTTCTGGTTAATTGAGTCATAAACCTTTTACAATTGTGTTAGTTCGATTATTTTGGCCAAAATTGGTCGGCCGGTGTTGACGTGGCCAACGGCTTGCACCGGAGACATTTTTTAATAACATTTTATTTGTTTGAATTATTTTATTAATTTTTAATCTTTTTTTTAATCCCCTCTCTCCCTCTCCCCCCCCCCCTCCTCCTCCCTTCTTCCTTTAGCTCTAGCGACCGGCCAACCCTCGCCGGTCGTCGATTGAGATAGTCGCGTGAGCTCGCCTCGCCGTCGTTTGATGAGGGTGAGCTCACCCAGCCACTAGTGGAGAGGCGAGCTCGCCCAGTGACGGCGAGGCAAGCCCTCACTAGATTCGACGGGGCTTGCCCCGCCAATGATTGTGTGAGCTTGCCCTCACCCAACGACGGCGAGGTGACCTCGCTCGATTGCCTCGTTTGGCAACTGGCCAGCCCTTCCTTCTAGTCGGTCATCGGGGCCAAAGGAAGCCCCGCTAGTGATTGCGTGAGCTTGCCTCGCCCAACGATGGTGAGGTGACCTTGCTCGATTGCCTCAATTTGGCAACTGGCCAGCCCTTCCTTCTAGTCGGTCATCGGAGCCAAAGGAAGGAGGGGGAGGGGGAGGGGAGGGGGAGGGGGAGGGAGAGGAGAGGTAAAAAAGATTAAGAATTAATAGAATAATTCAATAAAATAAAATATTATTAAAAAGTTGTGATCGGCCGTCGGTCGGACCAATTTTTTGGTGGAAGGATTGAATAATTATAGAATAATTATAAAATGTTTATGATTGCAAAAATCGATCATGGCCGAACAAACTGTTAAAAAATAAGTTAAGGACTGATGACATTTTTAGTTTTCGTTTGCTCACAAATTCATTGTAAAGATTTATGACTTAATGCTTTTTTTGTTTTTGGTAAAATTTTACTGATCATGGCCGAATGAACTGTTAAGATATGTGAAATTTTAAAAATTAAATTTTTTCTCTCTTCCTTTCCATCTCCCATTGTCGCTACAGTTCAAATCTGGTTGGAGTCATGGCGACCATGGGAAGACGGAGCTGACTAGGCCGGTGACACCGCTGGTCCGTGATCGACGAGGTGAGATCTGGAGCCAAGGTTCATGGCTGAGCCACCATCTTAGTCCCGGTGGCTTGCAGTAAATGGCCGAGCCAACTCTTCATGGTTGCTCGCGTTGGGGCTTGTAAGTCGCCAGATCAAGAAATGGTAGTTGATCTCAAGCCTTCGCGTTGCAGATTTCATTCTAGGTCATCCATACAGAGCGACAATGAAGCTCAGAAAAGCAAGGAAGAATAGAAAGGCGCAGGCAAAAAGCTCAGGCGTTGTCTGAGATTATTTGCATCGTCTCTCAAAAAACTACGCCCTTCCCCTTCAATTCTCCAAATCCCATGTCGTCCTCTCTCCTCTCTGTTCAGCACACCGTAGAGACCCAGATTCTTAAATGATCAACTCAATAACCTGAAATCTCCGGCAAAGTGCAAAGCTTGGTTTTTTCTTGAGTTCAGTTATTTATCGAAGATCCACACGATCGTTTATCTCCAGCAACGGAAGTTCTCAGTCCGCCTCGCTTCCCATCAATTTTTCTGCCTACTTTTAGAGTATTGAATTCTCTGTGGAAGCTGGGTTGAGCAAAAACGGCCTCCTCCTCTGCTTCATGAGGAAGAGGGGATTTTTTATAAACACAGTTTATTCTTAATTTTAATCTCGCAAATCAATATTTATTTGGATAATATTTATTTATATTCATGTTATATCTGGACGTGAACAGATATCGGGTGGGAGATTTGAAATACTATCAAGCAAAAATATTCGGATGACTAAATGTAACCTGAGAGAATACTATCTCCATCTTTAGTTCTTACTAGGTTTATCCCTATCGGGAAATCATATCAACTGATATAAGCAAGACGAAAGAGTTTGATTGATGTTTGAAATCTTCCAAATTGACTAAGATAGTACTTACATAGTAGAAAGAATTTAATGATGTTTGACTTTCAGCTTTATAACAGTTTATGGGTGGACACTAGAAATGTCAAAAGACGTTTACGGTACTTGTTTTAATGTTAAACGTTTTTGCCGGCACTTAAGCATCAAATTGGATAAAAAAACAATCCTTCAAGAAATTCTGACAAAAAAATTAGGTGGCTTTTAACAAAAAACCAGTCCATGTGGACTTTTTTGGCTGCTGTCCAATGAATAAGAAAGGAAAATATGGGCAAATTTTTTTCCCTGATCTCTCTCCTCTGTTACCCTCTTCGTAAGCTCGGTCTCTTCAACAATGGCATCGGCCCTCTTCCTCACCTGCGCGCCTCCTGTCCCTCTTGCTCGAAAAACCCATCTAGTCATCCCCTCTCCCCGAATTTGACCTCCGCCCCTCTTCCATTGTTGCCACCAGTGTAGTCGCCACCACATCTAGGCTCTAGCCGAGCAACGCCGACGCTCACGAATCTCGGTCGTCCATGGACGAGTGCCCGTGTTGCTTGCGAGCCACCCGTATTGTCTCTGGCAAGCTTGGCCGAGAGGCCTTGTTGTCGTGTCTTCAATTTTCGCTTTTCAAGAGTTCGCCTATCTGTCTTGATTCTCTGTTCACCCACTCCCGAAGCTTCAGACGTGCATCTCGCACCTCATCGATGTGGGTGGGCGAAGCAACGTCGTCTCGACATGATTCTGGAAAAGCTGCGCAACGAATTCAGTTCTGGGGGTTTGAATGATTCTTTTTTTTTTTTTGGGGGGTATATACACATACATCTTAGTTGGAGGGAGTGGGCACAGTCTCCACAAACGCTTTTTCCGCGAAAAAGGAAGCAAAAGCTGTCGGTAGCTCTCGATGTTATGGAGCTCCCGGATTGTCATCCACTCTCAATCGCTGGAATAGTATCGATGTGCCATGAACTGTCGTGCTCTACTCTCTATACTGCGATTCGATCACCTAAAGAACTCGGATCCGGCTCAACACACCTATGTTGGCTTTGATCCTTGGCTTTTTCATCACTAAGAATATGGGAAACTCATCAAAAAATTTAAACCTATTGCAATTATACCAATTCAATCCTAAACTTATTTTTTGACCAAATTGAGTTTAAACCTTTATAATTATTCATGATCAGTCCATCCAGCCAAAATTGGTAGGTTGGTCGACATGGCACAAGCGGGCCACATCGAGCTTTTTTTAATAATATATATTTTTTATTAATTTTTCCTTTTTCCTTTTTTCCCCCTCCTCCCTCTTCCTCCCTCCTCCTTCCTTTGGCTCAGGCAACGGCTACGCGGCTAGTCGCCGGACTAAGGCAATCCAGCCGAGTGAGCCCCACGGATCTCGGCGAGGGTGAGCCTCGCGAGTCGGCGGGCGAGGTGAGCCTCGCTAGATCCGGTGGGGGCTCACCCCGCCGGATCGCCTTAGTTTGGTGACTGGCCAGCCTAGCCGGTCGCCGGAGCCCAAGGAAGGAGGAGGGAGGAGGAAAAAAATAAGAAAAAAAGAAAAAATAAATAAAAAATTTTAAAAATAAAATATTATTAAAAAAGCTCGCTGCCACATCAGTCCACATGACCGACCAATTTTGGTTAGATGGACTAATCGAGAATAATTGTAAAAGGTTTAGGACTGAATTGGCACAATGCGATAGATTTATGACTTTTTTGGTAAATTTTCCCTAAGAATCTTCCTGTTGATCTGACCTTCGTTTGCCGCCACCGCTACTACCACCAATTGATTTGGAAGAGTGCAAGGCGTGCTCTGTTTTACCCTACTTCTTGGCCGGAAGTTACAAAGTGATGAAACTGCTTTCGGAATCTATTCGTTCGCTTTGATTCCGACGGGCGCTGATGACTAAACTTTCTGTCCTTGCTCTTGTCCCAAATTGCAACTCCATCATTGTCCACATACGAGAGGGTGTCTGTGCTCCTCGTTTTGTAGTGTTTAGACCAAAGTTGAGGTTGAGAGTTTACCTTCTCTATTATCAAGGAGGAGTGGGTTGGGCCCTCATGACTGCGGAGGTCGGGATGAGCAGGTGAAGCAACTTCTTCGTGGCTTGTCAGAACATGGTGTATTGGGGTGGCAGGATTCATTCCATAGCCGGTTAGGTTTTGAAATTGGGGCTTTTTTTTTTTAATTATAAATTTGGCGATTTAGGGATTTCATTTTGAGGAAAGTTACTAAATGACATCATTTCTTGCTCTAGATGTTGACTAGACCCTCCAGCGAGCCTCGTTGGCTTAAGAAATTAAAAAAAAAAAAAAAAAAAGGGCTACATTGGATTTCCAGCCATATAGATTGGAGTTAACACTGAAAAGATTGTTTTAAAAAAATTTGACACTTAAATAAGCTCTCGAAAACTTTTGGTACTAAAGTGAGTACCAGAGACGACTCTTTAGCATTTTTGGTGTTCTTCTCCCGCATTTTACTAGCGCATCCAATAATGACATTGAATATTGATCATCAATTTGCAGCATCCGCAATTTCAATTGAGCAAAATCATTAATAATCTATGATTTGATCCATCAATTTTCCTTATAAGTTAAGTTATGACCAAAGATGTGCATTTTCATATAAGTGAATTATATAATTCCCACCTAACCTACCATTTATCATATTGAATCCAAAATATCCTGGTGTATCCACTAATAAAGAGAATGACCAATTATTTGTCTATTTATACAGCTCTCATCTTTTGATTCTCCTCGCTTAAATATCTTATTAATCTTGAGCCATAATCTTATATTTTTCCTTGTATACAACCATCTCTGTCAACAAATGATGAAGTTATTCTGCCTACTTCTATAATCTTTTTACTCAAGAAACCTATTAATGCATTTAGACTATTGTCCACGGTTTCATAAAAAATTATGGTCCACACTCCTAGTGTCAGCAGGAGATGCACTATCATGCACTCCAACTTGAAAAAGTTGAATCAGCAAATTACCAAAATAAGCTATTTTCATGACCCCGACTATGCTAAAGGTACGAATTTTCAAAATTAAAATCATTTTAACTTAATTATTTTTGTCTTAATCCGACTAAATATCACTCCTACGTGTGAATTTGATGGTTGATGTAACTTCCCAACGCTAACTTCTTGATAGCTTGGTGACACTTACGGGTATAACATTTTGAGATAATCTTGCTTTATCAGTACGTTTGATAATGACATTGAGTATGGATTATTGAGTTGCCGCATTGTCAAAGCAAAATCATCAATAATGTGTGGTTCGTCAAACATTTGTGATTTGATTAATTCATTTTCAAGTATCACTTGTCAAATCAGATAAGGGCTCACAGTAATGGAGTGAGCTTCCCTTAATTTTTTCATCCTTAAGAAATGAATTTTGTTGCACGAAACATCCATCTCCTTTCTAGTTTATTATACCGATCTCTTATACAGTTGCTTCTAATTTTTTTTCTATGTCGCTAATGAAAAGTTGGCCATTCGTTAATGAAGCTTCTACAATCTTGCACTGCATGCTAAATAATCCAAGAAGCACTCCCTGACCCATTTAGCACTTTGAAGACAATTTTACTATCCATTTTCGACATTCGATCTCTCTTCATTGGATGATTGTTTCGCTAGAATTTTCCTGCGACCAAATAGTTTTCACTGAAAGTTGTTCTTCAATTTTTATTTAAGGAAACTAGGCACCTGCACCAATTCTGGACAAAAAATACCATAGGCAAATAGGAATCTAACTTCTTCAATCCTAAAAGCACTGCACAATCCCAAACCAAGTCGGAATTTAATTGATGACAAGGCCTGAAAATTATGGACTTGATAACGTGACAAGGTGTAAGTAAATTACGATGAAATTTAATCCACATCACAATTTGAGAATATAAAGATACAATCTCAGAATTTAATTGTCGATGAAGTACCCAAGATAAAGATATACGCTGCAATTTAATTGATGATGCAGATTTGAAAGCTACAACTTAAAAGATAAAGTGCAAGTAAATAATGATAAAGAGTAAATCTGCTTGATTTGTGTGGGAGGACTTCTGATGGCCAACTAGCAGTATTTATAATAATTTATGGTGACCCGCCTTTTGACGGAACTTGTCGTCTATATTTCCTTCAGCCACTGCTGTCGGTTACCTTCACATCTCAATAACTCCTCTTCCTTCTTGTCTTTCTTCATAAACAGTAGCAATGGGTGTCCCATGATCTTATTTTTAGATTGTAGCCGCTACCGCAAAAACGTGCACCTTTGTTCTCAACTGCTTCATTAATTTTAAAGTCCAAAACAGCTTGCCAATGCCCCTTCAATAAGTATTCATCACAGCAACTTTATTGGCTACTGACTTTCAACCGTATTTCGACAATTGAATATGTGGCATTGATGAACCTCATCATTAACAAGCCTAAGCACTTATATACATGAGATGACGTATTTGCAGTGATATCCACATGCTACACGCGCGACTGCCCATATTCAGGTGCCATTCATGTGTTTGTCCTTACCTGCCTAGCAAGTGGATTATTATTGGTGTCACCAATGATATGATCAGGAGTTTCTGGCACCGCTAGGGTTTTGGCTTGTAAAGCGGAATGACTTCTGGGGTTTCAAATTGTGTAGCTGAATCAGATGGAAATCTTTGTGATTTTCCTCCTATTATGTTTCCTTCATGGTCACTAATAGTGAAAACCTAAGCTCCTGGCTTCTTTTGTGATGAAAAAGCCCCATCTGAATTAATTTTTATTTCCCGAAGCTTTGGTGCTTTCCATCCGTCTGATCGAGATACGGAATCATAATGTCTTCTCGAACTCAACTGTTCTTTCACCTTGTTAAAAGCTTTCAAGTTTGAAGTCACAAAGTCACAGCTTGGATCACCCCATAATTGGCGGGCTTCACTTGACAAAAGTTTGATTATTACCTTCATTCTAGATTTGGCAAAAAGATTGTGGAAACTTCTTCTTTTAGATGGCGATGATAAAAAATTGACCGATTAACTATATTTTTGAGCCAATATTTTATTCATGACAATCTGGCTATGATTCGCGCAAGCCATTGTGCCCGTATCCGATTTTCCCAAATGCAAAGAAGAAAGATATGTTTTGGAGTTTCTGGTTTGCACTTGCATATAGAGCACAATGGCGAAGGCAAGATCTTTCTCTTATGAAGGTTTTCCGTCGTGGGTAATGCGACTTGAAATAGGTTCCACAAAAAAATGCTTTATTTTCAGCTGCACATCAAGAAACCACAAAGATCTCCATTGAGTCGTAGGCGCAGGGTGTGATGAGAAAGCAGATTCCTCGATTTGAACTAGGGTCCTTTGCCTTGTCCCTCATGTCCGCTCTTCACAGTGCATTGTCCGTTCTCCATTGGTGTCTATATCAGCCTGTCTTTTGAGTTTGCATGCCCAGGAAGAATTGCGAGAATTTCTTCTGCCATTTCTTTTGAATAAATTTCTCTCATCAAAAGTTCATTCCATGTCTTTGGTTGGCTTAGGATCAGCTGGTTAGCTGTCGTGGGATTGCCTTCATTTATGGGGCCTTGATAAGTTCCAGAATTTAACCGTTGATCTTCCCTATGTGAATTTTTGAGCCGTTAGCTATCGTCTATCTCAATTGTGGTTCTAGTAGATCTCTTCCCATGAATAAACTTTGCCAATCCCAAAATGATTTATGACTTCACTTTGCTTTCCAGAAGTCCATGTTAGCAAAATAGATGGCTCTAAAACCCTGTGCCACAGACTCTGGCTGGGAGTGCATTCTCCAAGTTTGCTTCCCTAATATGGAAACATTAAAGTCACGCAGCTCTCGGAAGCTGAAGTTGCCATTATTTTTTGTTCTTGTTGAGACATCTCGTCTTTTCCAGTGAATCCCTTTACGTCCTTCTGTACATTTTCACCAAAATGATGCAAAATTTTTCCTCAAATCAATCTGCAGATAGATTTACGTACTTTAAAGACAGAATTTGCAATAGTGGGGATGGATTGCACCGTGGCGTTTATGACTTCTTCCTTTCTAGCTCTAGACAGCATATTCTCCTTCCAGCTTTTAACTTTGCTATTAGCTCAGTCTAGAATCTAAGCAAACATTTCCCTTTTAACTTGTCCCAATTTGAAGGTATAACTATTTTTCTATATTTCGGAGAATCTGTCATTGTTGCTTGTAGATTCTCTAAGCAACTTTACTAAAACAGATGCCAGATTTGTTTAAGTTGATAGTCGATCGGAAGCATGACAGTATTGGTTAGGCACGGCAGCAAGATTCTGACTCTCCTTCGCACACCCATCCAAAATGAAAATTAAGTCATCTACAAATAGTAGGTATGCGAGTACTGGGCATGAATTGGTGAGCCTTACACCCATAAGCAAAACAACTATCTATGCCATTGATAATAAAATAGAAAGGGTATTTGTAAGTATATACATAGATATGGGGACACTAGATCACCCTGTCGAAGTTCACATGAGGTCTTCCAACAACTCCATTGAATTTGACCGCATAAGATCCTATTGTTATGCATTTCATAATCTGGCCCACGGATATTTCTTGAAGCTCAATTTGTAAAAACATGTTTTATGGAAATCCTATTTTACTCTCATAGGCTTTTTGCATATCCAGTTTTAAAACCCTTACCTTTTTCTTCCGCCACTATGGACATGTAATCCAATGCTACACTACCTAGACAATTAAAATGCTGTTCTTGATCATTCGGTTTTCAACAAAAGCACTTTGCATTGGGGAAATGAGCTGGGGTGTAACGGTTGGAACCTATTAGCTAGAGTTTTAACTACTACTTTGTAGCTAAAATTACATAGACTTACAGCTCCAAACTTAGACAAGTCTTTCGGGACAGGGACCTTGGGAATCAGAGTCAAGTGTGTAGGGCTCATATTTGGATATAAAAGGCCACACAAAAACATATTTTGCAGCTCGGTTGAGATGTCATCTTTCAAAATTTCCCAATGCTCCTGATAGAAAAGGCCATTCATGCCATCTGATCGAGAAGCGTTCGTTGGACTATTTAAAAAATGATTGATTCAACCTCTTAGAAGGTGGAAACAAATTCTTATAGTAAGTCTGAGGACATTTGCTTTATTGTTTCTTTATCCATGACCTAACAAATTCTTATGGAAGTAAGGGGTTGGGCAACTTCCATAATTACAACATTTCGGGTAATGACCGATGCCACCACATAAATAATACAAATGTGGTAGACTATCGTAGTTAACGTCTATCTAAACAATCGCTTGTTCCTCCGTGACCAACGTTTTGGGTTTAAGCGGCATTCACTCTAGATTGACCTTCAAGCAAACTTTCCCATATCATAACTAGTATTCACCATTAACAGTCCTAAACTGAGATGCTAGTTTTCCCACTAACTCTTTAGGCTGTGTTTAATTGTTTGGATTTCTAGTCATGATAGAATTGAATAGAATACGATACAAAATATTGGGATTTTTTCATATCCTATTCACTGTAGAGTGAATTACTAATTTAAAGTCGGATATTTTTGGTCGGAAGAGGAAGATGTATAACTGCTGAAGCTTTTGGAATTCAAAGACCACTGCCAGAAATCAAAGAAACAAGCTGGAAAGTTGAAGATTTTGCAGATTGAAGCTTGAACTCGCTGGAGATGGAGCTTAAATTCGTCGAACTAGAGCTACGGAGAAGAAGACTCCCGCTGCTTTCGTGAACTGTTTTCATGAAACTTCAATGAGAGAGGAGTCACAGCGTGTGAACGAAGGAGACCAAAAAGGAGAGCACGGGATTTTTGAAATATAGTTAGATACGAGAAATCATATCCGGGTCTATCTCACCTCCTCTAGGATTTTTTTATTCGGGCTATATCCATTTTTTATCTTGTCCTTCACAGCTACCAAAGCACAAGATAGGATAAAACATATTATAATCTGACTTATATCCAGATGACCAAAGGCAAACTTAAGAGAGCCAGTTTATAGATAAAACAAGGAGCTGAATCCAAAATCAGCAGCAATCTAACGAATACCTTTGGATGGCGTGCCTTGTTCACACCTTTTCAGGATAAGAAGATGATTTGCAAAGGCCTATGGTGCTGCATCCTAGATTCGTTTCTCCTCTCTCTCATTAGAGAACTGGAATGCAAGAAAAGAACTCTATCAAGTCGGGAGATTATTAAGTTTTCCAACTTCCACACCTTTTCATAGGAGACTGGAAGGCATGAAAGTCGAGAGCGGGGCTGGCTAAAGGTTGCCCATCAAGAGCTGTTGGGTAAGTTCACAGTTTCTGATAGATTGATCGGATAAAGTATCATCAACTTGTCTGGCTTGTGTTTGAGGCCAGAGGTTGCTCCTTCCTTTATAAAGAGCAGCAACCTTTTCCTGGTCATTATCCTCCTAGGATAACAAAATAGGGGTGAGAAAAGACGTTGAAAGGAGGTGGTCTAGGAGAGAAAGAGTCTTGGGATGCATCAGTAGAGGTAGATGGTGGAGAAAAGGTTGAAGATGGGGAGATAGGGCATAGAGAAAACTACCACAAAGGTTAGGGTGAAGAAAGCTCTCTCCACGGTGACGGACGAAAACAGGCGATTCTTGTCCAATGATTCAATCGAGACTGGGAGTGTCGCGAAACCCATGCAATAGTTAGGAACTCTTGAAAGTATCGAGCTAGAACAACCTATTCTTCATCAATACCGTGATTTAGTTAGCGGTAAAGAATTTCCCATTGCTACCGTATAGTATTCATTTCTACTGTCATAAGCTAAGATTCTTACATGTGATCAATTACTACGACTAAATCTTGGTATATGGAAAAAAGCAATTAGAGGATAGTCAGAATTATTTGCTGAAAAAAAAAAAAATCTTCAAATCGAAATCTCATTGCATAAAATTTACTAACTAGCATGAAAAAAAAATCCAATAAATACATCATTGCATGAATGAACGTACTAGTGCGACCGCAATGCTTTGATGTTCCGCCGTCATTTCCTTCCTCATTCATCACTAAATCTCATATCAGCCTAGCCAAGCAATTTCGAGTTATGATGCAAGAAAAGTGCCACGCCAAGCTGATTCAACTTCCAAAGTTCAATCTGCGACATCGTCTCTGGACCTTCCTCTCTGCGAGCATCCTCAGGAACTTGTAGATCGCTGATTGTAATTCCCCAAACCTTCCCTAAGGAATTAACGATATCGGTTACAGCTGAAATGGAGGAAAGCGCATCCTCAGCATCTACGTCCCTCCTTCCCTGGTCCTTCATCTTCACGATGAAGGTCTCTACATGCACAGGCTTTAGGAAGCCGGTGAGAATAGCGTTGCTCACTATCGTGGTCATTGCCGATGTTCTGAAAACCTTTGACAAGCTCGTCGCCTCATTCCCTTCCATCAGTCGCCAGTTATTTCCGAGCTTCCCCGTGCGATGTTCTCAACAACCGGTCGTACTGTTGCCCAGAAAGTTGGTTCGTTTTCAAGACCTGGATAACCTGTAAATATTAGTCATTAGAATTCTTGTATCCAACTCCATCATATTTATTGTACGAAATTCCAATCCAAAACTGCATAAATAAAGAATATATAACATCTTAATCAATCGATTGGGATATTTCAACGTTATGATTATGTAATGACCACTTTGAGGTATGTCAAAAAGTCAAAACATCGAATACGCAAAGACAATTAAGAAAATAAAAATCAATTTCTATTACGATTGGTCGCGAGGTTTCCAACGATTTCAATGCTCCAAGTTCTTCCTTCTCCTTTTGCGACTGTAATTTTCACCAACTTAAAAAAAGAAAAAAATGAACCAACTCAACCGTCAAGGAATGGATACACAAAACATGTGCTCAAATTCCCTAACGCTATCGGTATCAACCAATCTCATGTCTAGCGGAACATCTATTTAACGACATCTGAATTTCTTAAACCATAAATTTGACCATTATTGAGAAAATCCATCTCAACGAAAAATGTGCATCTACCATTTGTGCTCAAGAAAATTAAAATCCAGTCTGAAGATGCAAAAGAAGGAAGCTAGGCATGGAAGAATTTCTACCATTTTCTCCATTGTCGAGGGCAGTGTAGTGACTGAACTTCATGAAAACCCTCTCAAGAGTATCCACCGTGTCATCATCACAAAGCGGAGGAAGCTGGAGGCCATACATCAGCCCTAGCATCACAAATGCAAAGCTCCTCTCTCCAACACAAATTGCCATGGAGTCTCTCGAAAGTGGCCACTGCGCGTCACGCACGGCGCACGTCGTCATCATGACGTGAGTCATGGCTTGCACATAGAGGTTGACCACAAAGGCCCCGGCTCGCAAAACTGTGAACGACTGTTCATTGCCCTGGCCGATCTCCATCACAACCAGGGAAGCACAATCGAAGTTGAAAATGTCAGTGACAGTCCCATGAGGGTGCTCTCTCCTTGTCCCTGTCATTCTTGAAAAATTCGATAGGATCAACGTTGGATCACGAAGATTTTATAGACTAGGGAGAGAATAGAAGTTCAAAAAACTAGTAGATGGACTGGAGTTTAGTTTGATTTCGGTGCAGAGAAGAGGAGGAGATCGTGAAGTCTCGAGAGTAATTTCATGAGTCGCATCACATTTCGTCAAACGTATCCATCCAATTTAACTTACCCAATTAGACTTGATAGAAGAAGTAAAAACTGGTCGGTCCAATAGGACCCGTCAACATTTTCACATTTTTCCAATAAGGAAAAATATCTCCTCAAACGTCCTAATTAGGAAAACTCCTAACATGGGCATCATTTTTCAAGGTCTCTCAAATTTTCCCTAATTACAAGTTCATTGGTTGGGCATCATATGTTAAGTGTTATAAAGTAGCTAGCCAAATTTTGTTTGCTCCTATAAGAAATTGTATAAGCAATTATATAGACATAACTTGATCTTGTCCTTTTTCGGTTTATAAGTAGGTTATCCGTTCATAGATTCGATCAAAACTTGCAAACGGATTTGCTGTCATATAACTACTTAAGTACATTGACTCATGGTTCTAATTTTGTCGACCTCTATCAAATTTGCCTTATCACAACGTCTAGTCTTATTCAAAAGTAAGTAATCCGTAACGTCAATTAATTTTTGCCACGTGGCTTAAGTTAGTGGCTTTCTGCTAGGGGTGAGCATCGGTCTAGGGTCAATCTTCGACCGACCCTAGACCGGCCCAACCCTACAAGTCCTGGTCCAGCTCCCAGGGAGACTAGATCGGTCCTTGGTCCTAGAATTTCTGGACGAACACTGTGCGGGTCGGTTATTGGTCCTGAGAATTTCGGGTTGATCCATTCGGACCAACCCTGAATATATATATCTAATATATTATTTATAATTTTTATATAGAGAAAACCTTAAAATAAACAGCGTCAACAATATTAAACGACTCTTTAATGAGGAATTCAAGTAATTTCACATTGTTCTTTAATAGTTTCGATTTTTAATGTCTTTTACGATGTCAATAGTCATAATTATGAAAGAGGAAAATGTTTTTTGTAAGGAGTCCTCATGGCGTCCAAAAAGGTATAAACAGCTCCTTATGGCATCCTCCTCTAGTATTCGTTCTCTTTTATTTTAGGAAAAAGACCACAAAAATCCCAAACTTCGCTCCAAGTGACACATTTACCTCAAACTTTTTGTGACGCTTAAAAAAACCCAAAACTTTTCAAATTGTGGCCCATTTACCCCATCAATGGCATTTTTGTCTTATTTTGTCTATTTTCATTTTTCATCTTTTTTTCATTTTTTCTTCTTCTTCCCTTCACCAACTATGGCATAATCAGCGGAGGGAAGCCGGCGTGCGGGAGGGTCGCCCTCACTTGGGCTGGCTAGGGCCGCCCTTGTCGGCATCGGGCGAGGGTGCCCTCATTCGACACCCCCTCGCTCAATCTAGTGAGGGCACCCTTGCTTGACGCCGACGAGGGCGGCGAGGATGCTCTCATCGAACTTGGGCGGGGTGCCCTTGCCACATTTGGTGAGGGAGGCCCTCGCCCGATGCCAACGAGGGCGGCCCTCAACTGCGTCGGGTGAGGACAGCCCTCGCCCGACGTCGGCAAGGGCTCTGGCGAGGCACCCTCGCCCGATGTAGGCGAGGGCGCCCTTGCCCGTGTCAAGCGAGGGGTGCCCTCACCGGTGTCGGGCGGCCCTAGCTAGCCTAGGCGAGGGTGACCCTTGCCCGACGTCGGTGAGGGTAGCCCACGCCGAACTCCGGCTTCCCTTTGCCGACCAGTTGGCGGAGGGAAGAGAGAAGAAAAAAATAAAAATAAAAAAGTAAAAAAAAAACCAAAATGCCCTATAACTTATGGTAAATGTGTTGCACGAGAGAAGTTCAAGATTTTTGTGTCACAAAAAAAAAGTTTGGGGTAAATGTGTCACGGTTAGCAAGGTTTAGGATTTTTCATGTTACAAAAAAAAATTGAGTAAATCTGTCACTTTGAGCAAAGTTTGGGTTTTTTCATGGTTTTTTCCCTTTATTTTATTTGTCTTCTTAGTCTTCGATTTGCCAAATCCGCTTGCCACTTGATACTCGCCTCGCTCGCTTTGGGTCACTCGTGTCGCTCGCTACTCGATGCTTACTTGGCTTGTTGCTCCTTGCTCAACATTTGATGCTCATTCTGTTAGATACTCATCCCACTTAATCCTCACCGCTTGCCTTTCTTAACTAATCTCGCAAACATCATCGAACCAATTGGATTGGTACAATCCTCGGCTCCCCTTTCAAAGAGTGCAAAAATGAAATAAAAAATTATTGGTTAGTCCTGGGTTGACCTTGAAACCAGATCGAACCCATTTGATCAGTCCGGTCCTTAATCATTTTTTTAAGGAGCACAAAAAATGAAATAAAAAATTATTGGTTGGTCTCGGATTGACCTCGGAATTGGACCGAACCCATTCGGTCGGTCGATCCTTGGTCCCAAGCTTAATAGGGTCGGTCCTCGATTCCAAAATTGAGGACCAGCACTATGCGAGTTGGTCCTAGAGTTAAGGGTTGGATCGGCCCAACTCGGACCGTGCTCACCTTTACTTTCTGCGGCTTTCCACGGACTCTAAACATGATGTTCTTACGAATGGATTTTCACTCCCTTCCATATTTTACATCTTTGCGTTCCCCTTTAATCTACAAGTTCCCTTCCTGTTCATTTTTTCGAATCTTGTAACACTAGCAAGAGCAATAGACGCTGAACTTCATGTACATATTTCAGGGGCAAACAATGAAGCTTGACAGTAACAGCCAGAATTTTTTTTTCAGTGTATTCATCATAATCATGTGAAAAATAAAATAAAAATTATCAAAATATCGATGCTTTTTCATCCGGTCGTATTTAATATGTAACAAGAATAGCAAAATTCAGACAAAAAGGACAATAGTACAACTATTCACATCTCAATTGACTGGTTAATATCATCTTCTATAAAGAAATTAACATCATACCTCCATGAATTAGATGGTTGGCCGTGTAACTTAAAGACTTATTTTGTAAGCTGAAAGTAAGAGGTTTGATTCTTCAATCCATCCTTGATTTGAAGCAAGCTTGTTCAAGGATGGGTTTAGGTTTGTAAGTATAGAAGGTTCTTGCAACATCGATTACTCATTAGATTGAATGCAAATTCAAAAATATGGTTTGTAAATACACACGTTGCAACAGACCGTTCCCTTCTTGTAACGATCTATTTATGTGAAATATATCATATATTGTTTTAGGAATTTGATGAAGCTAATTTCGACTAATCAATTGACCCATGATATGTGTCATGATGACAGTGACAAGTTCCAATGTTAATTACTAATGGATCTGGTTAATTCCACGCGACGGGAGATTTCATTGCCCCATTGTCTGACTTTGACAAGTGACAATTTTGGCAACATTTTATTGGAGTGTACGACAATGCTATCACTATCTAAAGGATGCACATGCATTGGCCCTTAAAACAACATGAATGTCATTTGTCGGACCATTTAACTACTTGTCATTCATAAACCCTCACATGCCTAACATAATTCGACAATCCACCAATGGTAGCACATAAAGAGTGATCTGAATGCTAGGATATACTATCTTAATTCCTCTATAGAAAAACACCTCTCCCTTTATCTCTAAGTACTGAACCCTCTCCTTTCCCTCTAAATTTTCGTCTTTTCAAATGCCAGCTTAAGCATCGAAGGACCAATCGGAGAGCGAGACCCCCACGCCTCGCCTTTTCTTTTGGTGCAGATTGACTCTTTAGTCTTCAAGCTTCAATGCTGGCGCCATCTGTGGGAAAGAGCAAATAGCTATCTTGTTCTTCCCACAAAATTCCAAGAAAAGGAAAATACTTCCAACCAGTGTTGCTCCTCCAGCATATCCACAATGACTCCCTTGCTCCTCATATACATTTTTTAGCCTACTTATGCAGCGCAGACTCCTCCCCCATGCCCCTTCACGCCACCTCATACCTCCACTCACGAACCCTAAGTGCCGCAGAAGCCTATTTTGGCATCAGATGCAGTATATGACCCTGCAACTAGTTTTACACCTAGGAAAACAAGGTGGATGTGCTCTTAGATGCGTACCAGCAAGTTTCCCCAAGGTTAAGTTGTGACGGGCGCTGTCCGGGGAGGAGAGTTCGCAGTTCAACTATAAGCTTAGGAAGCAAACGCGGAGCCCACGAGAAACTTGAGCTCACCAACTAACCATCATTGCCGGCTAGCTGATCACGTTCCCCAGTCGGAGATTCCTGATCTACATCTCCACCTTCGTGCAAATCTAGTTTGATGGCGCAGCTTTCATTTATTGCCCCTTCTCATTGCCAGCTTGCACGTCCTCTCTGTTGCACATACACTTCACATGCAAGGTAAAGTTTTCACCTCTTTCACAGTCTTTCACTCAATCATGCATTGTCCTCACGGAACTTGAACAAACGAAGCAACGCATTTGGTCTTCTACCGTGATTCATCGAAAGAAGTACGATGTGTTTGTGAGCTACAAAGGCAAGAATGTTTAGAAGATCTTTGCGGTCGACCACTCCCAGGTGCTGGGGATCTACTATTTTAGGGACAATGACAAAGGAGAAACCAGGTTTCTTGAAGACCAAGTTGCTCCAGTAGGGTTTCCCTCGCCGTGTTCATTGACAACTACGTTGACTCGCAGTGATGCTTGAACGGGCTTATGGAGATCTTGGAGTGCATCAAGAAGTTTGGAGATCATCAATTGTCACCCAAGGCCAATGACGCCGTCTAAAACGATTAAGCCCTTGAGGGTTGCAACGTCAAGGATTAAGATGGGACAGAGAAGGCAGCCAACTGGGCACCACGAGTTGTTGAATGGGCGAAGTGTTGGACACCTCTAGAGCCCAAACTTGGCACAGTGGATACTTAAGTGCCCAAATTCCCAAAAAGTACAATTAAGTGTCAAAATCTAGGAAAAAGGAACACCTGTAGCGGTGGCAAGAATTTCTGGCCAAACTACTAATGTGGCTTTTTCCGAGGAGAATTTAAATGATGTGGCATTTATTTTAAAAAATCTATCCACATGGTGTTGACTTGGCTAAATAGCCCAAAACGACGTTGTTTTGGTCCAAATTTGATTTTTAATATAAATATTAATTAATTTAAATTAAAAAACTAAAATATAAAAAATAATGCCACTTTGGAGTTAAAAAAATAAAAAAATCCGTCTTTTAATTTATTTTTTAACATAATTTAATTAATGTTCATATTAAAAATCAAATTTGGGAGCAAAATGATGTCGTTTTGGAAAAGCATTGCTAAGTGAACATTTTGGCAAGCCACATAAATTAGTTTTATTATTAAAAAAATGCCACGTTTGATTTTTAGCAAGTCTTGCCAGCGTTTGTACTTAAGTGTATTTTTAGAAGTTTGGACACTAAAGTATTCACCTATGCCAAGTTTTGGCACTTGGGGGAATACTTTTGCCACTGGGCAACTATAGGGAGCATGATACAACGACTAGTGATGGCACGACAAGACGAGGCGATTTCAACAGCAGCTTGACAAGTAGTTACGGAAGGCAACAACATTGGGTTAATGACAATGTGAATGTGGAGGGGAAGAGAGAAGAAGATATTACAAATCCATATTATCATATTTGATGTTTATCATTTTCAACTTTATTCTATCCAACAAAAATGTACAGATCACTAAACCTAGCCTAAAAGAATAATAATATGCAAGTGGCAATAGCTCGTTTTCAATGACAGATTTTGGGATGTTTGGGGCAATTAGTGTTAGATCCATAATCAGTGGGATTTATTCCTAGTATAGGGCAAAAAAATATAATCCGAGTGTAATCATTAAAAATTATGTTAATTGGCGCAAAAGGCCTCTCAATACCCTCCTAAAAAACACAATTGTATCAATCAAAATACTTATTTGACTCCAATGCATGGATGTTCCATCATCATTTCCTTCCTTATTCATCACCAAATCTCATATTGGCATTGCAAAGCAATTTCAATTTTTGACGCAAGAACAACGAAAGGCCAAGCTAGTTCAACTTCCATGACTTAATCCGCGTTGTCTTCACCGGACCATCTTCTCTGTCGGCACCCTCAAGAGCTTGTTGATAGCTGGCTGTAACTTTCCAGACCGTCTACAAGGAATGGACGATGTCAGTTATGGCTGAAATGGAAGAAAATGCTTCCTCAGAATCTGTGTACCTCTTGTGTTGGTCCGCCATCCTCACGACATAATTGTCTATGTGCGGGGCTTCAAGAAGCCGGCGACGATAGCCTTGCTTACTGTCTTGGTGGGGGCCGATGTTCTCATAATTATTGACAAGCTTGTTGCTGGATTCCCTTCCATGGGTCGCCAGTCCTTTCTCAGCTTCACCCTTGCGATGCGCTCAACGACCGGTCGTACTGTTGCCCAAAAAGTTGATCGTATTCAGGACATGGATAGCCCGTTACAATTTTATTGTCATTAGAATCCTTATATCCATTTGTAAAGTGAATTTAAATAATAAAGTTGACTATTAAAAGAAATGCATATGTCAAAATATATTAAGTGAAAAGTACGCTTTTGCTTTCCCTTTTAAGTTTTGAAATATATGTGAAATTAAAAGTTCATAAAGTTATGAAAATACTATATGTGAATTAATATATCGACATTGGAGAATTATGGAGGCTTTCAAGAGTTTCGCATGTGAAAAGAAGCGAAATATATGGGACATGAGATTGAAATTAATATGAAGCGAGAAATAAAAGTCAACTAGGACTCACGATCAATTATAATTTATCTAACAGAACCTGTTTCTCTCGGAACTTAATAATTCTAGGGTAAACAAACATTTTTTGACATCTAGAAGGGATGCATTTATTAGGCTACAAATAAGCAAAATGTTGTCGGGGTAGTCAATTATAGTGCCTAATTAGAATTGACAGGAAGAAGTAACAAGCGGCCAGGCGTAGTCCAATAGGACCAATCAACAATTCCACATTTTTCCAATATAGGAAAAATATATCCTCAAACTTCCTAATTGGGAAAATTCCTAACACGGGCATCTTTTTTTTTTTTTTTTTTTTTTTTTTTCAGGTCTCTCAAAATTCCCTTATTTGGAATTCATTGGATGGGCATCATTTGTTAGTTTTACAAAGTAACAAACGAAATTTTGCTTGGTCCTATGAGAAATTGTATAAGCAATCAAATAGACATATCTTATTTTTGTCCTTTCTATTTTATAAATAGGTTATCTGTTCATAGATTCAATCAAAACAGGCGAGCACATTTGCACTTTTGTAACTACTTAACTAGGTCAACTCACGGGTCTAATTTTGTCGGCCTCTTTCAAATTTACCTCATTGCCAAGTTAGTTGGACATCTAGTCTTAGTTAAGAGTAAGTAATTAATAGTGTCAATTAAGTTGTTGTTGAGTCACTTAAGTTCATAGTGTTTGGCAATAGTGTTTGGCAGTTTTCCACATGCTCTAAACATAATGTTCTTATGAATGGATCTGCACATCTTTCTAAATTGTACATGTTTGTGTTCCCATTTAGTCTGCACGTTCCCTTCCTATTCGTTTTTCGAGTCTTGAAACGCTAGCAAGAGCAATTGATGCTGAATTTCATGTACATCTTTAAGGGTTTGACCACAACAACCGCAAACCTACAAAAAGATGAAATTTATGGAGTAAATGACAAAGTTTATTGAGGATGCAAAATGAGTTCAAATTTGAACTTAGAAAATGATAAAAATTATTATTAACAGGATTATTAGCCAAAATATTTTTTTTCAGTGAATTCATCATAATCATATGAAAGATTAAAAAAATGATCAAAATATCAATACTTTTTCATCCAGTCGTGGATAATATGTAATAAGAATAGCAAAGTTCAAATGAAAAAGGACAATAGTACAACAATTCACGTCTCATTTGACTGACTAATATCATCTTCTATGAAGAAATTAACATAATACCTTTTTCCACCCATCATACTCATGTAAGTAAACAGTTTTCCCACCACTCTTCACAACCTTTTTTTTTCTCCATTTTCCTTATCCTTATTTTTGGGGAGAACAGTTTTGTGTTCTGCGAGTTGCGGGAACAAGCCAAAAGAATACAAAGAGAGATGCCAACGCTGGCTCATACCTAACATTTCATCGCCTTCCTCATTAAGAAATCCCGAATGAAGATTGGCAGATGGTATGCAATACTGCTTACAGTCGAATATTGGCCGTAGGAGAACCAAGCGGGGGGATTCTTTCTTAATATTGCAGACGCAGCCTCCTTGGCAAACTCTTCAGTAGGGGTCGCTTTGATTCCCTGAGAGAAGTAAGCCCTGTCACGTATCACTGCCTCAAATGGCTTATACAGCTTCCACTCAGGCATCTTGTCATAGCTTGCAACTGCAGAACTTCCAATGTTTGATTTGATAGCACCGGGGCAATGTTGATGACGTCAATTCCAAGTGGTTTTAGCTCCAACCTGCTCATCCCAAATAACGAAATGTTACTCGAACACAATTTCACTGTGCCTTGTTCTGGACCTACGTATTGTCATAGAGACCCCAATCAAGAGATTGGCCGGTACAAGAATGTCCTCTTGTTAGCATAACATTATTGCTACGGTCATTTAAGGACTCAAAAAGTATGTAACCTTTACCCTTTTTCCTGAAACAAAGAACTCTCAAGAGTTACTGAATTGAACTAAGATATTAGGTAAAGAGAGGGAACAACTATTTTATTCCTAGCATATTTCATCCTGAATATCTATTGCTTTGTTTGTTTGGTGTGATCAAGAGAGACATTAAACTAGGCTGTATGTACTTCTCAGAGCTATTTCCTCAGAATTAGTAATTCCATTCCTTTCCTATCCCATCCTATTCCACCAATCATACCATGATTTTTTTTTTCCAGGGCAAGAGCTTGAACATATACTAACCACCCTAAAAAAAATAATAATGATAAAATCAACAATTCTTTCACCTGAGAGTATCAGTCATTGAATGGAGGGCAGCTTTTGATGAAGTATAAGAACCTGCCCACGGTCCATTTGTCAAAGCAGCAACACTCCCCACGTTAGCTACTTTTCCCTTTTTCCTAGTTGCCATGTGAGGTACAGCAGCTTGAATCATTCTCAATGATCCTGTAGGAAAGATCGAGTAATGCACGAGAAGGCCATACTTTAAACTCACTTCATAGTTGCCAAGAGACTGAAAGAAAATGAAATAGGAATTGGACAAGTCTACATCATTTTAGATGGAAGACACCATTTCATAATGTATGTAATGGATGGACTGCCCATGACATCATTAAAATAAAGTGTACATGATTGTTTTGTCACAATTAACTAGGAAAATCGTCACGAGATCAGTTTAAACCTAAGGGAAGGCATTGACAATTTTCAACCAACACTTGCTCAAGGATTCTAATGCTGTATAAACCCCAGTAAACAGTAAATCCCTCTAATCCAAATCTACAGCAGACACCTCCAATCTGAGCAGCAGGCAAATGTTTCCCAGTTTAAGCCATGCTTGCAAAGAGAGATAGAATTTGTTCCACCTGTCATAAAGGAGTTGGACTGAAGCAGCAGGAAAGATCAAAAGAAAATCCTGAAAACTATAAGCTGCAAGTTAGAATAGGGTGGCAGCTGAATGTTTGTCTTATTGGAAACATTGACAGTGGCAAATAAGCTTGACACTTAGATCACATACTAAAATGCAGTCTTATTCATTCATTATTGCCATACTACTGTCTCTACTTTTTAGCACACACGAAAGAAGTGTGTGGTTCCTATGTTGAAAGGACATCTAACATAAGTAGACACAATTCTAAACTTTTGGAACCTGAAACCCATTCCATGACCCTTTGAAACCCCTTTAAACAAAATATGGGTCCACACAAGTCTCAAGGTACCCATTACTTCCTCTGACAACATGCGATCTGTTCTGAACTGAGAATTTTCAGCTGTAACATCCAGCTCTCGTCAGTGATAAAAGAGATGCAATCGTTTTACTTAAGTTAATCATCAAGGTCAAAGTATTTTGCAGTATGCTATGAACATATCCCGGGCTAATTGCAAGAATATGATGCCACTGATAAATAACATAAATACAGAATGAGTATGTATATAAGCAGAGATGCACAAAAATTGGCTAAGCGAACTAAAGTTTTACAACTCTAATTTCAACCAATAGATCTAGAAGAATGTCTTTTTTCCTTGAGTTTTGACTACAAGTAAAGGGATGTTGTGAAAGAAAGCATAATTACTTTTCGGTATTAACCTACCCCTTTTTGTGGTTCACTGCATTACTCACATCTACTTCCATGAAGTCTGGCTTAAAACTAATAGACTGGATTGGCAAAGAGATGACTAAGAGCTAATCACCACGACAACTGAGAAAAATGCTTTACAGCGTCTAAATAATCTGCATAAGCCTATTCTGCGTTTCTCAGTCGAACTTCTTGTACCGAGACACATGCACTGTGGATGGGACAAATTAGGAGTAGAATGCAGCTGCGTTGTTGCTATATCTAAGGAAGCTGCTTTCCAACCGGGAAACAAAGGTCATGTACTGTAAGTATTCTCTGATGACACTTAAAAAAGCTATACTGGACCCACGATATGGGATCCTAAGAAATCGAGCTGAAGTCCAAGGGGGTGGTCAGGCTATGAAATGGTTTGCACCACCAGACGTTGAGGGGAACTGAACCTGTGCATAGCGTCTAAATCACACAAACACATCTCTATTCTTTAAATGACTAAGTCAATCCTATTTGTTGAGGTGGGGAATCGATCCCATTAGACACACACATCTTCAGTCCTCAGACCATTAAGTCAATCCTATGGTTGCATCGGAAACAAGCACATGCCCAAGAACCATCTCATCCGCAGGACCACCTATGTCGTAAGGGTTTTCTTTTTCTGGTTGCTAGCAAACTGAGCAGATCCACCATCAGCAGGAGAGACATTTTGAACAAAGCAGTAACTTCGAGCTGTCAATGCAAAGCCTTACAAGTAGCAAAATGTACCATCTCGTCAGGCACATTCACCAACAACAAAATCATCAGTCGTTAACAGCTAACAAGGACAGTTTTGCTACATATCACTCCACGTCCATAAACAGCTGATAACTTCACCCAGAACACCGCATTTCAACACAAAGTTCACAAATTGCCTCCGCACGTTCATCCCAGAAACCAAAATCAATCAACCCAAGAGCACACGTCAAGCAACGAATCGAGACTGCGCAGAGAATAGACCAAATCATCAGCACTCATTACCATAGACGTTGGTATCGAACGTCTTCTGGAGGGCGGACAGCGGGATCTCCGCGAGAGGACCCACGCACTGGACACCGGCATTGTTGACCAGCACATCGATTTTTCCGAACTTGTCGATCACATTCCCGACCACCCGCTTCACGCTTTCCTCGGACAGCACGTCGAGCTCCTGGAGATGGAACCTCGGGTCACCGTCGAGGTCAGCCATGGAGGCGCGGGACCGGCTGGCGGCGACAACGCGGCAGTCCCGGGCGGCGAAGGCCCGGGCCATGGCGTGGCCGATGCCGCCCTGGGAGCACCCGGTGATCAGGACCACCTGCTGCCCGTCGCCGCCGCCGCCGCCGCTCGCCATCGGAGTCGAGAAATGGGTAGACCCGGATTGAGATCGAGACGCGTAAAAAGGCAAGCTTTTACGGTGACAACGGAGGAGGCGAGAGTATATTTAGCTGCTCAGCCCTGCTCTGCGTCGTGGAGTATTGCGGTGCGCTTTGTGGTGGGTGTGGTTTTGGCATGGGAAGTGAGTCAACTCGGCAAAGCTTCTGGATGGCTGTTTCGCTACATAATTTCCTTTTTTTTTTATTCTGTTTTTTCTTTAAATTGAATTAATATTAAGAAAAATCGCAAATTAATACATCCGTGATAAATTTATTTCGAACTAATTTTTTTATTATAAAAACTTTAAATTAGTGCATCTACGATAAATTTATCTGCTATTATTTTTCGTTAAATTACTAATCAAATAACGCGTGGTTATTGATGGGTATATCGGTTTGTACTTTTTATGATATTAATCTAACTTGATGAAAACTAATGAATGATATATTTATTATAAGTGTATCAGTTTAGGTTATATTGTAATATTAACTTTTTTTTTTAAGTCTAGGGAATTTTTATTTTCTGAAGGCGAAAAGTGTTTAATCATTGAAACTAACTTTACCACCAAGTCTTGGCTCACAACTTGGTAAAGCTCGCATGGGGTTAAGTCACACGGCACGATCATTTGTGTGCTTTTATTCAGCAATTTCCTTTTGGTGTTCGCTTTAACAAATATCTAATTTTGCATATTTAACTTTTATGCTTGTTTTGATGATAAATCTTTCATCGATATATTAGAAGTACAAGAATTATACATATTTTGATAATAGATGTTAAAAGAATAGTTTTGATTTAAAAGTTATTCATTAAGAAGCAAATTTCGATTAGGGTTTCAAAAAAATGTCTTGTTTTAAAACCCGTCGAACCCTGCATGTTCCACGGATCCCACAAATTCCACAATGTAGACCCCTAATTTCGAAATTGAATATAGTAAGATCTAGGGTTTCAAAATTGGAGAAACTCAAAATTTCCTAGGTGGACTCATCGATAGCCTTGATCGAGAGCAAATAGCAAGGAAGCCAGATCCTCCGTGATAGAAGATTCTGCCATGGCATTTTTATAAATGGTACATTTGTTTCGTGAAAAATAAATTGTTTATAAAATATTTTCATAAAAAAGATCATTTGTATTTTTTTATGAAAACAAATGAATAAAATATATTTTCATCATCTATGTAAATGATTGACCAAATTAGCCTTTTAACTCGGCTAAGAATGTAATGATGTTTAGTGATGCATTACTTAGGCGATTATGATCCACGAATTGCCGCTTTCTTATCTTAGTTTACTTCAAGAGGTGGTGAAAATATCACATAATGTGCACTTTGTTAGAAACTCAATTTAGGAATTACTTCCGTTTGTCCCTACTAGGAAAAATTAATTCTTGGTTCGATTCGATCTCACCCGAAATTGAGAATCGGACCGAAGGACTTGGTTCCCAAATTCTGGAACGAGGATTAGGCTTCTTGGTCTTGGGACTTGACCATTAGATCGGTCTAGTTCCCAAGCGGTCTAATGGAACATGTGGATTCACAATAATTCCTGTTCTTCAAATGTGTTAAAACACATTAAATTCCACACACAAACACACTCAAAGACCAATTGGTTATTTATGGACAGTCAATTCAAAGCTACCAAAAGTAGTGGAGGTGTGACTTGACTCATGAGAGGCGAACAAGGAAAGAGTAGACAATGCGTGAGAAATAAAAATATATAAATAAAAAATAATTCTTCCAATTTGGGTGGTTCGATTTCCCTAGGAACTGGACCCTGAACCGAAAATCACTAATTCCAATTTTATGAAATCAGGAATTGGACCAATGCCTTTAGGAATTGCCTGTAACAGATAAGCTCGATTCGGTTTGGATGATTCCCAATTTGGGTGGTTACTAGTTCAGGTGATTCGTATTACTCACCCCTAATCCCTTCAATCTCAAAATCAAAAAACTTCACAAGATTTAACCAAAAAAAAAAAAAAAAAAAAAGGAAGCAAAGAGAAGACCAAGATTAAACTTTTTAGTAATACTATTTAACACGTCAAGTCATGAACAATAGTCTTTTGCTATCATATTCGTTCAAAAGGAAATTGTAGAAAAAATTTATTAACATTTTCCAGATTTAGTTAGATCTCGTATCCAAATGAGAGAGATAATGAAATGTAGAGACAAGAGAGAATAATGTTTAGCCATTGCGCTTAAAAATATGTTGTTTTAGCAAAAGAAGATGTCCAAAATAGTCCGACCCATTTATATTTAATTTCTCTATCTTATCATTCCATCACTTTATTTGTGCCTTCTCATTAATTAATGTCCTTTTTATATGGAAAATATACAGGACTTGAGAAATAAATGTACTTTAAATGTACTTCTGACATGCAAAAAAAAAAAAAACACTAAATAGTAATTCTATATTTTGTACTTTATTGTCCCATCATCATATTTTGTTAGAAAATGCACATAAAAATGCGAATAGCCGGTCCTACATGTGCTGGCCTTGGTTTAATAGTCACTGACAATATAATTTTCTATTATAATTTATTTTCCTGTCCAAAATTATGGCATCCAATGCCACGGACAAATCCTCCCCAAAGCTTTTGAAATTCTACACCCAACGCCCCTCGCTCGTTCCTCTTGCCTTTTCACCACGCACGTTTTGGCTGTTTTTTCATGTTCGGACCTTCCATGTACTGCGAATGAAGCGTTTATGTGGTAAATATCGTCTAGAACTTTCGGAAATTGATGGTGTGATTTTGACCAATCAACCAACCCATTACAGGTGTCATGGGGACATTGATAGGGACGGATGGTAATTTCCAACCGGTTTGGACAATACCCGGTGACGTTTTATAGACCGATGGTCTGATGTTGATAAAACACGATGTCAACATCATTTCGTCTGAGCACACAAGGACAATATTAATATCTAAAAGATTGTGTATTAGGTCTCTAAAATGGTAGGAATGTCATTTGTAATACCGGATAAGATAACACAAATAATTTTTGAATTTTAACTTAATATATAATGCGATTCTTGAATTTTCATTTATTCAATATAGTCTATTAACTTTTGATAGATATTTAATTTAGTTCTCGATAAAGTAATTGAATATTAAATTACATATTTTCGTCAAATAGCTTATACTTTTAGAATAGTCAATAGTGATCTCACAAAATCTCAGATGATATCAAAGTAGTAGGTTTCGACTTTAAATTTTTTCAAATCCCATTTATCTCTCAAATTAAATTTTCATGCTTAAGATTAGACTAAGCAAGTTAAATATTAAATTTAGTTCTCGTTAAAGTAATTGAATATTAAATCACATATTTCCGTCTAATAGCTTATACTTTTAGAATAGTTAATAGTGATTTCACAAAATCTCATATGATATCAAAGTAGTTGGTTTCGACTTTAAATTTTTTCAAATCCCATTTATCTCTCAAATTAAATTTTCATGCTTAAAATTATGGCATCCAATGCCACGGACAAATCCTCCCCAAAGCTTTTGAAATTCTACGCCCAACGCCCCTCGCTCGTTCCTCTTGCCTTTTTACCACGCACGTTTTGGCTGTTTTTTCATGTTCGGACCTTCCATGTACTGCGAATGAAGCGTTTATGTGGTAAATATCGTCTAGAACTTTCGGAAATTGATGGTGTGATTTTGACCAATCAACCAACCCATTACAGGTGTCATGGGGACATTGATAGGGACGGATGGTAATTTCCAACCGGTTTGGACAATACCCGGTGACGTTTTATAGACCGATGGTCTGATATTGATAAAACACGATGTCAACATCATTTCATCCGAGCACACAAGGACAATATCAATATCTAAAAGATTGTGTATTAGGTCTCTAAAATGGTAGGAATGTCATTTGTAATACCGGATAAGATAACACAAATAATTTTTGAATTTTAACTTAATATATAATGCGATTCTTGAATTTTCATTTATTCAATATAGTCTATTAACTTTTGATATATATTTAATTTAGTACTCGTTAAAGTAATTGAATATTAAATCACATATTTTCGTCTAATAGCTTATACTTTTAGAATAGTCGATAGTGATCTCACAAAATCTCATATGATATCAAAGTAGTAGGTTTCGACTTTAAATTTTTCCAGGTCTCATTTATCTCTCAAATTAAATTTTCATGCTTAAGAAATGCATTAGGGTAGTGTTAGAGTAATTAAATATTAAACCATGTGTTTTCATCTAATAGCTTAAATCTTTATAATATTCAGTAGTGATCCTACAAAATCTCTCAATTTTTAAATTAAATGAAAATGTGAGGTTCCATCAGAGCACAAAATCCCGATGCCTTGACTCATAGGTCGTGGTGCAGATTGATTTTCCGGTGAACCTTCAACTAAGCTCGTGGTTCATACTTCAAGTTTTAAACCGTCTATGCTCCAGCAAATTTGTCAGTACTTGTCGATATTCGACAAGTTTCTTAGTTGACAACTTAATTATAGTTGATTCGTCATTATTTGTTGTGCTTCTAATTTTATGAGCTGTATAAATTCATGTGATATTCTCCACAATTAGCTCCATCCTGCCTTTGGCATTGTAGTAAAACCACAAATGAGATTCCCATAATATTCAACTGGTTTAGATTACATTTGGCTCAAATTGTGATGATTTTATTTAGGGCAAATTTCTTTGTCGGCTTCCAAGCCTGCATTTATGGTCAGTTATAGCATGAGCTGTATATCCTGCATAAATTAGCTGAATTTGTATATGCTGGCATCTTTCTCCCAAAATTCCAGCACTGAAATCGTGAATAACAATGCCATAACATGTGAACCACTCATACAATTACTGTCCGGCCAAAAAGTAGATATGTAATGTTTAATGTCTATCCCTCAATTCTCTATTGCTTTGGAATCGTTCCTGTCTGATGAATGATTCATTATTACTCTAAAAGGCATTGACAAGCCTGTCCTTTTCAAGGATCATAGTTCTCTTAGCATTAGTATCTATAAAGAATCAGATCCTTCACAAATTAAATGGCAAAGAATATCAGATTATATGCTTATTAACCTCAGATAGTACACCGATCTAAGAATGCAATATTAATCCTAATGTAATAGAAATTCACAAAGCTTTCACTGTGCACACTAATCGACTCTCTAAATTCAATCAATTTACAAATAAAAAATATTGAACACCTTTGACATCTTTTAGAAGAATATTAGGGAGAATTACCAAAAAAATCATAAACATTTTTGTACCTGTATCAATTCAGTCATGAACTTATTTTTCTGGTTAATTGAGTCATAAACCTTTTACAATTGTGTTAGTTCGATTATTTTGGCCTAAATTGGTCGGCCGGTGTTGACATGGCCAACGGCTTGCACCGGAGACATTTTTAATAACATTTTATTTGTTTGAATTATTTTATTAATTTTTAATCTTTTTTAATCCCCTCTCTCCCTCTCCCTCCCTCCCCCTCCTCCTCCCTTCTTCCTTTAGCTCTAGTTTGGTTTTTTTTTCATGGTTTTTTCCCTTTATTTTATTTGTATTCTTAGTCTTCGATTTGCCAAATCTGCTTGCCACTTGACACTCGCCTCGCTTGCTTTGGGTCACTCATGTCGCTCGCTACTCGATGTTTACTTGGCTTGTTGCTCATTGCTCAACATTTGATGCTCATTCTGTTCGATACTCATCCCACTTAACCCTCACCGCTTGCCTTTCTTAGCTAATCTCGCATCATCGAACCAATTGGATTGGAACAATCCTCAGCTCCCCTTTTAAAGAGTACAAAAAATGAAATAAAAATTATTGGTTAGTCTGGGTTGACTTTGAAACCGGACCGAACCCATTTGATCAGTCCAGGTCCTTAATCATTTTTTTAACGAGTACAAAAAATGAAATAAAAATTATTGGTTGGTCTCAGATTGACCACGGAACCAGGACCGAACTCATTGGGTTGGTCTGATCCTCGGTCCCAAGCTCAATAGGGTCGGTCCTCGATCCCAAAAATTGAGGACCAAAGACTATACGAGTTGGTCTTAGGGTTAAGGGTGGACCAGCTCAACTCGGACCATGCTCACCTTTACTTTCTGCGGCTTTCCACGGACTCTAAACATGATGTTCTTACGAATGGATTTTCACTCCCTTCCAGATTTTACATCTTTGTGTTCCCCTTTAATCTACAAGTTCCCTTCTGTTCATTTTTCAAATCTTGTAACGCTAGCAAGAGCAATAGACGCCGAACTTCATGTACATATTTCGGGGGCAAACAATGAAGCTTGACAAGTAACAGCCAGAATTTTTTTTTTCAGTGTATTCATCATAATCATGTGAAAAATAAAATAAAAATTATCAAAATATCGATGCTTTTTCATCCGGCCGTATTTAATATGTAACAAGAATAGCAAAATTCAGACGAAAAAGGACAATAGTACAACTATTCACATCTCAATTGACTGGTTAGTATCATCTTCTATAAAGAAATTAACATCATACCTCCATGAATTAGATGGTTGGCCGTGTAACTTAAAGACTTATTTTGTAAGCTGAAAGTAAGAGGTTTGATTCTTCAATCCATCCTTGATTTGAAGCAAGCTTGTTCAAGGATGGGTTTAGGTTTGTAAGTATAGAAGGTTCTTGCAACATCGATTACTCATTAGATTGAATGCAAATTCAAAAATATGGTTTGTAAATACACACGTTGCAACAGACCGTTCCCTTCTTGTAACGATCTATTTATGTGAAATATATCATATATTGTTTTAGGAATTTGATGAAGCTAATTTCGACTAATCAATTGACCCATGATATGTGTCATGATGACAGTGACAAGTACCAATGTTAATTACTAATGGATCTGGTTAATTCCACGCGATGGTGAGATTTCATTGCCCCATTGTCTGACTTTGACAAGTGACAATTTTGGCAACATTTTATTGGAGTGTACGACAATGCTATCACTATCTAAAGGATGCACATGCATTGGCCCTTAAAACAACATGAATGTCATTTGTTCGCACCATTTAACTACTTGTCATTCATAAACCCTCACATGCCTAACATAATTCGACAATCCACCAATGGTAGCACATAAAGAGTGATTTGAATGCTAGGATATACTATCTGTCGCGACCTCTCTTTTCCAGGCGCCCGCGATCGGGTGCGAGCGCCTAAGGAGGCTAATGGTTCGGCTGAAATTAATTATGCCCGGACTCTCCCGACTCCACCAATTCACGACTTTAATAGTCTAAGTTTTTAACCTGCAAATTAATTTTAAAACGGAGTCGCCACTAATCGGTTTGGGGTGGGTCGATTAGAAACCCAAGCGAAGTATCGGGAGAAATATTCGCTCTGCGCAACTAGAGAAATTAGGATCGGGGGACTTGATTACACTAGTTAATCACTAATGCCCTTTCGGTACCTAATCTTGTTTAAACCTAAGGCTTTTTGGATTTTTGAGGGATTTTTCCATGCATTTTTGTGAAGGAAAAATATTTTTTTTTGGGCATTTTCTCATTTTTGGACATAAAAAGCATTTTCTGGATTTTTTTATCTTTTTTTGAAAATATAAATCATTTTTGGTTTTTTTTGACTTTTTTTTGGCTTTTTTTTTAGGAAAATATGGACATTTTTGAATTTTTTTATTTTTTGGAAAATAAATTATTTTTGATTTTTAGTTTTATTTATTAAATATTAATTTTATATTATAATAATATAAAATGAACCGGGTTGGATCCTCGGGTTGGGTCCGACATTTCGTCTGCCGAGACATAGACGGGCCCACAACGCGGGCTCGACTCGGGTTTTTTTTTTTTTAAAAAAGCAAATCGCAGCCCAAAAAGCGAAATAGGCCCACTTCTTTTAGGCCCGCACAAATTTGGCCCACGCAACTAAACCCTAAAGGAACCGAGTCATCCGCCCGATCCAACGACCCGACTCTCGGCCGCCCCAAATTCGCAAAACCCTACCTAGATCCAACCCACTTGACGACCCGTCTTCTTCCCTCGCCGGCTCGGCTCTGGAACCCTCGAGATGCAGCGATCCGAGGCGCGGGAGGGTGGCTGGAATGTCACCGAGCGGTGACTCGACGACGGATGGCGGCTAGGGTTCGGTGACAACGACGGGCGACTTGTTGGGTCCTAAAAAACAACGGCGGCAACGACGACGGGTGACGGTGTTGGGTTTTGGGGATGGTAGTGGCCCGGCTTGGGGGCGAGATCGGTGCGCGATGAGGTGTGAGGGCGGGGTTATTACCTCGCTAGCGGCGAGAGTGTGGCACGGCGGCGTTCTGGTTAGCGAGACGGCGTCAAGCGCTTTCAAGTCTACCGGCTTAGGGGTAGGTCACGGCGATGGCATCGGGGTGTGGACAGCACGGCGGCGGTCGACGGTGTGCCTCGTCGAGGCAACAATGGCGAGCGACGGCGACTCTCACGCGAATTTCCAGATCTGCGCCGGATCTCGACCTTTCTTCCTCCGCCCTCCACTCACTCAGATCTGGACGGCGTCGGGGCACGGCTTGGTAGGGCATCGGGGCTGATGCTTGGTTATAGTGACGACGTCGGGGGGAACAGCAGTGTGTCTTCAAGGCGATGGCTTCGGAACTCGGTCAAGAGGGCGGCGTCAGGGGGACAGCAGTGAGCTTTCGTGCCTAGATCCGGACCTTGACCGACCCTCTCCCTCCGGCCGATCTCCCTCAAATCTCAACCAGCTCGCTCTCGAACCTCCCGAAGTCTCTCGGGAAGTTCTTGAGTTTGCCGGCTTTGATCCTTTGGTTGTGCTCACTCTTTGAGCTCCCTGAAGTCTGTCGGGGATCTCTAAGCTTGCTGGCCTCTTGTGTGTCCTTCGACGAGGTGGTGCCCTGCTATTTATAGGCGAGGAGGTTCGGTTGATGGAGGGGCTCAGCCACCGGTCTTTGGCTTACCAACCGGACGCCCGTGGCTGAACCGGCGTCCCATCCTCGCTCCTCCAACAAGGCGTGCTCGGCATTGAAGGAAGCCCATGATGGCGCTTGAGATTTGTCTCTTCCGGCCGACGTCGGCCTACACTCCTCTGCCGTAGGTCGTCCTTCACACGTTGGCATAGGGGAAGATGGAAGAAGGAAGAAGAAGAAGAAGAAGAAGAAGAAGAAGAAGAAGAAGAAGAAGGGGCCCGGCCGGATTTTGGGAAAAAGGATGGGCCTAAGGGCTTGCGCGAGGAGAGAAAAAAAAAGGGGAGAGCCCATTGAGTTCGGGCTTCGCTTTCTTTTTTTTGATTGTTTTGTTGTTTGTTTTGTTTATTATCCGAAAAAGGAAATATAAAAGAAATTAAAGCCTAATTAATAACCTAATCAAAATTTAGCTGTCAACAAGCTTGATTCCCCTCTTTGAAGGTGAGCTCGCTAAGGTTGCATTCAAAAACAAATCGATACCTAAATTTTGTTTATGCATATGCAATAGATTATATCTTATTTGGGACCTAATGTCTTATGCAGAAAATGAGTAATATAGCAATACACATAGTAAGACAGATAAGAAGATACATGTAATTACTTACCGGGAGTGAGTGAGATAGGGTGTGAACCCCGAGTTTTGGCAAGTATCAAGGCGTCATCTTACATTTGCATGAGGAGATTGCTTCTCCAGGGACTCGAACCATTCTTCGATCGCCTATTGGAGCAATAAGTGATTTGTCTAGGACCCGAACCTTTCTTCGGTCGCCTGTTAGAGCAATAAGTTGGTTTGTCTAGGACCCGAACCTTTCTTCGGTCGCCTTGACGGGGAATTGCTTTTCCAGTGTGACATCCTGAAATTCGACCCCGTTTCGATAAAGTGAAATGGGCATTTCGTCGACGTGCCTATGGCCTTTTTCTCTGAGCTGATTACTTACGAGTTAACTAACCTATTGGGTGAAGCCGTTAAGAGATGTATCCTGTAAAATCCCTAAAAGCTACCTAATTGGTTGGATTGAGCTAAAATCACGTACGATCGATTTTTAACCATGAAATTGAACTCGATTTCGGGAATCGAATTTTAAGCGCGTCATAATTCTTATTTTTAGGATCCTGTCTCATCGCTCGTCAATTTATTGACGGGTCCGAAATTTCAAGAAAGAAATTATCGGAAGAAAATTGAAGCCCTTAGAAAGGAAATAAAAGGGAAAGAGAAAAAAAGAAAATAAAGTAAGAATAATTGTATAAATTTTTACTTTATTTTTCCTCTCTCTCCCTCTTTCTTCTTTTCTTTCTTTTTCTTTTCTCTCTCTCTCCTTTCCCTTTCCCTTTCCCCTCGTGCGGATAGCCTCCCCACCGCCCACCTACTCTCTCTCTTCTTTGACCGGTCAAGCCCTACTTTTCTCTCTCTCTCTCTCTCTCTCTCTCTCTCTCTCTCTCTCTCTCTTCTTCTTCTTCTTCTTCTTCTCCTTCGCACGATCGAGCAAGCGAACCAGAAGCCCGAACCAGAACTAGCTCGCCCCTCGGCCGCTCGCCACTCGTCCCGCCATCGCACCGCCGCTCGCCCGTGCACCCGCCCGTCCCCCGCCGTCCGTCGCTGTTCTGCTCCTCCCTCCGCGCGAATCAGCCTGTTTCGCCCCTGTTCCGCACCGACCAGCCACCGTCCGGCCACCTCCGGCCACCGCCTAGCCCCGCCGGGACCTCCCCCGCGACCCCTCGCCCTCCGCCGGCCTCCCCTCGCCGCCCTAGCCACCGGAGCAGCCCCGATCAGCCCGTCCAGCGGGACCCACGAAGTGGGTATCCAGCACCCCGGGCCCGCTTTTGGGCCATTTCCGCCCGAACCCGAGCCATGCTTTGGGAACAATCGTTCCTCGCATTGCCGTCGTCGGATTGATTCGATTTGCGCGCGATTTGGTGAGTAATCTCACTAATCCAGGATTAGTTGGCTAATTATGCTTAAGGTTGGTTTAGTTTTAATTAATTATGTTTAGGTTGTTAGATTAGAATAAATTAGCAATTATTAGTCAATTGTGATGCGATTTAGATAAATTGATTGCGCAATTAACAAGTAGACGTGGTCTACTATTTATTGGAAGTATCTCGGGAATTTTCCGACTCCTAATCGGGCTTTAATTTGGCGATTCGGGCATAAGTGGGATTATTGGCATTTAAATATTATTTTTCGGAATTAAATTAATTAATTAATTATTTTCCGAAAATTCATTGGAATGGCCAGTGACCGGAATATTATGCTGATGACTGTGGTGAAGTCTGTTTATTTAATCGGGCTTTATTTTGAGCTAAATTGAATTTTAATATTAATGATTTAATTTTTGAAATTAATTAATTATTTATTTATTTTCCGAAAATTCAATTGAGATGGCTAGTGACCAGAAAATTATGCTAATGACCGTGGTGAAGTCCGTTTATTTAATTAGGCCTTATTTTGAGCTAAACGGAATTTTTAATATTTATTAATTAATTTTCGAAATTAATTATTTAATTATTTATTTTTCGGAAATTAAGGTTGAGATGGCGACGACCGAAATCTCGTGCCGATTGTCGTGGCATAGTTCGTTTATTTATTGGAGCTTTGAATTGTGCCAAATCGAATTGAATGTGGAATTTAGGATATATTCCTAAATCGTTGTGACTAATTATTTCATTGAGAAATTATTGAATATCGAAAGTGGTCGAGTGGGACCGTAAAGCCATTGAGTATCGAAAGTGGTCGGGTGGGACCGTAAAGTCATTGAGTATCGAAAGTGGTCAAGTGGGACCGTAAAGCCATTAAATATTGAATGTTGTTGAGTGGTGGGTGTGTCTTTCACCTTTGCTTAAGATGTAATCGAGGATCATGATTCGTAATTGGGGATTGAGATGGAATAATCGAATCGACCTAGAAATGGTCCGCCCGACATGTAATCGACTAAGTCGATTGAACTGTGATTTGAGAGAATGCATGGAGATATATGAAGTATTTGTATATAACTTTGAATTGCGGAGTTGAGACCGATGCCAAGGTACGTCTTTCGCCCCGTGCGTGTATAGGCAGCTGTAGTATAATGGTTTACTAATCGGGCTTAGTGAGGTAAAACTCGCCGAGACTTAGTCTCATCCCGGTTGGGGAAAACCATTTCGGGACCCCATTTGAAGAGCCGAGGAGGAGAAATCCGAGAAGGAGAACTTGGAGGTGAGATACGAAGAAGGATTTTTGGAAGAAGAAGATAGTCCAGAGAGGAGCCGTGAGTACGGTCTGGATGGATTGAGATCCTATCTTCTTTTGAGATCTCCTTTTTGATGTGAATAGTTATGAAGTGATTTGTGGTTTGTATAAAAGTTTGGTTATAAATTTCAATATGAAAAATATGGCCCGCTTTTCTATCCCATCGTTTTATTGTCTGGGGATTTTAAGCGCTTCCGCATGTGCTTAAAAATGAAAGGGTTGGCGATACATTGTCTTAGGATATCGCATTATAAAATCGACCAAGTGAGACGGATGTGTGCGTGCACGAGGATCAGGGTGTGACATCCGGGACTCGAACCTTTCTTCGGTCACTGTTAGAGCAATGAGTTGGTTTGTCTAGGACCTAAACCTTTTTTTCGGTCGCCTTGACGGGAATTGCTTTTCCCGGGACCCGAACCTTTCTTCGGTCGCCTGTTAGAGCAATAAGTTGTTTGTCTAGGACCCGAACCTTTCTTCGGTCTCCTTGACGGGAGATGCACCGACCTTTCTCAGGGCATCTACTTGTGGGGAGATAGTACTTGGATGATCACAGGTACAAACTCTTGGGGAATACCTGGATGATCACAAGTATCGGAGGGGTACCTGGACGATCACAGGTACAAACTCTTTGGGGATACCTAGATTATCACAAGTATCGAAGGGGTACCTGGACAATCACAGGTACAAACTCTTTGGAGATACCTGGATGATCATAAGTATCGAAAGGGTACCTCTTGGTAATTAGGAATATCGGACGTGCCTTGCATATTCGTGAAGGTCTCTCACCTCTGGTATGGGGAATATCGAGGACATGCCTCGCATATTTATGAAGGTCTCCCACCTCCTGGTAGTTGGAATATCAAGGACGTACCTTGGATATTCATGAAGGTCTCTCACCTCCTGGTAAAGGGGAATATTGAGGATGTACCTGGGATATTCATGAAGATCTCTCATCTCCTGGTAATTGGGAATATCGAGGACGTACCTTGGATTTTCATGAAGGTCTCTCACCTCCTGGTAATTGGGAATATCGAGGATGTACCTTGGATATTCATGAAGGTCTCTCACCTCCTTGTAATTAGGAATATCGATGACGTATCTTGGATATTCATGAAGGTCTCTCATCTCCTGGTAGTTGGAATATCGAGGACGTACCTTAGATATTCATGAAGGTCTCTCAACTCCTAGTAGTTGGAATATCGAGGACGTACCTTAGATATTCATGAAGGTCTCTCACCTCCTGGTAATGGGAATATCGAGGGCGTGCCCCGCATATTCGTGAAGGTCTCTCACCTCCTGGTATTATAAACTTGAATGTGGTATGAGGCTTACTTGGATTGCCGCAGGCACTTAAAGGGGTGGAACACCTAGATAGCCATAGGTGTACAAAGTATTGGAATACTTGGATGAACACAAGTATTTAATGATATAATCTGGGACCACTCAGGCTGGTCCAAGTGCTAGAAAACATACCTAGACGGTGGTGCCAAGCAAAGCAATGGAATGCTTGAACAGCTGCTATATTATTTTGGGACAACTCGGGCAGGTTGAGTGTCATGAAAAGGAAGTACCTGGACAACGGTGGGTACTTGACGACATGGGGATACCTAAACAGCAGTAGGTATTCAACGATAAAGGGATACTTGGTCAATCACAAGCATTAATACTCTAAGGACAACTCGAACAGGTCGAATGTCAAGAAAATGGAGTATCCGAACGATGGCGGTACTCAAAGACAATGGGATCTTTGAGCAGGTTGCAAGCATCCAAACTCAAGGGCGACTCGAATAGGTCGAGTGTCAACGAGGGAGCACCCAGCAAGTGGTGGATACTAAAAAACAAGGGGTATTTAAACGGTTGCAAGCACCCAAACTCAAGGGACAACTCGAATAGGTCGAGTGTCAAGAAGAGAGTGCACGGACAAGTGATAGGTACTTTAAGACAAATGGGGATAGGGATATTCTTACTTGGCAACATCTCTGTTATTTGCACAATATGCATACATGATTGTATGTGTTGTAAATTCATGAGTTCAAATGAGATTCATGGGTGACAACTTTGTCGCTTTGTATCATTCGAATTCCACCGGGAAGATTTTAAAAGACAACCTTTATTTAGAATGTAGATATCTTGAGCATGCCGGATGAGGGACTTTCGTCTGAAAGGACTTTTCGCTCACTCTCATGGAAAAGGCTATCCGACAATTGATGCAGGATTTATAAGGACCACACTTCTCACTATCATCATGTCGGCGAGGGTCCGAGTATTCTCGCAAGTGGTACGACTTTACCAATGTGAGAGGTCTTTGTTGAAATTGTGATGAAGACTTGGTCAATAGCTCATCAAATGGGACCGTCGAGGTCAAGGCTCATGAACGAAGTGCCGCATGATCATCTCCAGGTTTGCAAGTCAAGAATCCTGCGAAGAGAGATAGAGTAATCTTGCTCATACTTCTTCGAGCGATACTTATATACGCATGAAATCCTACGCTAATTGAAGTGCCCTAGTCCGAAGAGACTTTTACAATGGGAATGTAACGTAGATTTGGCTCACATGTAAAAGGATGAGAGTTCGTGATTTGTCTCGGCATTTGTTCTGGTCTTTCTTCTCACTTTGTTAGATAGAGGTTCTATGGACCACAACAGTAACTTTTTCTTGGCTGTATTTTTTGACTAGGGGGCATTGGCCTTGCTTTTACCGGGCACACTTGCTTTTTTTCATGCCCCTATTTTTATTCTAGTTCTTCATTTATGGGCATTGACCTTGCTTTTACCAGGTATACTATTTTTTTTCATGCCCTTATTTTTTCATTCTTGTCGTTAGAGGAACTAGCTTAGGCAAGTTCAATCATGACACTGTTGTTAGACTCTTGAGTCTTCGTCTTCAGCTAGCGCTCCGAGCTATGCTGCTTAAATGGTAGTAACTTCTGTTTTGCCTCCATGTGAGGGTGAAATTACAGACCCAATTGGGTTGTACAATGAATACAAGTGCATAGAGAAAGAATTGCTCTTCGTTATTCTAGGGCACTTAAATTAACGCGAGTGTTCATATGCAATAAAGACACCCGAAGATTGATGCAAGTGCGAGCAAGAAAATTTTTATCTCTCTTCTCACCTTGTGATGCTGCTTCGCCTTCGATCTGCCCCGGTGTGGGGTGGTTCTTGACGAGGATATGAGAGAAGCTTCACCAGTGTATGGGGCTTAAAAGGGTGAGCAATGAAATGCTTCTCACTATTTTGGTTATCGTACCATTCGCGAGAAAACTCTTTACCCTGCAGTTATGGAATCTTCTGCACTCATCTCACAAGTGTATAGATGGGGGACTGTGTGTAGGATATGGCTTGCCTTTCATCATTCTGACGCGCCTCATCCAGTATGCTCAATGAATCTTGTATTCTTCACTTAGCTGTCTATTCTAATAATCCTCAGTGGAATTAGTGACTTAGACATGCAAAATCATCATACAAAATTCATCTGGAAATGACATGCAATATTTCGAATATGATGAAGTTTGAACTCTTCAAAACAAGTAAATGGTTTTGACTCAAAAAAGACCCTATTGACAACTTTGGGGCTAACATAATGGTGTTTCCAAATATGTTAGATTTTGAACAACTAAAGGGTTATTCGCAAAGAGCTTATCAGAGTTTGACGTGTCTTTCCTTGATTTGTTATCCGCATTTTTTTACGGTCAAGTGATCCTGAACAGATAAAAGGGATCATGTTAGTCAAAAACTCTTTCAAGAGTTGAATAACTTGGAAGCAATACAACATTACCCTTCACTGGGTTGGATGGACCTGAAGTGCAAGTGGGACACGAAGTCCTATGTCTTTTGATTCGTTAGGTCATCTGCTCTCTCGTAATTTGCAGGTGTAAGAGAAGCAAAAAATTTTATTATTATTTTTTACCAAGCGGCTAATTGCCGCGTCGGGGATTCGAACCCCGACTTCGGACCGTTTGCTTCTTCCCGGATACCACTCGGCTAGAGCACGACGGTGTCCGTAGGGCACTTCTTTTTATTTATCCGAACGGCTCTCGGACGACACGTCCTTTCATACCAAGTTAGGTAAATCGATACGGGTCATTTAACTTGTCCAAATTAACTATTAAGCTTGTTCTTGAATCCTATGCTTCTTGTCAATAGAAGAAAATATGTCAAAAGTGAGTTCAGACACTGGGAGTATTGGAAACGATACCAAATTACTCTTCTCTAAAGTTTGTATTTGCTGACTCTAGGGATATTTGAATATCAATGACAGCTTTTTCGTCTTGGCACAATTTGACATTTCTTTCGATTGGCCTTCCTCACTCATGGCCATGTATGTATGATTGATGGTTGTCGATTTATCTTCAACGCCTTCCTTCTGCGGAATTTTTCTTCTGTCTTTGTCTATATGGCCATTGGGCAAAGTCATGTACCTCAAGCTTTTATGGAATCTGAGATGGACAATCAAAATCTCAAATTCTCTTATGGCAATTACTTCTTGGGAGAGCATGTGTCTGGAGCACAAAGTGAGGTTTCTAAGCCCTTAGTCATCATTTGAAATAAGGGGCTAGAGACTGTCTCAATTGTCTAGATTTCCTCCCTGTTGACAGTGGTCAATTCAAAGGAAAAGAAGAAATTCCTTTTCTGCGCTTCTTGGCTTGTCGAAGCCGGAAATCCCATTGATGAAATCGTAGCATTTAGTTGCTCGGGCATGCTGAGCGAAGAAGATGCTGCTCTAGCTTGAGAAGGAGTTGGGCACGAGTGAGGTGGAGTATACGAGCTCTTGGGGACGGCTTGATTTCGGACCGTATGCTTGTACCTATTACACCATATCTTTCGTTTCTGTAAATAGAAGAGAGAGGACATCATTTCCAAAATTATATTTAGAGGATAAGACTCACCATTTTTGAAATGGGATGATTCTTTCTGTTTGTCCCTATTTTCTTGGCAAGGTGAATTTGGCGAGCCCACATGATGCACTTGTTTCAAATGCCCCCTGTCACACTAAGTCAAAGGGGATGGGAATGATCTTTTGAGACATGAAGTGAGTGAGTTAAAAACACAAACATGATTTAATAATTTTGTTTTGACAAAAGCTTTTGGCAATAAAACATTTTTGTTTTCAAAAGTATATATCTTTGGGGGGGAGCATGAGGAAGCCCAGCCCTCGGTATTCTTCTTGGATGATAATTTTTTCATGGTTGGATAGCATCATCGGGCTGGTATGGGATATCGTCTCATGCTCTCAAAATATTTTCAACTTTATTTAATAGGTGGATTTACATTTTGAAAAAGTGTTTTCAAAAGTTAGTTCCTCAAGCGGAACTAATGTTGAAAATAAAAACAAGCCAGTCTTAAGAAAGAGGTACAAGTTCCCATGTAGGGGAGTACGCAAGGAAATTAAAAAAGGGTTCTACTCAAGCGGGCCTGCACCCATTTCCCCTTACGGTCCTTCATTGATGGTGTCCATGAAAAGGTTTCCAAACATGGTGGTCATATCATGTGGCCCTTCTTTCTCTATATCTAAGGGTGGCACTTCATTGCCGAATAATACCCGGCCTTCACTAGCCCTTGATAAATGTCGCAGTATGTGCTTCAACATTTCTGCTCACTGTTTGAGAACCGAATACCGCATTTACTTTGTTAGTGTGATCAGGGAGCGAATTGCTCTGGAATGAGAAAGCTTTAGTGTCTAATAGGTTCTAGATTCGACTCTTGAGGACGAAGCACTCATTAGTCGAATGCCCCACTTCTTCCATGTGATAGTCCCATATCTTTGACGGGTCATAGTTGGAAAAACTTTCAGCATTGGGTTGCTTTGGCTCAATCGAAAGGAGGTTCTTCTTCCGGAGGATTGCCAGTACTTATGACGGAGATCTAGGAAGAAGAGTAAATTGTCTCTTGTTCTTGTAATGCTGGGATGGTTGACGGGCTGGCGGTCTGTTGCTGTCTTGCACTTGTCTGAATTGTTGGAGAATGATTGTAGGTTGCATTGATATCTACCAGGAGTTCTTTATCTTTCTTCATGCTGAACCTGCCCGTGGATGCGGGTTCAGTGAACCAACCATCCCTCAACCCTATCTCGATTTGCTCCCCTACTGGAATGAGTTGATTAAATGATTCGACGATCGTGGTTACCATTCAATTGCGGTACTCGTAAGGGAGGGTTTTGATAAACATCTTTCTTAGCTCAAAATCGGTTGGTTCGGGACGATTTGGGCGGCCAGATTTCTCCATCGGATAGTATATTCTTTGAACGATTCATGCTTTTTCTTTTCGGTTCGCTCAAGGTCCTCACGAAGGGGTAATGTCCATTATGAACTTATACGCTTGAGGAATGCCTCACTCACCTCGCTCCATGTTTCGAGGAGATTCATGCTCTTTGTAATGTACCACCTCAGGGCAGGGCCTATTAGACTTGATTGGAACAACTGGATCATTAATGGTGCATTATTAACGTATTGGGTCATTCGAACCAAGTACATTTGCAAATGAGCCCTAGGGCAAGTCGTGCCATCGTACTTCTCAAATTCAGGCATTTTGAATTTTTCTGGCATTTTGACATTGGAATAAATGGAGAGGTCCGTCAAAGTAGGATCTTGGAGGCCTTGCAGTTGTTTCAGCTTCTCCTCAAGCTTTTCGAGGCGTTTGTCACGCTCAGTTTTAGACAAATTGTCTGGCCTAGCTTTCTCGATCATGGTTGGGTGCGGATCATCCTCCAATTCGAGCATGTTATCGTCGGTATCTCCACCTTGATCACCCCTAGTAGATGATTGTGGCAACAATACCTCAATTGAGGCCGAGGTGGGAGTGAGTTTGCCCTGGATGGAGTCTATCTGCTTTGAAAGTTTTTGAAGCACATTGAAGACTTGCTTCATTTCACTTTCCATGACCGCAATACGGCTTGGTACATTTTCTTCGGCCATTCTTGCTCTTGCTTTTGAACGAGTCTGGATCGGTGAACGTTGACGTTCCGTGATTACCTAGTCATGAGTAAACAAGCGTGTGTGAATACAAGGCGTAAATAGGAGTCAGTCCATGATGACAACCTAATCCTACTATTTTTGTTTATTCATGAAAAGGTAGAGGATTTTCTAAACATGGATTGAAAAAGGGCACGTGACATGTTAACATGAGCTAAAAGGATATTCAATTTGAAAGTCGAAGAAAGCATGAGTTGCAACAAATTTTGAAAAAGGTTTCTATCCCCCCCTTTTTTTTTGAGGCAAATGAAAATTCTTGTGGAAAAGAATTTTGTAACATGCTTGAGAATAAAAACATCAATTGAAAGTAATTTTTTGCAATTTTTATTTTAAAACTTAAAAAAAAAAGAACCTTATGACAATTACTTTCAAATTTAGATGACCGCTATATTAAATCCTACACTAATCATGGACTACTCTATATATACAGGAAGGTAAGTAAATTGCAAAGTACACGAAATAAAAACTTACTTCACACGAGAAAATTGATGGCAATCACATAGACATGCGCATGATATGTGCGGCTCGATTTCTAACTCATAAGGCTTGATGAAATTAAAAGAATATCCGCCCGTCGCAGTCTCGCGTTAGCAGCATATCCGCTTAACCTCGACTAAGAAATTCGGAGAAAAGAAAGGCAACCTTTACATCGCAGTCTCGCGTTCGAGGTTGTATCTTTCTTAACACCATCCTAAAAATCCTATGGCGGCCCAAGTTTGGCGGCCAGGTTATGTGTGCCATGTGCAGTGTTAAAACAATAAAGCATGCACAACAGTTTGTAATCACAAGATAATCTATTTTAAACTAAATCAAAATAAATTTCTAAACTATTGACCTGCATAAAAAAAAAAAATTAAGTCAGTAAAGTGCTTAAACAAAATAAAATGGCCTAAGTCCTCAAATATCCCCAGCGGAGTCGCCAAGCTGTCGCGACCTCTCTTTTCCCGGCGCCCGCGATCGGGTGCAAGCGCCTAAGGAGGCTAATGGTTCGGCTGAAATTAATTATGCCCGGACTCTCCCGAGTCCACCAATTCACGACTTTAATAGTCTAAGTTTTTAACCTATAAATTAATTTTAGAACGGAGTCGCCACTAATCGGTTTGGGGTGGATCGATTAGAAACCCAAGCGAAGTATCAGGAGAAATACTTGCTCCTACGTAACTAGAGAAATTAGGATCGGGGACTTGATTACACTAATTAATCACTAATGCCCTTTCGGTACCTAATCTTGTTTAAACCCTAAGGCTTTTTGGATTTTGAGGGATTTTTCCATGCATTTTTGTGAAGGAAAAATATTTTTTTGGGCATTTTCTCTTTTTTTTGGACATAAAAAGCATTTTTTGGATTTTTTAATCTTTTTTTTTTTGAAAATATAAATCATTTTTTGGTTTTTTCTGACTTTTGGCTTTTTTAGGAAAATATGGACATTTTTGATTTTTTTTGATTTTTGGAAAATAAATTATTTTTGATTTTTTTAGTTTTATTTTTAAAATATTATAATAATATAAAACGAACCGGGTCGGATCCTCGGGTTGGGTCCGACCCGCTTCGTCTGCTCGAGACACAAATGGGCCTACGTTGCGGGCCCGACTAAGGTATTTTTTTTTTAAAGCAAATCGTAGCCCAAAAGCGAAATAGGCCCACTTCTCTTAGGCCCGCATAAATTTGGCCCACGCAACTAAACCCTAAAGGAATCGGGTCATCGCCCGACCCAACGACCCGACTCTTGGCCACCCCAAATTCGCGAAACCCTACTGGATCCAACCCACTTGACGACCCGTCTTCTTCCCTCGTCGACCCGGCCTGGAACCCTCGAAATCGCGTCGTGGCGCCGGGAGGGGTGGCTGGAATGTCACCGAGCAAAGTGACTCGACGACGAATGGCGGCTAGGGTTCCGGTGACAACGAGGCGGTTCTTTGGGTCCTCAAAAACAACGGCGGCAACGACGACGGGTGACTACTGGGTTTTCGGGGATGGCGGTGGCCCGGCAGGGCGAGATCTAGTGCGGCGATGAGGTGTGAGGGCGGCAGCTGTCATTACCGCTAGCGGCGAGAGTGTGGCACGGCGGCGTTGTTGATCGGCGAGACGGTGTCAAGCGCTTCAAGTCTGCCGGCACTGGGGTAGGTCACGACGATGGCATCGGGGTGTGGATAGCACGGCGGCGGTCGACGGCGTGCCTCGGCGAGGCAACAATGGTAGGCGACGGCGACTCTCACGCGGATTTTCCAGATGCGACCAGATCTCGACCTTTCTTCCTCCGCCCTCCACTCACTCGATCTAGACGGCGTTGGGGCACGGCTCGGGGCATCGGGGCTGATGCTTGGTTATAGTGACGACGTCGGGGGAACATCGGTGTGTCTTCGAGGCGATGGCGTCGGAACTCGGTCAAGACGGCGGTGTCGAGGGACAGCAGTGAGCTTTCGCGCCTAGATCCGGACCTTGACCGACCCTCTCCCTCCGGCCGATCTCCCTCAAATCTCGGCCAGCTCGCTCTCGAACCTCCCCGGAAGTCTCTCGGGGGAAGTTCTTCAGAGTTTGCCGGCTTCGATCCTTCAGCCGTGCTCGCTCTTTGAGCTCTCTGAAGTCTCTCAGGGACCTCTCTAAGCTTGCTGGCCTCTTGTGTGTCCTTCGACAGAGGTGGTGCCCCGCTATTTATAGGCGAGGAGGTCCGGTCGATGGAGGGGCTCAGCCACCGGTCTTTGGCTTACCAATCGGACGCCTGCGGCTAAATTGGCGTCCCATCCTCGCTCCTCCAACAAGGCGTGCTCGGCATTGAAGGAAGCCCATGATGGCGCTTGAGATTTGTCTCTTTCGGCCGACATCGGCCTACACTCCTCTGCTGTAGGTCGTCCTTCGCGCGTTGATGTCCTCTGTGCGCGTGAGCTGCAGAGGCATAGGGGAAGATGGAAGAAGGAAGAAGAAGAAGAAGAAGAGAAGGGGGCCGGGCCGGATTTGGGAAAAAGAGGGATGGGCCCTAAGGGCTTGCGCGAGGGGAGAAAAAAGGGGGAGAGCCCGGCCCCAACCTGTTTCGGGCTTCGCTTTCTTTTTTTGGTTGTTTTGTTGTTTGTTTTGTTTATTATCCGAAAAAGGAAATATAAAAGAAATTAAAGCCTAATTAATAACCTAATCAAAATTTAGGTGTCAACACTATCTTAATTCCTCTATAGAAAAACACCTCTCCCTTTATCTCGAGTCTTGAACCCTCTCCTTTCCCTCTAAATTTTCGTCTTTTCAAATGCCAGCTTAAGCATCGAAGGACCAATCGGAGAGCGAGACCCCCACGCCTCGCCTTTTCTTTTGGTGCAGATTGACTCTTTAGTCTTCAAGCTTCAATGCTAGCGCCATCGTGCGAAAGAGCAAATAGTTATCTTGTTCTTCCCACAAAATTCCAAGAAAAGGAAAATACTTCCAACCAATGTTGCTCCTCCAGCATATCCACAATGACTCCCTTGCTCCTCTTCTACATTTTTTAGCCTACTTATGCAGCGTAGACTCCTCCCCCATGCCCCTTCACGTCGCCTCATACCTCCACTCACGAACCCTATGGGCCGCGAAGCCTATTTTGGCATCGGATGCGGGATATGACCCCGCAACTAGTTTTACACCTAGGAAAACAAGGTGGATGTGCTCTTAGATGCGTACCAGCAAGTTTCCCCAAGGTTAAGTTGTGACGGGGCATGCGGGGGAGGAGAGTTCACGGTTCAACTATAAGCTTAGGAAGCAAACTCGAGTCCACGAAGCTTCAGCTCACCAACTAACCATCATTGCCGGCTAGCTGATCACGTTCCCTAGTCAGAGATTCCTGATCGACATCTCCACCTTTGTGCAAATCTAGTTTGATGGCGCGGCTTTCATTTATTGCTCCTTCTCATTGCCAACTTGCACATCCTCTCTGTTGCACATACACTTCACATGCAAGGTAAAGTTTACACCTCTTTCAGTCTTTCACTCAATCATGCATTGTCCTCACGGAACTTGAACAAACCAAGCAACGCATTTGGTCTTCTACCGTGATTCATCGAAAGAAGTACGATGTGTTTGTGAGCTTCACGAGGCAAGAATGTTTAGAAGACCTTTACGGTCGACCACTCCCAGTGCAGGGATCTACTATTTTAGGGACAATGACAAAGGAGAAACCAGGTTTCTTGCAGCCCAAGTTGCTCCAAGTAAGGTTTCCCTCTTTGTGTTCATTGACAACTATGTTGACTCGCAGTGATGCTTGAACGGGCTAATGGAGATCTTGGAGTGCATCAAGAAGTTTGGAGATCATCAAGTGTCACCCAAGGCCAATGATGCCGTCTAAAACGATCAAGCCCTTGAGGGTTGCAACGTCAAGGATTAAAATGGGACGGAAGAAGGCAGCCAATGGGCACCACAAGTTGTTGAATGGGCGATGAGTCTTTGGACACCTCAAGAGCCAAAACTTGGCACGGTGGACACGTAAGTGCTAAAATTGAAAAAGTACATTTAAAATTGAAAAAGTACATTTAAGTGTCAAAATCTAGGAAAAAAGGAACACTTGTAGCAGTGGCAAGAATTTCGGCCAAAGCGCTAATGTGGCTTTTTCGAGGAGAATTTAAATGATGTGGCATTTATTTTAAAAATCTATCCACATGGTGTTGACTTGGCTAAATAGCCCAAAACGGCGTTGTTTTGGTCCAAATTTGATTTTTAATATAAATATTAATTAATTTAAATTAAAAAACTAAATATAAAAAATAATGCCACTTTGGAGTTAGAAAAATAAAATAAAAAAAAATCCGTTTTTAATTTATTTTTTAACATTATTTAATTAATGTTCATATTAAAAATCAAATTTGAGAGCAAAATGACGTCGTTTTGAAAAAGCATTGCTAAGTGAACATTTTGGCAAGCCACATAAATTAGTTTTATTATTAAAATAATGCCGCGTTTGATTTTTAGCAAGTCTCGCCAGCGTTTGTACTTAAGTATATTTTTTAGAAGTTTGGACACTAAAATACTCACCTATGCCAAGTTTTGGCACTTGGGGGAATACTTTTGCCACTGGGCATCTATAGGGAGCATGATACAACGACAGGTGATGGCACGACAAGATGAGGCGATGTCAACGGCAGCTTGACAAGTAGTTACGGAAGGCAACAACATTGGGTTAATGACAATGTGAATGTGGAGGAAGAGAGAAGAAGTTATTACAAATCTCGTTATTATCATATTTGACGTTTATCTTTTTCAACCTTATTCTATCCAACAAAAATGTACAGATCACTAAACCTAGCCTAAAAGAATAATAATATGCAAGTGGCAATAGCTCGTTTTCAATGACAGATTTTGGGATGATTGGGGCAATTAGTGTTAGATCCATAATCAGTGGGATTTATTCCCAGTATAGGGAAAAAAAATATAATCCGAGTGTAATCATTAAAAATTATGTTAATTGGCGCAAAAGGCCTCTTAATACCCTCATAAAAAACATAATTGTATCAATCAAAATACTTATTTGACTCCAATGCATGGATGTTCCATCATCATTTCCTTCCTTATTCATCACCAAATCTCATATTGGCAGTGCAAAGCAATTTCAATTTTTGACGCAAGAACAAGGAAAGGCCAAGCTGGTTCAACTTCCATGACTTAATCCGCGTAGTCTTCACCGGACCATCTTCTCCGTCGGCACCCTCAAGAGCTTGTTGATAGCTGGCGGTTACTTTCCAGACCGTCTCCAAGGAATGAACGATGTCAGTTATGGCTGAAATGGAAGAAAATGCTTCCTCAGAATCTGTGTACCTCTTGTGTTGGTCCGCCATCCTCACGACATAATTGTCTATGTGCGGGGGCTTCAAGAAGCCGGCGACGATAGCCTTGCTTACTGTCTTGGTGGGGGCCGATGTTCTCATAATTATTGACAAGCTTGTTGCTGGATTCCCTTCCATGGGTCGCCAGTCCTTTCTCAGCTTCACCCTTGCGATGCGCTCAACGACCGGTCGTACTGTTGCCCAAAAAGTTGATCGTATTCAGGACATGGATAGCCCGTTACAATTTTATTGTCGTTAGAGTCCTTATATCCATTTGTAAAGTGAATTTAAATTATAAAGTTGACTATTAAAAGAAATGCATATGTCAAAATATATTAAGTGAAAAGTACGCCTTTGCTTTCCCTTTAGGTTTTGAAATATATGTGAAATTAAAAGTTCATAAAGTTATGAAAATACTATACGTGAATTAATATATCGACATTGGAGAATTATGGAGGCTTTCAAGAGTTTCGCATGTGAAAAGAAGTCGAAATGCATGGGACATGAGATTGAAATTAATATGAAGCAAGAAATAAAAGTCAACTAGGACTCACGATCAATTATAATTTATCTAACGAGAACCTGTTTCTCTCGGAACTTAATAATTCTAGGGTAAACAAACATCTTTTTGACATCTAGAAGGGATGCATTTATTAGGCTACGAATAAGCAAAATGTTGTCAGGGTAGTCAATTATAGTGCCTAATTAGAATTGACAGAAGAAGTAACAACGGCCAGGCGTAGTCCAATAGGACCAATCAACAATTCCACATTTTTCCAATATAGGAAAAATATATCCTCAAACTTCCTAATTGGGAAAATTCCTAACACGGGCATCTTTTTTTTTTTTTTTTCAGGTCTCTCAAATTTCCCTTATTTGGAATTCATTGGATGGGCATCATTTGTTAGTTTTACAAAGTAACAAACGAAATTTTGCTTGGTCCTATGAGAAATTGTATAAGCAATCAACTAGACATATCTTGTTTTGGTCCTTTCTATTTTATATATAGGTTATCTGTTCATAGGTTCAATCAAAACGGGCGAGCACATTTGCACTTCTGTAACTACTTAACTAGGTCAACTCACGGGTCTAATTTTGTCGGCCTCTTTCAAATTTACCTCATTGCCAAGTTAGTTGGACATCTAGTCTTATTTAAGAGTAAGTAATTAATAGTGTCAATTAAGTTGTTGTCGAGTCACTTAAGTTCATAGTGTTTGGCAATAGTGTTTGGCAGTTTTCCACATGCTCTAAACATAATGTTCTTATGAATGGATCTGCACATCTTTCTAAATTGTACATGTTTGTGTTCCCATTTAGCCTGCACGTTCCCTTCCTATTCGTTTTTCGAGTCTTGAAACGCTAGCAAGAGCAATTGATGCTGAATTTCATGTACATCTTTAGGGGTTTGACCACAACAACCGCAAACCTACAAGAAGATGAAATTTATGGAGTAAATGACAAAGTTTATTGAGGATGCAAAATGAGTTCAAATTTGAACTTAGAAAATGATAACAATTATTATTAACAGGATTATTAGCCAAAATATTTTTTCAGTGAATTCATCATAATCATATGAAAGATTAAAAAAAATGATCAAAATATCAATACTTTTTCATCCAGTCGTGGATAATATGTAATAAGAATAGCAAAGTTCAAATGAAAAAGGACAATAGTACAACAATTCACGTCTCATTTGACTGACTAATATCATCTTCTATGAAGAAATTAACATAATACCTTTTTCCACCCATCATACTCATGTAAGTAAACAGTTTCCCCACCATTCTTCACAACCTTTTTTTCTCCATTTTCCTTATCCTTATTTTTTGGGAGAACAGTTTTGTGTTCTGCGAGTTGCGGGAACAAGCCAAAAGAATACAAAGAGAGATGCCAACGCTGGCTCATACCTAACATTTCATCGCCTTCCTCATTAAGAAATCCCGAATGAAGATTGGCAGATGGTATGCAATACTGCTTACAGTCGAATATTGGCCGTAGGAGAACCAAGCGGGAGGATTCTTTCTTAATATTGCAGACGCAGCCTCCTTGGCAAACTCTTCAGTAGGGGTCGCTTTGATTCCCTGAGAGAAGTAAGCCCTGTCACGTATCACTGCCTCAAATGGCTTATACAGCTTCCACTCAGGCATCTTGTCATAGCTTGCAACTGCAGAACTTCCAATGTTTGATTTGATAGCACCGGGGGCAATGTTGATGACGTCAATTCCAAGTGGTTTTAGCTCCAACCTGCTCATCCCAAATAACGAAATGTTACTCGAACACAATTTCACTGTGCCTTGTTCTGGACCTACGTATTGTCATAGAGACCCCAATCAAGAGATTGGCCGGTACAAGAATGTCCTCTTGTTAGCATAACATTATTGCTACGGTCATTTAAGGACTCAAAAGTATGTAACCTTTACCCTTTTTTTCCTGAAACAAAGAACTCTCAAGAGTTACTGAATTGAACTAAGATATTAGGTAAAGAGAGGGAACAACTATTTTATTCCTAGCATATTTCATCCTGAATATCTATTGCTTTGTTTGTTTGGTGTGATCAAGAGAGACATTAAACTAGGCTGTATGTACTTCTCAGAGCTATTTCCTCAGAATTAGTAATTCCATTCCTTTCCTATCCCATCCTATTCCACCAATCATACCATGATTTTTTTTTTTCCAGGGCAAGAGCTTGAACATATACTAACCACCCTAAAAAAAATAATAATGATAAAATCAACAATGCTCTCACCTGAGAGTATCAGTCATTGAATGGAGGGCAGCTTTTGATGAAGTATAAGAACCTGCCCACGGTCCATTTGTCAAAGCAGCAACACTCCCCACGTTAGCTACTTTTCCCTTTTTCCTAGTTGCCATGTGAGGTACAGCAGCTTGAATCATTCTCAATGATCCTGTAGGAAAGATCGAGTAATGCACGAGAAGGCCATACTTTAAACTCACTTCATAGTTGCCAAGAGACTGAAAGAAAATGAAATAGGAATTGGACAAGTCTACATCATTTTAGATGGAAGACACCATTTCATAATGTATGTAATGGATGGACTGCCCATGACATCATTAAAATAAAGTGTACATGATTGTTTTGTCACAATTAACTAGGAAAATCGTCACGAGATCAGTTTAAACCTAAGGGAAGGCATTGACAATTTTCAACCAACACTTGCTCAAGGATTCTAATGCTGTATAAACCCCAGTAAACAGTAAATCCCACTAATCCAAATCTACAGCAGACACCTCCAATCTGAGCAGCAGGCAAATGTTTCCCAGTTTAAGCCATGCTTGCAAAGAGAGATAGAATTTGTTCCACCTGTCATAAAGGAGTTGGACTGAAGCAGCAGGAAAGATCAAAGAGAAAATCCTGAAAACTATAAGCTGCAAGTTAGAATAGGGTGGCAGCTGAATGTTTGTCTTATTGGAAACATTGACAGTGGCAAATAAGCTTGACACTTAGATCACATACTAAAATGCAGTCTTATTCATTCATTATTGCCATACTACTGTCTCTACTTTTTAGCACACACGAAAGAAGTGTGTGGTTCCTATGTTGAAAGGACATCTAACATAAGTAGACACAATTCTAAACTTTTGGAACCTGAAACCCATTCCATGACCCTTTGAAACCCCCTTTAAACAAAATATGGGTCCACACAAGTCTCAAGGTACCCATTACTTCCTCTGACAACATGCGATCTGTTCTGAACTGAGAATTTTCAGCTGTAACATCCAGCTCTCGTCAGTGATAAAAGAGATGCAATCGTTTTACTTAAGTTAATCATCAAGGTCAAAGTATTTTGCAGTATGCTATGAACATATCCCGGGCTAATTGCAAGAATATGATGCCACTGATAAATAACATAAATACAGAATGAGTATGTATATAAGCAGAGATGCACAAAAATTGGCTAAGCGAACTAAAGTTTTACAACTCTAATTTCAACCAATAGATCTAGAAGAATGTCTTTTTTTCCTTGAGTTTTGACTACAAGTAAAGGGATGTTGTGAAAGAAAGCATAATTACTTTTCGGTATTAACCTACCCCTTTTTTGTGGTTCACTGCATTACTCACATCTACTTCCATGAAGTCTGGCTTAAAACTAATAGACTGGATTGGCAAAGAGATGACTAAGAGCTAATCACCACGACAACTGAGAAAAATGCTTTACAGCGTCTAAATAATCTGCATAAGCCTATTCTGCGTTTCTCAGTCGAACTTCTTGTACCGAGACACATGCACTGTGGATGGGACAAATTAGGAGTAGAATGCAGCTGCGTTGTTGCTATATCTAAGGAAGCTGCTTTCCAACCGGGAAACAAAGGTCATGTACTGTAAGTATTCTCTGATGACACTTAAAAAAGCTATACTGGACCCACGATATGGGATCCTAAGAAATCGAGCTGAAGTCCAAGGGGGTGGTCAGGCTATGAAATGGTTTGCACCACCAGACGTTGAGGGGAACTGAACCTGTGCATAGCGTCTAAATCACACAAACACATCTCTATTCTTTAAATGACTAAGTCAATCCTATTTGTTGAGGTGGGGAATCGATCCCATTAGACACACACATCTTCAGTCCTCAGACCATTAAGTCAATCCTATGGTTGCATCGGAAACAAGCACATGCCCAAGAACCATCTCATCCGCAGGACCACCTATGTCGTAAGGGTTTTCTTTTTCTGGTTGCTAGCAAACTGAGCAGATCCACCATCAGCAGGAGAGACATTTTGAACAAAGCAGTAACTTCGAGCTGTCAATGCAAAGCCTTACAAGTAGCAAAATGTACCATCTCGTCAGGCACATTCACCAACAACAAAATCATCAGTCGTTAACAGCTAACAAGGACAGTTTTGCTACATATCACTCCACGTCCATAAACAGCTGATAACTTCACCCAGAACACCGCATTTCAACACAAAGTTCACAAATTGCCTCCGCACGTTCATCCCAGAAACCAAAATCAATCAACCCAAGAGCACACGTCAAGCAACGAATCGAGACTGCGCAGAGAATAGACCAAATCATCAGCACTCATTACCATAGACGTTGGTATCGAACGTCTTCTGGAGGGCGGACAGCGGGATCTCCGCGAGAGGACCCACGCACTGGACACCGGCATTGTTGACCAGCACATCGATTTTTCCGAACTTGTCGATCACATTCCCGACCACCCGCTTCACGCTTTCCTCGGACAGCACGTCGAGCTCCTGGAGATGGAACCTCGGGTCACCGTCGAGGTCAGCCATGGAGGCGCGGGACCGGCTGGCGGCGACAACGCGGCAGTCCCGGGCGGCGAAGGCCCGGGCCATGGCGTGGCCGATGCCGCCCTGGGAGCACCCGGTGATCAGGACCACCTGCTGCCCGTCGCCGCCGCCGCCGCCGCTCGCCATCGGAGTCGAGAAATGGGTAGACCCGGATTGAGATCGAGACGCGTAAAAGGCAAGCTTTTACGGTGACAACGGAGGAGGCGAGAGTATATTTAGCTGCTCAGCCCTGCTCTGCGTCGTGGAGTATTGCGGTGCGCTTTGTGGTGGGTGTGGTTTTGGCATGGGAAGTGAGTCAACTCGGCAAAGCTTCTGGATGGCTGTTTCGCTACATAATTTCCTTTTTTTTTTTAATTCTGTTTTTTCTTTAAATTGAATTAATATTAAGAAAAATCGCAAATTAATACATCCGTGATAAATTTATTTCGAACTAATTTTTTTATTATAAAAACTTTAAATTAGTGCATCTACGATAAATTTATCTGCTATTATTTTTCGTTAAATTACTAATCAAATAACGCGTGGTTATTGATGGGTATATCGGTTTGTACTTTTTCATGATATTAATCTAACTTGATGAAAACTAATGAATGATATATTTATTATAAGTGTATCAGTTTAGGTTATATTGTAATATTTTTTTTTTTAAGTCTAGGAATTTTTATTTTCGAAGGCGAAAAGTGTTTAATCATTGAAACTAACTTTACCACCAAGTCTTGGCTCACAACTTGGTAAAGCTCGCATGGGGTTAAGTCACACGGCACGATCATTTGTGTGCTTTTATTCAGCAATTTCCTTTTGGTGTTCGCTTTAACAAATATCTAATTTTGCATATTTAACTTTTATGCTTGTTTTGATGATAAATCTTTCATCGATATATTAGAAGTACAAGAATTATACATATTTTGATAATAGATGTTAAAAGAATAGTTTTGATTTAAAAGTTATTCATTAAGAAGCAAATTTCGATTAGGGTTTCAAAAAATGTCTTGTTTTAAAACCTGTCGAACCCTACATGTTCCACGGATCCCACAAATTCCACAATGTAGACACCTAATTTGAAATTGAATATAGTAAGATCTAGGGTTTCAAAATTGGAGAAACTCAAAATTTCCTAGGTGGACTCATCGATAGCCTTGATCGAGAGCAAATAGCAAGGAAGCCGATCCTCCGTGATAGAAGATTCGCCATGGCATTTTTATAAATGGTACATTTGTTTCGTGAAAAATAAATTGTTTATAAAATATTTTCATAAAAGATCATTTGTATTTTTTATGAAAACAAATGAATAAAATATATTTTCATCATCTATGTAAATGATTGACCAAATTAGCCTTTTAACTCGGCTAAGAATGTAATGATGTTTAGTGATGCATTACTTAGGCGATTATGATCCATGAATTGCCGCTTTCTTATCTTAGTTTACTTCAAGAGGTGGTGAAAATATCACATAATGTGCACTTTGTTAGAAACTCAATTTAGGAATTACTTCCGTTTGTCCCTACTAGGAAAAATTAATTCTTGGTTCGATTCGATCTCACCCAGAAATTGAGAATCGGACCGAAGGACTTGGTTCCCAAATTCTCGGAACGAGGATTAGGCTTCTTGGTCTTGGGACTTGACCATTAGATCGGTCTAGTTCCCAAGCGTGGAACATGTGGATTCACAATAATTCCTATTCTTCAAATGTGTTAAAACACATTAAATTCCACACACAAACACACTCAAAGACCAATTGGTTATTTATGGACAGTCAATTCAAAGCTACCAAAAGTAGTGGAGGTGTGACTTGACTCATAAGAGGCGAACAAGGAAAGAGTAGACAATGCGTGAGAAATAAGAATATATAAATAAAAAATAATTCTTCCAATTTGGGTGGTTCGATTTCCTAGAACTGGACCCCGAACCGAAAATCACTAATTCCAATTTTATGAAATCAGGAATTGGACCAATGCCTTTAGGAATTGCCTGTAACAGATAAGCTCGATTCGGTTTGGATGATTCCCAATTTGGGTGGTTACTAGTTCAGGTGATTCGTATTACTCACCCTAATCCCTTCAATCTCAAAATCAAAAAACTTCACAAGATTTAAAAAAAAAAAAAAAAAAAGGAAGCAAAGAGAAGACCAAGATTAAACTTTTTAGTAATACTATTTAACACGTCAAGTCATGAACAATAGTCTTTGCTATCATATTCGTTCAAAAGGAAATTGTAGAAAAAATTTATTAACATTTTCCAGATTTAGTTAGATCTCGTATCCAAATGAGAGAGATAATGAAATGTAGAGACAAGAGAGAATAATGTTTAGCCATTGCGCTTAAAAATATGTTGTTTTAGCAAAAAGAAGATGTCCAAAATAGTCCGACCCATTTATATTTCATTCTCTCTGTCTTATCATTCCATCACTTTATTTGTGCCTTCTCATTAATTAATGTCCTTTTTATATGGAAAATATACAGGACTTGAGAAATAAATGTACTTTAAATGTACTTCTGACATGCAAAAAAAAAAAAAACACTAAATAGTAATTCTATATTTTGTACTTTATTGTCCCATCATCATATTTTGTTAGAAAATGCACATAAAAATGCGAATAGCCGGTCCTACATGTGCTGGCCTTGGTTTAATAGTCACTGACAATATAATTTTCTATTATAATTTATTTTCCTGTCCAAAATTATGGCATCCAATGCCACGGACAAATCCTCCCCAAAGCTTTTGAAATTCTACACCCAACGCCCCTCGCTCGTTCCTCTTGCCTTTTACCACGCACGTTTTGGCTGTTTTTTCATGTTCGGACCTTCCATGTACTGCGAATGAAGCGTTTATGTGGTAAATATCGTCTAGAACTTTAGGAAATTGATGGTGTGATTTTGACCAATCAACCAACCCGTTACAGGTGTCATGGGGACATTGATAGGGATGGATGGTAATTTCCAACCGATTTGGACAATACCCGGTGATGCTTTATAGACCGATGGTCTGATATTGATAAAACACGATTTCAACATCATTTCGTCTGAGCACACAATGACAATATCAATATCTAAAAGATTGTGTATGTATAGGTCTCTAAAATGGTAAGAATGTCATTTGTAATACCGGGAAAGATAACACAAATAATTTTTGAATTTTAACTTAATATATAATGCGATTCTTGAATTTTCATTTATTCAATATAGTCATTAACTTTTTTTGATAGATATTTAATTTAGTTCTCGATAAAGTAATTGAATATTAAATCACATATTTTCACAAATAGCTTATACTTTTAGAATAGTCGATAGTGATCTCACAAAATCTCAGATGATATCGAAGTAGTAGGTTTCGACTTTAAATTTTTCAAATCCCATTTATCTCTCAAATTAAATTTTCATGCTTAAGATTAGACTAAGCAAGTTAAATATTAAATTTAGTTCTCGTTAAAGTAATTGAATATTAAATCACATATTTCCGTCTAATAGCTTATACTTTTAGAATAGTCGATAGTGATTTCACAAAATCTCATATGATATCAAAGTAGTTGGTTTCACTTTAAATTTTGTCAAATCCCATTTATCTCTCAAATTAAATTTTCATGCTTAAAATTATGGCATCCAATGCCACGGACAAATCCTCCCCAAAGCTTTTGAAATTCTACGCCCAACGCCCCTCGCTCGTTCCTCTTGCCTTTTTACCACGCACGTTTTGGCTGTTTTTCATGTTCGGACCTTCCATGTACTGCGAATGAAGCGTTTATGTGGTAAATATCGTCTAGAACTTTCGGAAATTGATGGTGTGATTTTGACCAATCAACCAACCCATTACAGGTGTCATGGGGACATTGATAGGGACGGATGGTAATTTCCAACCGGTTTGGACAATACCCGGTGACGTTTTATAGACCGATGGTCTGATATTGATAAAACACGATGTCAACATCATTTCGTCTGAGCACACAAGGACAATATCAATATCTAAAGGATTGTGTATTAGGTCTCTAAAATGGTAGGAATGTCATTTGTAATACCAGATAAGATTACACAAATAATTTTTGAATTTTAACTTAATATATAATGCGATTCTTGAATTTTCATTTATTCAATATAGTCTATTAACTTTTGATATATATTTAATTTAGTACTCGTTAAAGTAATTGAATATTAAATCACATATTTTCGCCTAATAAGCTCTTATCCTTTTAGAATAGTCAATAGTGATCTCACAAAATCTCATATGATATCAAAGTAGTAGGTTTCGACTTTAAATTTTTCCAAGTCTCATTTATCTCTCAAATTAAATTTTCATGCTTAAGAAATGCATTAGGGTAGTGTTAGAGTAATTAAATATTAAACCATGTGTTTTCATCTAATAGCTTAAATCTTTATAATATTCAGTAGTGATCCTACAAAATCTCTCAATTTTTAAATTAAATGAAAATGTGAGGTTCAATCAGAGCACAAAATCCCGATGCCTTGACTCATAGGTCGTGGTGCAGATTGATTTTCCGGTGAACCTTCAACTAAGCTCGTGGTACATACTTCAAGTTTTAAACCGTCTATGCTCCAGCAAATTTGTCAGTACTTGTCGATATTCGACAAGTTTCTTAGTTGACAACTTAATTATAGTTGATTCGTCATTATTTGTTGTGCTTCTAATTTTATGAGCTGTATAAATTCATGTGATATTCTCCACAATTAGCTCCATCCTGCCTTTGGCATTGTAGTAAAACCACAAATGAGATTCCCATAATATTCAACTGGTTTAGATTACATTTGGCTCAAATTGTGATGATTTTATTTAGGGCAAATTTCTTTGTCGGCTTCCAAGCCTGCATTTATGGTCAGTTATAGCATGAGCTGTATATCCTGCATAAATTAGCTGAATTTGTATATGCTGGCATCTTTCTCCCAAAATTCCACCACTGAAATCGTGAATAACAATGCCATAACATGTGAACCACTCATACAATTACTGTCCGGCCAAAAAAGTAGATATGTAATGTTTAATGTCTATCCCTCAATTCTCTATTGCTTTGGAATCGTTCCTGTCTGATGAATGATTCATTATTACTCTAAAAGGCATTGACAAGCCTGTCCTTTTCAAGGATCGCATAGTTCTCTTAGCATTAGTATCTATAAAGAATCAGATCCTTCACAAATTAAATGGCAAAGAATATCAGATTATATGCTTATTAACCTCAGATAGTACACCGATCTAAGAATGCAATATTAATCCTAATGTAATAGAAATTCACAAAGCTTTCACTGTGCACACTAATCGACTCTCTAAATTCAATCAATTTACAAATAAAAAATATTGAACACCTTTGACATCTTTTAGAAGAATATTAGGGAGAATTACCAAAAAAATCATAAACATTTTTGTACTGTATCAATTCAGTCATGAACTTATTTTTCTGGTTAATTGAGTCATAAACCTTTACAATTGTGTTAGTTCGATTATTTTGGCCAAAATTGGTCGGCCGGTGTTGACGTGGCCAACGGCTTGCACCGGAGACATTTTTTAATAACATTTTATTTGTTTGAATTATTTTATTAATTTTTAATCTTTTTAATCCCTCTCTCCCTCTCCCTCCCTCCCCCTCCTCCTCCCTTCTTCCTTTAGCTCTAGCGACCGGCCAACCCTCACCGGTCGTCGACCGAGACAGCCGCGTGAGCTCGCCTCGCCGTCGTTTGATGAGGGTGAGCTCACCCAGCCACTAGTGGAGAGGCGAGCTCGCCCAAAGTGACGGCGAGGCAAGCCCTCACCAGATTCGACGGGGCTTGCCCCGCCAATGATTGTGTGAGCTTGCCCTCACCCAACGACGGCGAGGTGACCTCGCTCGATTGCCTCGGTTGGCAACTGGCCAGCCCTTCCTTCTAGTCGGTCATCGGGGCCAAAGGAAGCCCCGCTAGTGATTACGTGAGCTTGCCCTCGCCCAACGACGGTGAGGTGACCTTGCTCGATTGCCTCAATTTGGCACCGGCCAGCCCTTCCTTCTAGTCGGTCATCGGAGCCAAAGGAAGGAGGGGGAGGGGGAGGGGGAGGGAGAGGGAGAGGTAAAAAAGATTAAGAATTAATAGAATAATTCAATAAAATAAAATATTATTAAAAAGTTGTGATCGGCCGGCCGACCAATTTTGGCTGGAAGGATTGAACTAGAATAATTATAAAATGTTTATGATTGAATCGACTAAAAAATAAGTTAAGGACTGAGTTAGCACAAATGCAAAAGATTTATGATTTTTTTGGTAATTTTACTGATCATGGCCAAATAAACTGTTAAGATATGTGAAATTTTAAAAATTAATTTTTTTCTCTCTTTCTTTCCATCTTCCATTGTCGCTACAGTTCAAATCAGGTTGGAGTCGTGGCGACCATGGGAAGACGGAGCTGACTAGGCCGGTGACACCGCTGGTCCATGATCGACGAGGTGAGATCTGGAGCCAAGGTTCATGGCTGAGCCACCATCTTAGTCCCGGTGGCTTGCGGTAAATGGCCGAGTCAACTCTTCAGGGTTGCTCGCGTTGAGGCTTGTAAGTCGCCAGATCTAGAAATGGTAGTTGATCTCAAGCCTTCGCGTTGCAGATTTCATTCTAGGTCATCCATACAGAGCGACAATGAAGCTCAGAAAAGCAAGGAAGAATAGAAAGGCGCAGGCAAAAAGCTCAGGCGTTGTCTGAGATTATTTCCACCGTCTCTCAAAAAACTACCCCCTTCCCCTTCAATTCTCCAAATCCCATGTCGTCCTCTCTCCTCTCTGTTCAGCACACCGAAGAGACCCAGATTCTTAAATGATCAACTCAATAACCTGAAATCTCCGGCAAAGTGCAAAGCTTGGTTTTTCTTGAGTTCAGTTATTTATCGAAGGTCCACACGATCGTTTATCTCCAGGATATGTTCTATATCCTATGTCTACTATGGCACCAACACCTTTAGCAACGGACTCGGATCAGCACTTGTATACAGGATCTTCTTTAGAATCATCTCCCGTGGAACCTCCAGTGACTCAGTCATCTCCTATGGAGCCTCTAGCAAACCAACCATCTTCTGACAATATTCATCCCAGACGTTCCGGACGAGCCACACGTCCACCAACTTGGACTAAAGATTACATATGTGGAGTGAGAAATCCACCAGGTATCCTTTTCCCTATTTCTTCTTATGTTTCCTTCGATTGATTATCCGAGGAACATAGATGTTGCATTACCCGCATTTCTAAAGAACACAAGCCTTCAAGTTATGACGAGGCAAGAAAAGATCAACGTTGGTAGAATGCTATGAAAGTAGAATTGCAGGCACTGACGGATAATCATACATGGGAACTCGTTAGTTTACCTCCGCATCGTAAGCCAATCGGATGCAAATGGGTTTACAAGATCAAATATCGAGTTGATGGTTTGGTTGAAAGATACAAAGCCAGGTTGGTAGCAAAGGTTTCACACAGAAAGAAGGGTTTGATTATCATGAAACCTTCTCTCCCGTGGCTAAAGATGTTACGTCCGATCCTTCCTCTCTCAGCAACTTATCGAGACTGGCCCTTACATAAGATGGATGTTCACAATGCCTTCCTTCATGGAGATCTAGATGAAGAGATTTATATGAACATTCCACAGGGTTTACGGAGACAGGGGGAGAATAAAGTATGTCGTCTCCGCAAATCCCTATATGGGCTTAAGCAAGCATCCAGACAATGGTATGCAAAATTTTCTGAGTCCTTGATAGCTACTGGTTTTCAACAGAGCAAATTTGATTATGCCGTTTTCACATGGACTAAAGGTACGTCATCTATATACTTGATGATATATAGATGATATACGATTATGGGCAATGATGAGATAGCCATCAAAAAGTTCAAGCAATTCTGCATTCTACTTTTCATAGAAAAGATCTAGGTTTGCCAAAGTATTTTCTTGGAATAGAAATTGCTCGATCGAGACCAAGGAATATCCCTCAACCAGAGGAAATTTGCCTTGGAAATCATACCAGAAGCAGGATTGTCAGGATGTAAGCCAGCTGTAATTCCAATTGAGCAGAACATCAAGTTGACCACAGCAGATTATGATGCCGAGTCTCTCAAAAGGCTGATCCTGTACTTAAAGATCCAATGAGTTATCAGAAACTAGTTGGGAAGCTCATATATTTGACTATGACTCGGCCGGATATTATTTATGCTGTTCAAACTCTCAGTCAGTTCATGCACAATCCCAAGCAGTCTCACATGAACGCTGCACTCAAAGTGGTAAAATATTTGAAGAAATGTCCTGGACTTGGGATCCTTCTATGCAAGAAATGTGATATGAGGATGACAGCATATTGTGATGCGGATTATGCAACCTGTCCGATGAGTAGGAGGTCCATAACTGGTTTCTATGTTAAGTTTGGGGATTCTTTACTTTCATGGAAAACAAAGAAGCAATCGACTGTTTCATTATCCTCAGCAGAGGCAGAATATCGGGCGATGGCAAAGACCACGTGTGAGATAGTGTGGCTACGTGGATTACTTCGTGATCTTGGAGTACAAGTTCAAGGGCCAACGAAATTGTTTTGTGACAATGATGCAGCCCTCAAACTTGCCTCAAACCCAATTGTTCATGAAAGGACGAAACACATAGAAGTAGATTGCCATTTCACACGGGAAAAATCCAGGAAGGGATAATCGAGACATTGGGAATTCGAACAGAAGAACAACCGGCGGATATTTTCACCAAACCTTTGTGTCAAAGTCAGCACGCGTATCTCCTAAGCAAGCTAGGCGTCTTGGATATCTACAAGCCACCAGCTTGAGGGGGAGTGTTGGAAGATACACAAGAAGATTCCAGTGTATCATTCAAAGATCAATTATGTATCGTATCTAACTGGATACAAATTGTAATATATTTAGTTACTTGTTTTATACACTCTTTTGTACTATAACAATAGGACAATGTACATTGAATCAAAGCAATGAATACAGAGGAAAATTCCCACAATTCTTTCTCTCAAATTCCTCTTTCTCGACTTCTTTCAGAACTAGGGTCCTTGCCTTGTCCCTCATGTCCGCTCTTCACAGTGCATTGTCCATTCTCCATTGGTGTCTATATCAGCCTGTCTTTTGAGTTTGCATGCCGGGAAGAATTGCGAGAATTTCTTCTGCCATTTCTTTTGAATAAATTTCTCTCATCAAAAGTTCATTCCATGTCTTTGGTTGGCTTAGGATCAGCTGGTTAGCTGTCGTGGGATTGCCTTCATTTATGGGGCCTTGATAAGTTCCAGAATTTAACCATTGATCTTCCCCTATGTGAATTTTTGAGCCGTTAGCTATCGTCTATCTCAATTGTGGTTCTAGTAGATCTCTTCCCATGAATAAACTTTGCCAACCCCAAAATGATCCATGACTTCACTTTGCTTTCCAGAAGTCCATGTTAGCAAAATAGATGGCTCTAAAACCCCGTGCCACAAACTCGGCGGGAGTGCATTCTCCAAGTTTGCTTCCCTAATATGGAAACATTAAAGTCGCGCAGCTCTCGGAAGCTGAAGTCGCCATTATCTTTTGTTCTTGTTGAGACATCTCGTTTTCCAGTGAATCCCTTTAAGTCCATTTGTAGATTTTCACCAAAATGACGCAAAATTTTTCCTCAAATCGATCTGCAGATAGATTTACGTACTTTAAAAACAGAATTTGCATAGTGGGGATGGATTGCACCGTGGCGTTTATGACTTCTTCCTTTCTAGCTCTAGACAGCATATTCTCCTTCCAGCTTTTAACTTTGCTATTAGCTCAGTCTAGAATCTAAGCAAACATTTCCCTTTTTAACTTGTCCCAATTTGAAGGTATAACCATTTTTCTATATTTCGGAGAATCTGTCATTGTTGCTTGTAGATTCTCTAAGCAACTTTACTAAAACAGTTGCCAGATTTGTTTAAGTTGATAGTCTAATCGGAAGCATGACAGTATTGGTTAGGCACGGCAGCAAGATTCGACTCTCCTTCGCACACCCATCCAAAATGAAAATTAAGTCATCTACAAATAGTAGGTATGCGAGTACCGGGCATGAATTGGCGAGCCTTACACCCATAAGCAAAACAACTATCTAGCCATTGATAATAAAATAGAAAGGGTATTTGCAAGTATATACATAGATATGGGGACACTAGATCACCCTGTCGAAGTTCCCATGAGGTCTTCCAACAACTCCATTGAATTTGACCGCAGAAGATCCTATTGTTATGCATTTCATAATCTGGCCCACGGATATTTCTTGGAAGCTCAATTTGTAAAAACATGTTTTATGGAAATCCTATTTTACTCTCATAGGCTTTTTGCATATCCAATTTTAAAACCCTTATCTTTTTCTTCCGCGACTATGGACATGTAATCCAATGCTGCACTACCTAGACAATTAAAATGCTGTTCTTGATCATTCGGTTTTCAACAAAAGCACTTTGCATTGGGGAAATGAGCTGGGGTGTAACGGTTGGAACCTAGTAGCTAGAGTTTTAACTACTACTTTGTAGCTAAAATTACATAGACTTACAGTTCCAAACTTAGACAAGTCTTTCGGGACAGGGACCTTGGGAATCAGAGTCAAGTGTGTAGGGCTCATATTTGGATATAAAAGGCCACACAAAAACATATTTTGCAGCTCGGTTGAGATGTCATCTTTCAAAATTTCCCAATGCTCCCGATAGAAAAGGCCATTCATGCCATCTGATCGAGAAGCGTTCGTTGGACTATTTAAAAAATGATTGATTCAACCTCTTAGAAGGTGGAAACAAATTCTTATAGTAAGTCTGAATCATTTGCTTTATTGTTTCTTTATCCATGACCTAACAAATTCTTATGGAAGTAAGGGGTTGGGCAACTTCCATAATTACAACATTTCGGGTAATGACCGATACCACCACATAAATAATACAAATGTGGTAGACTATCGTAGTTAATGTCTATCTAAACAATCGCTTCTTCCTCCGTGACAAACGTTTTGGGTTTAAGCGGCATTCACTCTAGATTGACCTTCAAGCAAACTTTCCCATATCATAACTAGTATTCACCATTAACAGTCCTAAACTGAGATGCTAGTTTTCCCACTAACTCTTTAGGCTGTGTTTAATTGTTTGGATTTCTAGTCAGGATAGAATTGAATAGAATATGATACAAAATATTGGGATTTTTTCATATCCTATTCACTGTAGAGTGAATTACTAATTTAAAGTCGGATATTTTTGGTCGGAAGATGAAGATGTATAACTGCTGGAGCTTTTGGAATTCAAAGACCACTGCTAGAAATCAAATAAACAAGCTGGAAAGTTGAAGATTTTGCAGGTTGAAGCTTGAACTCGCTGGAGATGGAGCTTGAATTCGTCGGACTAGAGCTACGGAGAAGAAGACTCCCGCTGCTTTCGTGAACTGTTTTCATGAAACTTCAATGAGAGAGGAGTCACAGCGTGTGAACGAAGGAGACCAAAAAAGGAGAGCACGGGACTTTTTGAAATATAGTTAGATACGAGAAATCATATCCGGGTCTATCTCACCTCCTCTAGGATTTTTTTATTCGGGCTATATCCATTTTTATCTTGTCCTTCACAGCTACCAAAGCACAAGATAGGATAAAACATATTATAATCTGACTTATATCCAGATGACCAAAGGCAAACTTAAGAGAGCCAGTTTATAGATAAAACAAGGAGCTGAATCCAAAATCAGCAGCAATCTAACGAATACCTTTGGATGGCGTGCCTTGTTCACACCTTTCAGGATAAGAAGATGATTTGCAAAGGCCTATGGTGCTGCATCCTAGATTCGTTTCTCCTCTCTCTCATTAGAGAACTGGAATGCAAGAAAGAACTCTATCAAGTCAGGAGATTATTAAGTTTTCCAACTTCCACACCTTTTCATAGGAGACTGGAAGGCATGAAAGTCGAGAGCGGGGCTGGCTAAAGGTTGCCCAACAAGAGCTGTTGGGTAAGTTCACAGTTTCTGATAGATTGATCGGATATATTATCATCAACTTGTCTGGCTTACGTTTGAGGCCAGAGGTTGCTCCTTCCTTTATAAAGAGCAGCAACCTTTTCCCGGTCATTATCGTCCTAGGATAACAAAATAGGGGTGAGAAAAGACGTTGAAAGGAGGTGGTCTAGGAGAGAAAGAGTCTTGGGATGCATCAGTAGAGGTAGATGGTGGAGAAAAGGTTGAAGATGGGGAGATAGGGCATAGAGAAAACTACCACAAAGGTTAGGGTGAAGAAAGCTCTCTCACGGTGACGGACAAAAACAGGCGATTCTTGTCCAATGATTCAATTGAGACTGGGAGTGTCGCGAAACCCATGCAATAGTTAGGAACTCTTGAAAGTATCGAGCTAGAACAACCTGTTCTTCATGAATACGGTGATTTAGTTAGCGGTAAAGAATTTCCCATTGCTACCGTATAGTATTCATCTCTACTGTCATAAGCTAAGATTCTTACATGTGATCAATTACTACGACTAAATCCTGGTATATGGAAAAAAAGTAATTAGAGGATAGTCGGAATTATTTGCTGAAAAAAAAAAAACTCTTCAAATCGAAATCTCATTGCATAAAATTTACTAACTAGCATGCAAAAAAAAATCCAATAAAGACATCATTGCATGAATGAACATACTAGTGCGGCCACAATGCTTTGATGTTCCGCCGTCATTTCCTTCCTTATTCATCACTAAATCTCAGATCTGCCTAGCCAAGCAATTTCGAGTTATGATGCAAGAAAAGTGCCACGCCAAGCTGATTCAACTTCCAAAGTTTAATCTGCGACATCGTCTCTGGACCTTCCTCTCTGCAAGCATCCTCAGGAACTTGTAGATCGCCGATTGTAATTCCCCAAACCTTCCCTAAGGAATTAACGATATCGGTTACGGCTGAAATGGAAGAAAGCGCATCCTCAGCATCTACGTCCCTCCTTCCCTGGTCCTTCATCTTCACGATGAAGGTCTCTACATGCACTGGCTTTAGGAAGCCGGTGAGAATAGCGTTGCTCACTATCGTGGTCGTTGCCGATGTTCTGAAAACCTTTGACAAGCTCGTCGCCTCATTCCCTTCCATCAGTCGCCAGTTATTTCCGAGCTTCCCCGTGCGATGTTCTCAACAACCGGTCGTACTGTTGCCCAGAAAGTTGGTTCGTTGTCAAGACCTGGATAACCTGTAAATATTAGTCATTAGAATTCTTGTATCCAACTCTATCATATTTATTGTACGAAATTCCAATCCAAAACTGCATAAATAAAGAATATATAACATCGTAATCAATCGATTGGGATATTTCAACGTTATGATTATGTAATGACCATTTTGAGGTATGTCAAAAAAGTCAAACATCGAAAATGCAAAGACAATTAAGAAAATAAAAATCAATTTCTATTACGATTGGTCGTGAGGTTTCCAACGATTTCAATGCTCCAAGTTCTTCCTTCTCCTTTTGCGACTGTAATTTTCACCAACTTCAAAAAAAAAAAAAAAAAAACACGAACCAACTCAACCGTCAAGGAATGGATACACAAAACATGTGCTCAAATTCCCTAACGCTATCGGTATCAACCAATCTCATGTCTAGCGGAACATCTATTTAACGACATCTGAATTTCTTAAACCATAAATTTGACCATTATTGAGAAAATCCATCTCAACGAAAAATGTGCATCTACCATTTGTGCTCAAGAAAATTAAAATCCAGTCTGAAGATGCAAAAGAAGGAAGCTAGGCATGGAAGAATTTCTACCATTTTCTCCATTGTCGATGGCGGTGTAGTGACTGAACTTCATGAAAACCCTCTCAAGAGTATCCACCGTGTCTTCATCACAAAGCGGAGGAAGCTGGAGGCCATACATCAGCCCTAGCATCACAAATGCAAAGCTCCTCTCCCCAACACGAATTGCCATGGAGTCTCTCGAGAGTGGCCACTGCGCGTCACGCACGGCGCACGTCGTCATCATGACGTGAGTCATGGCCTGCACATAGAGGTTGACCACAAGGCCCCGGCTCGCAAAACTGTGAACGACTGTTCATCGCCCTGGCCGATCTCCATCACAACCAGGAAGCACAATCGAAGTTGAAAATGTCAGTGACAGTCCCACGAGGGTGCTCTCTCCTTGTCCCTGTCATTCTTGAAAAATTCGATAGGATCAACGTTGGATCACGAAGATTTTATAGACTAGGGAGAGAATAGAAGTTCAAAAAACTAGTAGATGGACTGGAGTTTAGTTTGATTTCGGTGCAGAGAAGAGGAGGAGATCGTGAAGTCTCGAGAGTAATTTCATGAGTCGCATCACATTTCGTCAAACGTATCCATCCAATTTAACTTAGCCAATTAGACTTGACAGAAGAAGTAAAAACTGGTCGGTCCAATAGGACCCGTCAACATTTTCACATTTTTCCAATAAGGAAAAATATCTCCTCAAACGTCCTAATTAGGAAAACTCCTAACATGGGCATCATGTTTTAAGGTCTCTCAAATTTTCCTAATTACAAGTTCATTGGTTGGGCATCATATGTTAAGTGTTATAAAGTAGCTAGCCAAATTTTGTTTGCTCCTATAAGAAATTGTATAAGCAATTATATAGACATAACTTGATCTTGTCCTTTTTCGGTTTATAAGTAGGTTATCCGTTCATAGATTCGATCAAAACATGCAAACGGATTTGCTGTCATATAACTACTTAAGTACATTGACTCATGGTTCTAATTTTGTCGGCCTCTATCAAATTTGCCTTATCACGACGTCTAGTCTTATTCAAAAGTAAGTAATCCGTAATGTCAATTAATTTTTGCCACGTGGCTTAAGTTAGTGGCTTTCGCTAGGGTGAGCATCGGTCTAGGGTCAATCTTCGATCGACCCTAGACCGGCCCAACCCTACAAGTCCTAGTCTGGCTCCCAGGGAGACTAGATTAGTCCTTGGTCCTAGAATTTCTGGACCAACACTGTGCGGGTCGGTTATTGGTCTTGAGAATTTCAGGTTGATCCAATTCGGACCAACCCTGAATATATATATCTAATATATTATTTATAATTTTTATGTAGAGAAAACCTTAAAATAAACAGCGTCAACAATATTAAACGACTCTTTAATGAGGAATTCAAGTAATTTTACATTGTTCTTTAATAGTTTCGATTTTTAATGTCTTTTACGATGTCAATAGTCATAATTTACGAAAGAGGAAAATGCTTTTGTAAGGAGTCCTCATGGCTTCCAAAAGGTATAAACAGCTCATTATGGCATCCTCCTCTAGTATTCATTCTTTTTATTTTAGGAAAAGACCACCAAAAATCCCAAACTTTGCTCCAAGTGACACATTTACCCCAAACTTTTTGTGACGCAAAAAAACCCAAAACTTTTCAAATTGTGGCTCATTTACCCCATCAATGGCATTTTTGTCTTATTTTTCTATTTTTCTATTTTTTTCTTTTTTTCTTCTTCTTCCCTTCACCAACCATGGCAAAATCAGCGGAGGGAAGCCGGCGTGCGGGGAGGGTCGCCCTCACTTGGGCTGGCTAGGGCCGCCCTCGTCGGCGTCCGGGCGACGGGTGCCCTCATCCGACACCCTCGCTCAATCTAGTGAGGGCACCCCTTGCTCGACGCCGACGAGGGCTGGCGAGGGATGCTCTCACCGAACTTGGGCGCGGGGTGCCCTTGCCAGATTTGGTGAGGAGGCCCTTGCCCGATGCCAACGGGCGGCCCTCAAGCTGCGTCGGGTGAGGACGGCCCGCAAGGGCTTTGGCGAGGCACCCTCGCCCGATGTAGGCGAGGACTACCCTTGCTGTGTTGGGCGGGGTGCCCTCACCGGTGTCGGGCGGCCCTAGCTAGCCTAGGCGAGGGTGACCCTTGCCCGACGTCGGTGAGGGTAGCCCACGCCGAACTTCGGCTTCCCTTTGCCGACCAGTCGGCGGAGGGAAGAGAGAAGAAAAAAAGAAAAAAAAATTAAAAAGTAGCAAAAAAACCAAAATGCCCTATAACTTATGATAAATGTGTTACACGAGAGAAGTTCACGATTTTTTGTGTCACAAAAAAAATTTTGGGGTAAATGTGTCACGGTTAACAAGGTTTAGGATTTTTCATGTCACAAAAAAAAAAAAAAATTGGAGTAAATCTGTCACTTTGAGCAAAGATTGGGTTTTTCATGGTCTTTTCCCTTTATTTTATTTGTATTCTTAGTCTTCGATTTGCCAAATCTGCTTGCCACTTGACACTCGCCTCGCTTGCTTTGGGTCACTCATGTCGCTCGCTACTCGATGCTTACTTGGCTTGTTGCTCATTGCTCAACATTTGATGCTCATTGCATTCGATACTCATCCCACTTAACCCTCACCGCTTGCCTTTCTTAGCTAATCTCGCTTATAATCGAACCAATTGGATTGGTACAATCCTCGGCTCCCCTTTTAAAGAGTACAAAAAATGAAATAAAAAATTATTGGTTAGTCTGGGTTGACTTTGAAACCGGACCGAACCCATTTGATCAGTCCGGTCCTTAATCATTTTTTTAACGAGTACAAAAAATGAAATAAAAAATTATTGGTTGGTCTCAGATTGACCCTGGAACCGGACCGAACTCATTGGGTTGGTCTAATCCTCGGTCCCAAGCTCAATAGGGTCGGTCCTCGATCCCAAAAATTGAGGACCAGCACTATACGAGTTGATCTTAGGGTTAAGGGGTGGACCAGCCCAACTCGGACCATGCTCACCTTTACTTTCTGCGGCTTTCCACGGACTCTAAACATGATGTTCTTACGAATGGATTTTCACTCCCTTCCAGATTTTACATCTTTGTGTTCCCCTTTAATCTACAAGTTCCCTTCCTGTTCATTTTTTCAAATCTTGTAACGCTAGCAAGAGCAATAGACGCTGAACTTCATGTACATATTTCAGGGGCAAACAATGAAGCTTGACAGTAACAGCCAGAATTTTGTTTTCAGTGTATTCATCATAATCATGTGAAAAATAAAATAAAAATTATCAAAATATCGATGCTTTTTCATCCGGCCGTATTTAATATGTAACAAGAATAGCAAAATTCAGACGAAAAAGGACAATAGTACAACTATTCACATCTCAATTGACTGGTTAGTATCATCTTCTATAAAGAAATTAACATCATACCTCCATGAATTAGATGGTTGGCCGTGTAACTTAAAGACTTATTTTGTAAGCTGAAAGTAAGAGGTTTGATTCTTCAATCCATCCTTGATTTGAAGCAAGCTTGTTCAAGGATGGGTTTAGGTTTGTAAGTATAGAAGGTTCTTGCAACATCGATTACTCATTAGATTGAATGCAAATTCAAAAATATGGTTTGTAAATACACACGTTGCAACAGACCGTTCCTTCTTGTAACGATCTATTTATGTGAAATATATCATATATTGTTTTAGGAATTTGATGAAGCTAATTTCGACTAATCAATTGACCCATGATATGTGTCATGATGACAGTGACAAGTACCAATGTTAATTACTAATGGATCGGTTAATTCCACGCGATGGTGAGATTTCATTGCCCCATTGTCGACTTTGACAAGTGACAATTTTGGCAACATTTTATTGGAGTGTACGACAATGCTATCACTATCTAAAGGATGCACATGCATTGGCCCTTAAAACAACATGAATGTCATTTGTTCGCACCATTTAACTACTTGTCATTCATAAACCCTCACATGCCTAACATAATTCGACAATCCACCAATGGTAGCACATAAAAAGTGATTTGAATGCTAGGATATACTATCGTCGCGACCTCTCTTTTCCGGGCGCCGCGATCGGGTGCGAGCGCCTAAGGAGGCTAATGGTTCGGCTGAAATTAATTATGCCCGGACTCTCCCGACTCCACCAATTCACGACTTTAATAGTCTAAGTTTTTAACCTGTAAATTAATTTTTAAAAACGGAGTCGCCACTAATCGGTTTGGGGTGGGTCGATTAGAAACCCAAGCGAAGTATCGGGAGAAATATTCGCTCTGCGCAACTAGAGTAGGATCGGGGACTTGATTACACTAGTTAATCACTAATGCCCTTTCGGTACCTAATCTTGTTTAAACCCTAAGGCTTTTTGGATTTTTGAGGGATTTTCCATGCATTTTTGTGAAGGAAAACTATTTTTGGGCATTTTCTCATTTTTGGACATAAAAAGCATTTTCTGGATTTTTTTATCTTTTTTTTGAAAATATAAATCATTTTTTGGTTTTTTTTACTTTTTTTTTTTGGCTTTTTTGGGAAAATATGGATTTTTTTTTTTGGAAAATAAATTATTTTTTTGATTTTTTTAGTTTTATTTATTAAATATTATTTTTATATTATAATAATATAAACGAACGGGTTGGATCCTCGGGTTGGGTCCGACCTGTTTCGTCTGCCGAGACATAGACGGGCCCAACGCGAGCTCGACTCAGGTTTTTTTTTTTTTTTTTAAGAAGCAAATCGCAGCCCAAAAGCGAAATAGGCCCACTTCTCTTAGGCCCGCACAAATTTGGCCCACGCAACTAAACCCTAAAGGAACAAGGGTCATCCGCCCGATCCAACGACCCGACTCTCGGCCGCCCCAAATTCGCGAAACCCTACCTAGATCCAACCCACTTGACGACCCGTCTTCTTCCTCGCCGACTCGGCTGGAACCCTCGAGATCTGGGCGATCCGTGGAGCGGGAGGGGGTGGGAGGAATGTCACCGAGCGGTGACTCGATGACGGATGGCGGCTAAGGTTCGGTGACAACGACGGGCGGCTGCTGGGTCCTCAGAAACAACGGCGGCAACGACGACGGGTGGCTGCTGGGTTTTCGGGGATGGTAGTGGCCCGGCTTGGGGCGAGATGCGGTGCAACGATGAGGTGTGAGGGCAGCGGCTGTCATTACACCGCTAGCGGCGAGAGTGTGGCACGGCGGCGTTGCTGGTCGGCGAGACGGCGTCAGCGCTTCAAGTCTACCGGCTTAGGGGTAGGTCACGGCGATGGCATCGGGGTGTGGACAGCACGGCGGCGGTCGACGGTGTGCCTCGGCGAGGCAACAATGGCGGCGACGGCGACTCTCACGCGGATTTCCAGATCTGCGCCCAGATCTCGACCTTTCTTCCTCCGCCCTCCACTCACTCAGATGCGGGCGGCGTCGGGGGCACGGCTCGGCGGGGCATCGGGGCGATGCTTGGTTATAGTGATGACGTCGGGGGAACACGGAGTGTGTCTTCAAGGCGATGGCGTCGGAACTCGGTCAAGACGGCGGCGTCGGGGGACAGCGGTGAGCTTTCGTGCCTAGATCCAGACCTTGACCGACCCTCTCCCTCCGGCCGATCTCCCTCAAATCTCGATCAGCTCGCTCTCGAACCTCCCGGAAGTCTCTCGGGAAGTTCTTGAGTTTGCCGGCTTTGATCCTTTGGTCGTGCTCACTCTTTGAGCTCCCTGAAGTCTGTCAGGGATCTCTCTAAGCTTGCTGGCCTCTTGTGTGTCCTTCGACAGAGGTGGTGCCCCGCTATTTATAGGCGAGGACGTTCGGTTGATGGAGGGCCTCAGCCACCGGTCTTTGGCTTACCAACCGGACGCCCGTGGCTGAACCGGCGTCCCATCCTTGCTCCTCCAACAAGGCATGCTCGGCATTGAAGGAAGCCCATGATGGCGCTTGAGATTTGTCTCTTCCGGCCGACGTCGGCCTACACTCCTCTGCCGTAGGTCGTCCTTCGCGCGTTGGCATAGGGGAAGATGGAAGAAGGAAGAAGAAGAAGAAGGGGGCCCGGCCGGATTTTGGGAAAAAGAGGGATGGGCCCTAAGGGCTTGCGCGAGGGAGAGAAAAAAAGGGGGGGAGAGCCCGGCCCCAACGGTTACGGGCTTCGCTTTCTTTTTTCTTTTTTGATTGTTTTGTTGTTTGTTTTGTTTATTATCGAAAAAGGAAATATAAAAGAAATTAAAGCCTAATTAAT